>VYVB01000497.1:0-196561 GCA_009761775.1 Ficus carica | reverse complement strand
TGTGTATATCCACGTGGAACGTGAGGTTAGTTTATTGTGATTGGATGTGGATGTGTGTATATTTGGCTTTCACGTCTGGCGAGGTCCTTTTCTGCGTGTTTGCGCCGCCGAATTATGAAGAAGAAAAAATAAATTAAAAAAAGCTTTAACACGAGATTTTCCCTTTCTAGCGTTAAAAAAAAAAAAAAAAAAACAAAGCAAAACAAAACAAATTTTTTTTTTTTAATTTTACTTATTTTGAAATTTATAAGTGAGATTAGAAAACCCATATATATATTTTTTTAAAATTGGTTTTCACTTTTTTTTTTTTTTAATAAACTTGTTAATGTTTTTCACTTCAACAGAATGCATACATATTTTCATTCATTATTTATTTATTTTTCGAGGGAAAGTAGATGCAAAACATATCTAACTTTGTATACTTCGATGGAAATAATTTATTTATTCATTTCTCGCAAGTTTTTTCTTATCTTTTTGCTGGCATTATTTGCTAATCTTTGGTAAAACGTCTCGTCTTTGAACGAGGAGAGACTGTTAAATTGTCCTTATACCTACTAGTTATTTGTTTTGATGGAAAATTATACCTACTAATTATTTGTTTCTTAGCAACGACTTGGCCAATATAATTTTTGAGCTCATAATATTTTAACACATTTCACAACACTACTCCAATTTGCTTCATTTATAGTAACAATCTTAAAACAATCAAGAACTTATACTAAATTTTATCAAGAAAAAACTCATATTTTCTCGTTGTAAAATAACACGAGATTTATTCAACATAATATTGACAACAAAAAGATATATAACAGTCTGAAATAATTAAACTTCTCGATGTTATGTATATCAAACGCTTAATAGAAATTATACAATAACAATAAAAAGGTATTATAGCCATTAAACTTCTCGATGTTTTGCTTATCTAATGTTTATTATAAATTATACTATGCTTCTCATTACTATATGTTTATGCTACGGGAGAAGTGGGAGGAGTACAATTTTTACACATAATATTTATATTATTTTTCCGTGAGAAATAACTGCATTTATATATTTGAAATAGTTATTCTTGTATTTTTGACTCAAGAAAATACCTTTAAAAAAAAGAAAAAAGAAACAAATATTATAAGTATATGAGAATTGGAAACATAGATATGGGGTGCGTTGCTTTATTTGACTTGGTAGGGAGTCAAAGAAGAGATAGAAGTGGTTTCCTACAAAGGAACCATGTCTCGTGGCAGAAATATGGGGGGAATAATTGGATATCATGCACCGGTTGTGGGCGTTCATATTTTATATATGGCCCACTACATGTATTTTTACATAAATATATAGATAGGACCGTTATTGGGCATCCTATCTATACGGTATTTATAACTAATTTTGTAGTATGTTAAATTAATCAGGTGATTTTTTTTCAATTCATACTATATGATAAAGTTATAAATAAGAATTTATTATGTTATAAAATTTTAAATAAAAAGTTAAATATAAATCAATTAGTTATTATAAAATTTTGAAGCAGAAAGATGTAAATAGTAGATGATATACAATATCATATACAAAACATTTCTTATAAAAATATATATCTTGTTAATTATATATATTCCCAATATTATTCTATTTCTTCAAGTTTCATCCAACTTCTATGAGCAGATTATAATGGGTGGAAATTTCTGCTACATGTCTAAAAGCGATTGTAAACCCACCGCATAATAATGATTTTATAGACCACATGTGAAAGATTGATAATTACGTGGGGAGAAGAAAAATTATTTTGTGTACATCTAGCAAATATGATACAGTGGAGGAATTGTTCTACCAGTTTCAAGATGCCACGCCTCTATATAATATAATATATATATATATATGCAATTGATCACTTGGGATTTGACCCAACCTATATATGTACCAAATCAACTAGAACACAAGAAAATTGACTACCATTCTTAAAATGAAAAAAAAAAAAAAAAAAGACAAGAAAGAAAGGACTAGTTCTTTTCCAACTGTTCCCTAGATATTTATCCCATTCTAGAGTTGTCTAGTTCTTTTGTAACAACTTTTGCCTTGGTAATTCTATCCAACAATTACTAGCTAGTTGATTTGTCCACCATAAACTAACATAGACGCAACCAGTTTGACCTTATTTTTGCTTATATTTTATATATTTTTTAAAAATAATACTAGACAAGTTGTATTTGAATATATAAACATAAGCCAATAAAGATCTTTTAATAAAGTTTATAAATTCTAATTAAACTCTAGTACAACGTTTATAGTCCTTTTAGATAAACTTTTTTTAAAGATAAAAAAAAAAAAATGTCAATAGCTATATCTTTTCTGAAAAATTATCCATGCATACACTTAAAAGAAAACTAGGGCTTTTTGACACAATACATTAATACCTTTTACTTTTCTCGTTATACGGTGGTCTCCTTAATGATCCGAAAGCAAATACTTAAAAACTTAATTAAATACATTAATCTGATTAGCTTATAGTTAATTGGACAAAGTATATCCATAAGTAGAACATGATGCGAAGACGGCAGCAGCCAGCAAAATAAAGATGATTATAAATGCCTTTTGTGTTGGTGGTATGTTTATGTTCTCATCACCAAATTGCAAGTGGGAAGCAAAGAGATCCTCACTATCCTTTCAAACTTGTCAAGCTCTTTTTTCTAGATTCCTTTTCTGTTAATGGCTTCCCTATGAATAGCATCTCAAGACTAAACACCACAAGTTATCTATTAATTAGTTTAATTACACTAATAATCCTATTTGACTACAGAGGTTTCTAGAAGTTATTTTTTTTTTACTTCTTGGGTTCTAAAAAAACTGTAACTTCTTAAAATTGCTTTTTTTTGTGTGTATATTTTAAAATTTATGTCAGAGTTTTAATAGTAAATTATGAATTTTACTATGACATTTTTATTGCCTATTATAATATATTAAAACCACTTTAACTCGTTAAGATCTTTTAAAAAATATTGCACACAACACTTATTGAATAGATCACAATTTTTACTTATTTTCTTCAACTGATCAAACTCAAAAACTCTATCAAACAAACCCTAATAACAAATATGAATGACAGAACCAAAAAAAATACTATGTTTATGCGTTAAAATATGTTTCTTTATGAGCGCTTAACTAATTAGAAACTTATCATATAATTAGTATAACTTTAGGACTTTTTTTAATAAAAAACCTTGGAAAAGCTCAGATTTCGTATAAAGCTACCCCACTGCATATATAATAGTTGAGACAGACAGAAAGTAGCTTGTGTTATGTTAAGGAAGGGAAAGTAGAATAATATAAGACCAATTTGCCTCCCTAATCTTAGTTAAAGGTCAGCGTTTTACAACTTTAAATATATATATATATATAAACTTTCAATATATTAATTTATATATATAATATTATATTTATCTATATAAACTTTGTGTTTGTTGAAGAGGATAGACATTACATTTCATGCGAGGACTTGTCGGTATTTTGCTTCCTTATTGCGAGTCAAGTCATGAAACGTCGTTTTTGAAAAATCTCGTAGGGACTCCAACAAATCTTCTCACAGATTTATTTAATTATTATGAGGAGCGGCCTATAGCTTACTCGTGATCATGCTTATCATTTCATCCTCATCACCTTTACCACTTTTGCCGTTTAAATTTAGTGTCGATTCCATTTTATAGTTCCCGAATTATATTTCATATCTTATTTTCATACACGACTTTTAAAACATCATAAAACTAGTTTATGATCTATCAATTTATTTTAATTTAATCTATTTGTCTGTCACGACTACAAAATCTCTAAGGAAAAAAAAAATACATGAATTTTTATTCTAACAAATGTAAAACTAGAAAATTAAATTCTACTAAACGGCACATGATTCCCAAACTTCTTTTTCTAATCAGGTTTGAACAATTAGGTGGAGGGAAAGACTAATTTGAGACGTTTTCATAGATTCGGGACTCAATGAGCTAAAATGGAATTTATACCATAAAATTTATCTTGTTTTATTATTATTATTTATTTTTTATTTTTGGGGTTGGATTTTCTTGTTGGAGGGCAACCGTGGGAATCTTTCAAAAATCAATTCAAAATCTTTTACGATCATGATAAGGAGCTAAATCTAAAGTTAATGACAACCTTTTTGCATGATTAGAACAATTGAATTACAGTGTCTTTCTTTACCTATAAACTTGAGCAAATGGGGATTAATTTGTGTGAGACAATGCAATTTTGTGTAATGAGTTTGGAGAGGAAGTTGATTCTATGTGGGCAGCCGTGGCTCCTATAAGGGAAGCATTAATGGGACCTCAAAATATTTGGTCTCATATTGGCCGGAATGTTGTTCCTCATTCGAGATGTGGGAGATTATTGGTCTCATTGGGTTCTTCCTTCTTTTTTTTTTTCCTTCTTTTTTCTTGCTTACATAATTTTATTCATTTCTAGATAGCTAAGAATCAGCACTTCATTTCTAGATTGATGGCGTGGCCTAAAAGTCGTACAAAACAACAACCACCCAAGAAATAAATATAATAATAATAAATGAAAAAAGACATCATCCCGTGTACTTTTTTGACACGTGGCGGGTATGGTACTTGGCGCGGGAAAGAGAAGGAACCATTGAGAAACCAGGTAAAAAAGAAGGATTTGAAAAAATCTACGCGTATAATTTCAATTTCGTACATAGTTGACTCAATAATTTACAATTGGCAAGTCCCATAGGAAAAATGCAAATAGGGGACCTCTTTTTTTTTTTTTTTTTTTTCTTTTTCTTTTTTTTTTCTCTTTTAGGGATAACTCTGTTCGAAGTCTGTAATTTTCGTACAACGATTAGTGAAGAATAATGCTAAAGATCACAAATTCTTTGTCAACTTTTTGTACTAAATAATTTGGTGAAAAATTGTCATTTTTCAAATTGAACCACTAGTATAATTTTAGTGAAATTGGCCATAAAAGGTATAAGCAAATGGGACCTATGACAATCGACAACCGATGCATCACTGTAAAATGGATTTCCGTGTGGTTCATGCTCAAAGCTACTTACACAAAGTACTAACATTAAAAGCCTAAACTATAGGAACTTTAATACAATGGACCTGTATATAGCAACTAATGTTGACCGAGCTTGATTGGTGGGATTGTGATCTGGCAATGTGGATAAAGTAGGAATAAGATAGAGAAATAATACTGAGGGGCACTGCTAGATAATAAAATACGGGTCACAAGAATATGGTCCACATTTAATTAGTGATTAGTGATGATATTTAACACCGGTGGTATCTCAAGCGTTGTTTTTTTTTTTTTTTTTTTGAAGGAGCAGATTCCATATAGCTGTATGTGGCTAAAGCGTGTACACGGCGCGAGATTAAAAGTGCATACTACTTTAGTATATTGTATTTTCCTATTCGTCTTGCTAGGAACACTAGTTTTACAAATATGAAAATGCCACACGGTTCAAAAAGCATCCTTCCTAAACCTAGTATAGATCTAAGCAGTATGGCGTAGAAACTCAACTCGGCGGAGAAGAGCATCGATCTCCGCTCATTGAAGAAGAGTCGAAAAGTCCTCGATCTTGCCGGCCCGAGACTGCTAGTAGTCGATGTAACTGAGAGGAAAGGAAAAAGGGAAGTGGAGCGAAAGGCAATAAGGATTTAAAATAGAGATGTCGTGTTTGCGCATTACTGTATTAGTCCTCGCATTTAGATCCCTGTACTTTTTTTTTTTTTTTGTGTCACATTTAAGACTTCAACGTTACAATTTTATAGCATGTCAGTCCGTTTAATAATTTTCCAAAAGTTATATTGTGCTTTGCACACGCACCCTTTGCATTACCAATTTCCTTTTTCTATTGCAATTCAGCTCATTTCCATAATTAATGGCTTGTTTAGTAAAACAATTCAATTCAAACTAAACTGTACTTTTTCATCTCAGTTTTTGTCTTTTTCTGAAAAGTCAACAAAATTATAACTAGTTTTTAAAAAGTCAACCAACTCAAACTGTTTTACCAAATAGACCCTAAGACACACTTGCGGACTTCCAGTTCGTGGCCACTATTTTGTTTAAGAGGCAAGTAGTGAAATCATTAGTGTACTCTACTGAGAAAACTATACACATCACATATTCGGCTTCTCCTTGTTCCTGTTATCTGAAAATTATTTAGAGACACCATCCGATATTAAACACTACTCATAAAAGATGGTCTCATCTGTAAATTTCAAATCATAAGATCCACATTTTATTTGTTGATGGTGTTTAACACCACCGATATTTTTGATATTGATTGTTTAATCTTTCCACTTTTCTTATTAAAAGAGCATCAAATTGCTGGATTTGGCCATGTTTTAGGGTCATTCTTTTTTTTTTTTTTTTTTAATCACACTCATGCACATGAAGTTTAATGGTATCAGGGTAAGAATAATGCCGGACGTGATTCATGTAAACATTTCTTTTTTTCTTAGTAAACATTTTCAATGCAATGTTAAATTCTTATGATGAAAATAATTCTAGAATTGACTTTTGGACAACGTAACTATTATCAAATTTGATGCCATATTAATTTAATATGAAATTTGGCATAATGTTATATCTGCACCAAATAGAGCATTAGCATCAAGTATATCGTGTTTAATGGTATCAAGGCAAGATAGTGCCGGATGTGATTCATGTGAACGTTTTCTTTTACTTAAAAAACATTTTCAATGCAATGTTAAATTCATATGATGTAGTAAGACTCAAACTTAACTTTTGGATAACATAACTATTCACGAATGTGACATCATATTTAATTTTATATAAAATTTGGCATAATGCTATATTTGCACCAAATATAGCATCAGCATCAAGTATATCATACACCCCGAAAATTGAAATTTTCATTTCTTATTGATTGAAGTGTTGATTTTCATTTAACATTATCATCTTTATTTGTTTCCTAAATATTACAATGTTTTTTCCCCCCCTAAAACTTTCCAAATCTTAGAAATTTATGAGAAAAAGTAGAAATTACGTTTGAACTAGTATTGTGTGCATTGAATCATAGAATGAAATGAAATGTCAAATATATCCTTTTTTTTTTTTTTTTTTTTGCCCCCAACTATTGCCCTGGTATTAATTGAAACGCCCAGACCCGTGCATATGCAAAGCAACTAAGCAAGAGATGACTTGGGAAGAAATTTTTTTATGAAAATTGGGAAATGATTTAGGTGCTACAAAATGGATACTGGATAGGACTAGATTAAATGCTACGAAAAAAACCATTGATCTCTTCCTTTCCTCCTCGCCACCACCGCGACCGCTTCCTCGAGCTCTACTTACCGTGCCCACACCACCATCGCCACCTCTATTCCTTCGCTACCGCTCTTTGTTGCATCAGAAAACAGACTGGAACCGACCTAACAGAACCAGTCATAAGATGCCTGTTTTTTCTGTGTTTGGGCCTTCACATAACTTTGTTTGTTGTGTTTGGGCCTTGACATAACTTTACTCTCTGAACTACCTGGGACAAAGTCCATGTTTTTTCACATCTCTATTTTTTCGAAAAGAAAAAAAATAATAATAATAACAAAACGTTTCTTCTTAATTTTTTTCATCATTTTTCTCATTAAAATTAACATTTTCAAATTTTTTTACAATATAATAATTCTTTTAAAATTTTCACCAAATATTCTATTTCGAATATCATTTCTTCTTATTTTAAACAACATTTTGTTTTTCAAATTTTTTTACAATATAATAATTCTTTTAAATTTTCACCAAATTTCTATTTCGAATATCATTTTCTTATTTTAAACAACATTTTGTTTTAGGAAAATATTTTATACATTCAAATCCCATCTCATTTTCTAAATGAAATGATTTTCTAATTTCAAACAAAAAATTTTCCTCTGGAAATAGACATGTTTGAGTGCAATTCAAACAGAGCCGAATTTAACTTTTTTTCCCCAGGGGACGACCCTGTACTAGAGTTTTACATTTTCATTATTCTGAGGGAGTCTTTATGTAGTTCTAAGGGCTTTTCTCTAATTTCCCCTTCAGTTTGGTTAAAATTTTGATTAAAGTTCAAAATCAACTCCATAACCAAATAACCAAACAGACCCAAAGGTCTAAAAGCAGAGACAAGTCGGGGTAAGATCGAAGGAGGTGCAAAGTGTTCAACAAATAAACGACTTCAGAAAGCAAAACCCCGTCAACAGGAAAACATCTCATACCCTAAAAACCATTTCTATTGAATTTCCATCGAAGTCGCAACATGAACAAAAAATGTATTGAACTGCAAATAAAAACCCAAGCGAACAAAATCATCAAAATCCTAAGAAAAATAAAGCAACTAACACAATACTTAGTCAAACAAACTGAAACCCATATCGTCATCGGATTCCTCAGCCGGCTCTTCCTTCTTCTCTTCCTCCTTGGCAGCAGCAGGGGCAGCAGCACACCAGCCAGCAACTGGGGCAGCAGTGACGGCAAACTTGCTAGGATCCTGCATTGCACACCAAAAAACCAAATCAATATGTGAAGACGATGACCAAGATAAAATTAGTAATCATCAAGTCATGGTAAAGACGAGCACTTCACCTTGAGGTACTCCTTAACTTCCTCAGCTTGTGGGTAGGTGTACTCAGTAGCAACAACAGCAAGGACGTTCTTGTAGGCATTGGTGAACAAGTGGGGTGCAGCAGCAAGGGTCGGGTACGAGATGGCCAATGCCAATGAGGTGACCAAAGACACACCAGCAAAACTTCTCAACAAGGTCATCCTCGGTCAGGTCAAGCACCTCTGGGCTGAAAACCGAACCGTTGTCGTAAACCGTGAGGACGATAAGACCATATGAGAGGGCCTGATGCCAAGCTTGGAAAGGAGTGCAGCCTCAGAAGATCCGACCTTTTCACCCTTCTTGATGAGCTCAACGGGGGTGGTAATTTCGACTGTACCCTTGTTAATCTTGGTGGGAATGTTAAGCACCTGAAATATAACAAACGTAAAAAATACTGGAAAACCAAGCACAGATATAAAAATAAAATAAAGTAAAGCTGGATTTTGATAAAATACAACAGACCTGGAAGAAAGATGTCTGGGAAGGATCGAGCCCATGTTGCCCGGGGGACGATGACATCAATTGGGGCAACCAAACCAACACGGGCAGGGGCTCCAACCTATCAAATTCAAATGATTCAGGTTACTTAAATTGCACGAAACTAAAGTAAAACCAACAAAAACCAGATAAAAGCATTGTGGGATTTTACAGAATAAAATATTTCATTGTTTTCAAAGATTAAATCGTTCAAGAAAACTTGCTACATAAAGCGTAAAATTTTTCCATATTAATAGTTTCAACGGAAAAATTATTACTTTTGCACAATAATTAATCAATTTAAACCAAAAAAATGGAAACATTTCAATTTCGCCTAGGTTAGTAATGGTAATTACACAAGAGCCGGAAATTATTCTAAAAAAGAAACAACGGTAACATTCTATTCCACCTATATGTCATTGCCGGAAATTAATCCTAATAACTAAAAATCTTACTTTTCACTAAAAGAATCAATCTAAATATAAAAATGAATGGTAATATTCAAAAAATGAAAAACAAATAAAAAAATTACCTTGTACTTGGCAACCTCCTCACTGACTTCCTTCAAATCACCCTTGGTAAAAATCAGACCAACGTTACCCTATAACGAAAGAAACAAAAATTAGGGGGAAAAAAAAAACAATTCCAAACAAACTAACAGAACAGATCGATAAATTGCCAAAAAATAATGATAACAATAAATTAAAAAAAAAAGGACGTACGACAAGGAGAGGGATGAGATTGAGGAAGGCCTTGTTGCCTGTGTTGTCGGAGTGGATACGGATGGAGCGCTTCATCATGGTGTTCTTGCCCATGAGGACGATGGAGTCACCACGGAGACCCTTCCTGATGTTCTGGAGCTGGTTGGATCCGACATTGTCGGCGGCGACGATCAGCACCTGCGTGTACTCGTCCAGAAGCTGGCAGAGCTTCGCGTCGTACGCGATCTTCTTGTCGGCCTTCGATAGCTTACCCATGTTCGATTAGGGTGGGGGATTAAGAGAGAGAAATAGAGAAAAAAGAGAGAGATTGTAAAAAGGGCAAAATCGAGGGCCAAGACAGAGCTTGGGAGCTAGGTCAAGGCGGACAGCAGAACAGCGCCGTCTCTTTAACCTCTGTTGTCTGTGGGAAATGGAGGTTTAAGGAAAAGGAAGAAACCCTAGGTGGATGCTAAAAGGAGTCTGGTGAAAGACGGGCAATGAAAATGGGTTGGGTTTATATATGGTCAGTGTTGGACGTGAATGTTTCTGAAAACCTAGATCGGACGGTTGAGGGTTGTCTATGTTTTTGGGTTTCGGATCTCAACCCTATATCGGACGGTTGCGACGGTTGCCCTTGTTTTTTGGTATTGGGCCTCGTTTTCGGTTTTTTGGGCTTGCATTGCATATAGGAAGAGACAAGAGGCCCTTCGCTGTTCTCTCGGTTCGATTAGAACCAGATACTAATTCTTTATTTTTCGATTCGTTAAACTTAAAAATCTTTATTTGTTTTTTTGTATGTTTTATGAAATTAATTTAGGAAAGTTTTTTTCTAAAAAATAAAAAATTTAATTCATTTTTAAAATTCAATCAACTTCAACTTAAAAATTTCATCAACAAAAACAAAAAGTAATTCAATCAATTTGGACTTAAAAATTTCATCAACAAAAGTGAACCAAACTTAGGTTAATCTAAAACGACCTGTCGTTCCCTCTCTATCACTCTCTCTCTCGCGTCTCCATCTTTTTCTTGACACGGCACAAGCTAATTGGACGAACATACCAGCTTTGGAGGGGTGCATTCTATTCGCCTGCTCAGTTTTTCAGGCGATTCCACCATCAACACCCAACAACAAACCGACCAAATTTAGTTTCATCTCTCCTCCGACAACCATTTTTTAACAGCTGACGAGGAGCTCTTCCAAGTTCCGACAACAAAATCCCCCGATCATGGCCTCCCCCTACCGAGATCGGACGGCGGAGTTCCGATCACTCTCCCAGACTCTTAAAAAGATTGGAGGAATCACAGCCGTTAATCAACCCGAGAACTCCCCATCTCCTTCCAAGCCTTCTCCCACCGCATTCTCGAGATCCGAATTCAACAAGAAGGCCCCCGGATCGGGTTGGGTATCCATGAAACCTCTCAGAAGATCTCCAGGCTCGCTCAATGTATATATATATACATATATCTCCTCTTACCCTTTTGCTTATATTTATATAGATATATGTGTGTGTATATATATTTTTTTGATTGGGAATATGTTTAACTCTGCTGCGTTGCTGAGAAATGTTGGAATATATACATGTATACAAGATTGAGGATTGAATATCTTTTATAGGATTCAGCCTCATTTTAGTATTTTAGAGCAAGTTCCATAAGAAAAGAGAGCCGCTTTGTTTTTAGAATGTGGAAACAATTTATGGGTTATTTTTTTTTTTATTTATTTGTTTCGATATATCATGGAATTTATTTGCGTAACAATTGGGTTCTTTTGCTCAAAGTTCAATGTTGCTCCCTTGTATATTTTAGTTGGATTTTACACTTTGTTCGGACCATGTCACGATAATTTAACATAATTTGCGGTAGAGTATTTTTCCACTCCCTAGCTAAAAATTATTTATTTGTTTATTTAGTTTCTTTGTTGTGGCCAGTCTTTGATTTTTATAAGCATTGTTGCAACTGGATCTGGAAGCAGTTGAGATTTCAATCACTGAATAATGTTTTGCTGATCTCTGGGCTTTGCCTTTGTTTTTTTGGTGTTAATATGCAGTGGCAAAAAGGTCGTCGATGTTCGATGATCCGATCATGGAGATACAAGAGCTAACTGTCTTGATAAAGATGATATAACAACGCTCAATGTAGCTCTCACGGATTTGCAGACCATTCAAAACATGGAGATAGCCGATGGCATTTACTCCGAGGACAAAGTTGTTCACTCCACGGCTGTTTGCGATGACTTGAAGAGCAGGCTTATGGGGGCTACTAAAGAGCTTCAAGATGTGTTGACTGCTAGAACGGAAGTCAGTGCTAACTCGATTTGCGAATCGTTTACTGATTAAAGTTGGAGTTCCTTTCCGTTTATAAGTATCTTTTGTGTTCTGTGTCCATTGTCATCCTGCAGAATATCAAAGCTCATGAGAAGGAAGCAGATATTTTCCACGAATGCTTCAAGAGAAAATCCTTTCAGGAATCAGGCCAAAACTTTGAATGAGCCGCTCCCTTGGTCAAGTTCATCCAATGCTCCTGGCAATTCACAGCCATCAGCGTAAGTACCTTTTTTGAAACCTTAGGAACTTATACATACTAAGCAACTACAAAGTTTTCCCGCTGCGTAATTTTGCTCTTACATTTCTCTCTTTATGACGAATCATTAATGGACATTGTTTCTGAGTGTTTATTGGGCCATAACCGAGTTAACTACATGATTATATCTTTGTTTCTGGAATGGCAGGCCTTCTTCTGTTCTATTTCTGGTATATGATTCATCTCTTTCTCTCTCTCGACAGATTGCCGTCTAATGGAGTTCAAGTTGGCAACCAACTGAGGTACGTTAATGATTGAAGATAGATTACAATTTTCTTCATCCCTGCTTTTGGCAATTTCCCTGTCAATGAGCTACTTCTGTCGACATTATTTTCTCTGTTATCGTCATTCAACTTCTGTATATGTATCTAGGAAGTAAATATCGACAATTTAACAATGTTGCATCATATAATCATTAATATAGATTATCGACAAAGATACTAAATGGAAAAATATAGTTCTGTGAAATATCGACATTTTAGAGAAGTGATCTACATGTGTTTTAATCCTTACCA
Source organism: Ficus carica (assembly GCA_009761775.1). Classification (NCBI taxonomy): domain Eukaryota; kingdom Viridiplantae; phylum Streptophyta; class Magnoliopsida; order Rosales; family Moraceae; genus Ficus; species Ficus carica. Next base: position 183,683 of record VYVB01000497.1, on the reverse strand, counting down.
CCATCAACACTGATATCGAATGTCGACGTTATCCAACAAATTCCATGCATTCAAAAATAGTGATACTTCTGTCCATACCAATATTTCGTTCTTGGCATGTACCAATGCAATAGCGCTTTGTGTGAATGTCTCTAATTCCAAACATTAAGTTGCTGTCAGCTCTATCTTGCTTGAATCAGTTGCTTTTATGTTTTAATACTACATATACTCGGAAGATTAGATTTTTTGGATGGTAATTAGCTGCTTTTAAAATTTTGTCAATTCAGACGAAGATTAGCCGTGGACAACCCCCATCGCAGCAGATGGAAATGTCCATGCTACAGCAGGTGGTTCCAAGGCAAGAGAATTACGCACAAAGCAGGGCAGTTGCTCTTCACAATGTGGAATCTACAATCTCGGAACTAAGTGGGATCTTTACACATTTGGCTACCATGGTCGCGCAACAAGGAGAGCTAGCTATCAGGTTCGCTCTTTTTGCTCAAATACGCAATGAATCTTATGATCGTGTTAGATTTGGAAAATATTCCGTTCAAACCTCGAGAAATTGTGGACAATTGACAGAGCTTGTTATGTGAGCAGGATTGATGATAACATGGACGAGTCATTGGCGAATGTTGACGGTGCACATAGCGCTCTACTGAGGTATCTCAGCCAAATATCATCAAATAGGTGGCTTATGATCAAAATATTCGCCATTTTAATTCTTTTCTTGATTGTATTCATCATCTTTGTGGCTTAAACTTCAATATTGAAACCTGGCGATAGAATTTCTTGCAACAAAACATGTCCATCTGTAATTGCTTTAGGTATAGAACCACCGTCATTATAAGGAGTAATTTGGGCTCCCTTGTGATCCCCCATTTGTCTTCTGTTGACCTTAGCTCGTAGAAGCTATAGAAATTTAAAGGAGTACTTATATAAAATGTTCTGTACGCATATGCTGATGTATTGTCTATATGCATTTGGAATTTATGTTGTCTGCTTGACATATTGAATGATTCTTCAATATTTTCCTTCGTCTTCTTCTCTCTTTTTTTATTTTTTTTTTTTTTTTTTTTTATAAGAAAAAGGAACTTAATATGACAAAGCAGTTTCATGATGCATTATGCAACTAAATTCTAACTTTTTAAGGGTCAAAAAGTTGGGAGAAAACAGTAACTTTAGTTTCTCAGGTTTTTTATTTTTATTTTTATTTTTTTATTTTTTATTATTTTTATTTATGCATTTACTTATAATGTTTATGATGCATTTTAAAGGAACATTTTTTTACCCCTCCTCTCTCCTGGCTAAGAATTAGAAATACAGACAGGAAACAACTTTTGTTTACCTTGCAAGTTTGCAAGCCAAACATGTTCCATTACAGGTTTAGTGGCCATTTGGATCATGTCTAAAGACTTTTTGGGTACCATTTAAAAGTTCTCTGCAGCATTTTTACTTTTCAAACCTATATTCAAATAAACCATAAGTTATCGAGACGTTGCTTTATGAAATGCTGTAAATCCAAACATCTTACAAACGTCTTAAAAATAGATTTGTAAACTCTCTTTAAAGGATCTTTAGACGACTTTTGGACTATCCCATTGGTCTGCAAACCCCGGTTTAATCATTAATCTAATATTAATAGAGCCAGGTTAATAATTCCAAAAGCAACTCTTGCATATTATACCAAAAAGGACTGTTTTCACCTCCCCGGCAAGAGATCAATTTCACTGTGCAATTGACATTGATAAAGTCATTTTTTTCCATGATAATTATACTTGTCAAAATAATTATAAAATAATAATAATAATAATAATGACACTGATATGTACAACAGAAGAGGCGTATGTGGCATTCATTCCTGAGTCACCATATCACAGAGTCGTGTGCTTGGTATCTGGTCGCTTGTTTGTCGTTTGAGATTTACTTTTTGAAAGATTTCTACTCGAGAAATCTGAAAAAAATATTTCATCAGTAGAGATGTGTTTTTAGTTGTCTAATCTGTATCTGTATTCGTTTAATATTCCTCTATGATTTTAACTAGATTTTATAGTCAAAAAAAACGTATACTATAGTGACAAACATAGCAATAAATTGCATCTTCATAAAATACAAGTTCAATCTCCCACTCTAACTTCAAACATAATAAAATTAATAAACAATTAAATGAATATTATTGATATGGGGCAACTTTATGAAAAGACCAAAACTTTTTAATATGATATTTTTATTTTAATCTTCAATTTGTATAAAAAATGATCTCCTGTATATTTTTTATTTTGAAGTAATTTTTACATGATTCAATAATTATATACATATACTATTAATATGAGCAGATCTTATTTTTAATGTGATGTTTGTAGTTGAACTGTCTCGTTAATTTATATGTGGTTACTTGGTGTATAAAAAAAAAATTTAAATGGAATATCTCTATCCTTTAAATCGTCAACAGGGCTATGTTCCTTTGATGTGACCTCAAAAAAGGGGAAAAAAAAAATCATCAAGTTTCAATGAATTTTACTCACGTTTGAAGGTGGAAACTTGGTAAAGGGGGAACAAATGTAAACAATATATTAGACCTAAAATGTAATTATGTAGATATGTAGTACAATTGGCTTTATGATCTGTTTAGTACTTGTTCCCTTCTTTGATGGAGATTTATGATATAGCAGTGCACTTGCTGTTCTTCCCTTCTTTAATAAGATTCATAGCCCTTTATTATAACCTAGGGACTCTAGTTTGGTGTCCTTTTCTTGGTGCTGAAAGTTTAATCTTTTTCGGAATAAATTTTTGGAAAAATAAAAACAAAAAAAAAATATGAGAACACATGTGGTTGCATTAATAATGCTTGTCAATTGTGCGAGAGGAAAAAGAAAATCAGCTAGAAAGTTGGACGCAAAAGCTAATTACAGTTTAATACGGAAAAAAGACCAACTTTTCTTTCCAATATGTGGATTTACAATCCATTTTCGTGACAGAGGGAGACTCTAATGAAAAAGATTAAAAGATAAATCTTGGATTCTGATTTTTTTTTTTCCTTGTAAAGTACACATTCATTGGGTGGATTTTCCAAGAGGTCGATTTCATGCTGGAAACAATCCCTTCTCGAGACTGAACCTCGATATACCGGAAAATTGAACATCGTTATATATGGATCAAAAATTGAAAGTGATCTTTGATGTTATCTCAACACTTACATGCATCGATATCTATCCACAAGATCTCGTAGGAAAATTTAAAATATATATATATATATATACACACACACACCATTGAGCACATCATGATATATCCATACTACATATTACAAACCGAGGATCAAAAACTCGAGACTTGACCTCGAATTCCTAGTCAAAATGATGATGTGTCACTATTCTAAAAGGAATATCAGGGAATTTCTTTTATGATTTTTAGTAATTAAATTATTTAATATTCCCATTTGTAATTATCTGATAACGTGGATCAATAGAAACGGACTCAAAATATCTTTTTGATTTATCACTTCTTTATAAACAGAGAGGCTGAGAATCGCATTATCTACGCTTATACTAAAATCTTCTACTCTTTGTTATTTTTCCGACTAGTGTGGAGTGCCTTCTGCCGGAAACCCCTCGGTGGTCGCTGCGAACCTCGACAGGAGAACAATAGAGAACGTGATTCAAGGATTTCTAATGTCTTATGCAGATCTTAACTCAAAGCTCTTGCATTCTCTCATTTGATCCGTATAATTGAATCTCCATTACCCTTTGGGAGAAAAGTTCCAAAATAAGTATATATACATATATCATATAGATGTATATATATACATATACCCTTGTAGTTTCTGCATGGCATGTCCTATTAGTGTTCTTTGGGCAGATTTCTTAGGGTTTAAACCTAGAAAGATGGTTTTGTTTGAGACTTGGATTTTATTTTGTTTTCTCTGATTATAAGATTGAAAGTTTGAAAGTTCTTCCTTTAACTTGGTGGTAGCGTATAAATATGACCCGACCTCAATGGAACGAAAAAATGCAGAATTGAAACACTTGTGGACGTTTATCTTTCATAGGCCTTGTGTGGTAAAATTTGTCCCCCCTGTTCTTAAAGTTGCAGCACTCTTGGTACAAGTTTTCTTCTTTTCCACCCAAAAAATTTCTAGTTAGTGGTTTGCAATTTCATTTTTTTTTATTTAGAAAAAAAAAAAATCTCAAAGAATTCTATAGAAATTATTTTTATTTTTGTTGCCTTTCTCCTTTCATTTCTACTAACCCCCTTAATTTGGAAATTGTAATAAGTATAATTTTTTACAAAACTAATTGAAGTAAATATCAACATTTAAAATAATGATGTAAATGAAAGATTTATACAGGAACTGAAAAATTTTACTAGATAAATAATATAAATAAATCATTTACTTGATAATTTTGTCATTTACTGTTATTTACTTTAAATATTTTATAACCACCTATTTTCTTTAATTATTTTCTAAAAATTGTTATTTACTTCTTTCTCCCTTATTTTATTTCGAAAAAGTTCCTTTCTTGTTAACCGTTTGCTGAAGTGTAAATCGCGACACAAAAAAAGTGCAAGATGTATCATATAACCTAAAGCAAATACAAAGGAAAATGAATTCCAATTTGAACTCAATAGAGGACAAGAAAAAAGAAAAATAATAAACGGAAATATGAAACCACTAATGGCAGACAAAACTCCAAAATCAAGTCCATAATTCCATGATAGAACCGGCAGGTAGTGGAAGTGTCCATTGAAAAGACTTAAATATACCAAACCGTAGAATTCCTCACTATATAAAAATATATATATATATATATATATTTGTGTGTATATAACAAACACACACAGCCCACACGAGGGAGACTAATAAAGAGTCACAACCATGCAAATGTTGGCCCTATAACGTTCCTTATCGGCAGACATAGGAGGGATTATACTTGACACATTGTTGAGTGAGTCAAGAGGGCTAAGAAGAAGTTGGCCTGCAGGCACTAAACCTTATAGAAGCTGTTTGTAATGGACTTTTTCTGAGTGGGGGATTATGATCATCATCATCATCATCATCATATTTGATGGGAGATAATGGGTTCTATTATATCACAAAATTTTGTTTTATGTGTGTGTGTGTGTGTATATATATATATATATAATTTTGATGGCATATATACAATGTTTTTTGGTTTTGTGTTTCAATATCTTCTAGATTTGATGTAACATTTCATTGATTTGGGTTCTAAGTTTTGACAGAAGTTGACGTGTTTTATCAATTTCTTTGAATCTTTAATACTAATTAATACGTGATAAGTGAACCCGGCGCAAGTGTTAAACGTTGTGTTTGAAAGTAATGAGAAGTGGGAGAAAAGAAGAGAGTAAATTAAGAGGTATTTTTGAAGAAAAAATGAAATTACTAATTGTTTAGTAGGAGAGAAATATGGAGAGTCTTTTTTATATCTACAAGAAAAGTATAGAGATTTTTGGAGAGAAACTTATTGCAACTTGTGTGAATAGTCAAATTAATGTTTTGTCCTCATTTTTAAACTAAGATGATTATTTAATCAACCAATTAGTCATTTACTTTCTATCATTCGAAATAAGACAAGAAAAATAACTTCTTTTTTTTTTTGGCTAATGAAGGAATAACCGGTTAACTTCTCTCATTAACATTTTCTTTTCCATCCCTAAAAAGAAAAAAAAAAAAAAACATTTTCTTTCCTTACATATTTTCTCTCCCTCCTATTTTGTCTCACCATAAGTCAAAACGTTGTACTGGTTTTATTTATCAATATCAGCTTGTTATGCGAGTCATTGAAAAGAGATAAGAATTTGAATCTCTAAGCGCATCTTAATGTTGTGCAGAACTAATATATCAATGTTAAATTTTAGCTTTTGAATAGCAAAATCATTCTTCAATGAAGATAATATTTCTGAGGCTAAATTAGACATAATATTTCGTACTAGATATCACGATTTAGCATTTATTTTTATTAGTTGATGTATTGGTTTTTTATTTAGTCATCGTATCATTATTTTTGAAATTAAAAGTTTATTTTTTACGAGTTTAATTCAAGTTTAAGAGTTACGAAAAAAAAAAATCGATCGGATTAAAGGTAGCAATATGTGTTCATTCTTAATTGTTTTTTTTTTTCACACTAAATTAATATAGTGTTCGTCTCGATCTAGACATTATCATTAGAGATGGTATAAGATTATCCAATTAAAATCTTTGAATGTGTTTTGGCTAGCTGTAAATGACTCTGTCTCAAGATAACTAACTAGAATTTTTTGTTTTTAGTGTTAGAAAGCCCTTTGCTTCCTTACAAATTAAAAAAAAATTTAAAATAAAAAGTTTCTTATTTTAATTATTTTTCGAAAAATTAACTACATTTTCATGAGAACCAAAGGCACCCTTGATCTCCCCTGAAAAAGGGGGTACCAAGGGGGGAAAAAAGTAAAGTCAATTTTTTTTAAGGGGAAAATCTAGTCATAATTTTGATAACATTGGTTGTCAATTATAACAACAATACTCCCTTTTTTTTTTTTTTTTTGGGAATAATTTTTAGAGAGAGATGGAACCCAACGGCAATGTTATTGAGTTTCCTAACAACCTTAGAGAGAGAGAGGGGAAAAAAAAAAAAAAAAAAAAAAAGCCCTAATGACAAAGATTAATTATACGTAGCACGAAAGATTAATATTTGGTACCGGCTATAATACACAATATGAAAATAAATGAAGCAAAATCTTTTTGTCCATTAGGAAAAAAAAAAAAAAAAGGCAAATATTCCAAAGTTGAAGAACAAGCATTCTCTAGTTAGTACTTTAGCAACATCCATGGGACCCTCCAAATACTAATGACCCTTATGATTTATAGGGCTCATTTAAGGAACTCCTTTTTTCCTCCTTTTCTTTTTCTTTTTCTTTTTCTTTTTTTTTTTCCCCTGCCCAAATGAAACGTAAAATACACAAACAAAGTTTTCCTCTCCCATATCCTAATTATATTCACATGACCGTACGTAATTATATAAACAAATAATGGTGGACCAAATCCCCAAATTATAGCTCACCATCTAGTCTATAGGACCCATAAAATAATATACAAAATGTAGAGCAGTGATTACTAGATTGTCATGCTGGTTGACATTAATCATACCCTTATGGCACCAGAACATGGAGATCACATTAAACTATTAGCTAGTTAGCTATATATATATATATATATATACATGAGAATTTTACCCATTATTCCAATTATTACATCCGTATTAAATTCTGTTAATTTACATGTTTTTTTATTTTCACATGATTTTGATATAATCAATTATCATAATCATACATTATCGATTATTTTATCATAAAAATTCCGTATACGTATAAAAATGTTTTGCTTCTTCTTTTTTTTTTAATTCTATATGTATATTAGGTAAATTCATAATATTGTCAGCAGCTTCAAGGTCATTTAACTCACCAACATTATGTCAATGATTGATTGTATATTAATATTGTTCATTGCACTCTTAAAATTGATGAGCTTTTTTTACTCCAAAAAATATATATATATGATGAGCTTTTATGTGGGCCGTAAAAGGTGTATAAATGGCACTTTTGGATCAAGATGAAAACGACATGATTACATACTTATAGCCTTTACATTTTTGGTCCTACGTAATTCATAATTTTTACATTGCACTTGTATTTGTACATTATACTAGCTTTATAGGCATTTATTACGGTATGAATACAATTGTTATACAACTTAGATATGGTTTCATGATATGTATATGAATATCTATAACACACATATATGATATATAAATATATTCATATATATAGTTATGTGTAATCAGATGTTCTTTTTTTTTTTTTTTTTTTTTTTAAACCGTTACAAGCACAAGTTATCTACATTTTAATTTTCTTGATGTGGGGACTTTGGAGCAAAAAGCACGTCCTAGGATGCTTGTTCCTCAAAAAAGATTCTAGGGGGGGAGAAAAGTGACAAAAAAAAATATATATATACAAGGACGAGCTACATGTAAAGAGCAAAGCTTCGCAGCAATATATATATATATATATATATATATATATATATTCTCACAAAAATCCCAAGAGAAGCTTTTTCAGATTTGAAAAGGGTTAAATAAAATCCAATCTTCTCCTTTTGATTGGTATTTTTCAAGCAAAATTATTCTTCTCTTGTGGGTACCCAAGAAATTCCTTCAAATCATGATTGTATGGTAGGACTCTTTGATTTACGTATTTTATATTATATATGATACACAAATATATATATATATATATAATTGATATGGTGCACAGATTGTCTTGGTGAAATGATTAGGGATATGTAGTGGTGGGTACTATTTACAAATATTGTAGAGATGGATGAGTACTATATAAATATCCCATAATCAGGACGTCACATTTAATAAACATAGAAAGAGACAAACAAATACAATAGTTAGAAAAGGATATTGAAATCCCTAATCTGTTGAAATTAAGTTAACAAATACAATAGTTAGAAAAGGATATTGAAAACCTTAATTTGTTGAAATTAAGTTAAGTCAATATTGATTAAAAATATTAATTCTCTCGTAAATTCTCTCTCTCTCTCTCTTGGTCGTTTTCCTTTTTATTTTGTGAGAAATAAGATTCGGCTTTGATAAGATTCTTGAATTAAGTAAATATAAAGTTCCAACTTCATTTGATAATATGTATTAAAATAATCATGGCCTATAAAATACAAATATTGTTTAGAACCTTCCCTACGCCTATAACTAGGTGGTAGGAGTAGTAACTCTCCACATTCATCATTATTTCTCCCACTAATCCCAAAGTTAATACCAACACTTTATTTTTCTTAATTTGATGGGAACTAGTACTTTATTGTTGGCATGCTCGAGGAGTACTATAGCATACATAATATATATATATACACACACACACCCACACACACATACATATATTATTAAGAAAGATTGCTTAGCTTTGATATATATGTATGTATGTGTGTGTGTGTGTGTGTAGCTAAGTGTCATCTGATTATTTGCATGTGCCTTTGCAAGTACTGATTCTCTTTCAAAATTGTCATTCCAAAGGATTTGATTGGTTTTAATTAAAGGTGATTAATTAGGATTAAATGGAACTGTAAAAACCACTCCTTAAATATTAATTAAGAATTTTGGGGGGGAGAAGAGCCATGCAAGTTAACATCAATTATTAGTCAAGAGTCAAGAGAGGGAAAGGAGACAGAGAGCATATAATGGAAACAAAAGTTAGATAAAGATAGAGGAACCCAGTGAGAAAGCTAGGTCCCTCCACCCACTAAACATGCTTATTAAGCTCATGATAAGCCTAAAAAAAATTAGGAAAAAAAATATTTTTTTTAAAATAAAGTAAATAAAAAATAATAAAAATAAAGTTGAGACGTTAATAGGAGAGATGTTGATAGAGATTAATGAAAAATTTTCAATTAAAAAGCTTGGATGCTGCATTAGCTTTTTGACCGCTAAAGAAGTTAGTTCACCAAATTCTCAAAAAGAGGATGACCTTATGGCTTGTCAATCTTGATCAAGCGTCACCACGTTTTTTCTTAACAATTGGACCACAAAATCTTCCACATTGAAAGGATTGCTTTAGGAAAATTTATAATATTTGAATAAATTATGAGGAGGAAATTAAAAATAAAAATAAAAACGTATTAAGTTTCATATGTCTCAAATTAAAATTAAGGGTTATTTTAAAAAAAATTAACAAAAAAAGGGGTGGACAAAAGTCTTGCAAATACGTGTTTTGGTAAACTAATGCTACTTGTGCAACACAAAGGGTAGTTAATCTTCCACATTATGATGCGTTTTGTGGAATTTTCCATTGAGATTAGAATACTAATAATGCTTTCCAAATCCTGGAAAATTGCTTGTAAGTGGTCTCTTTAGTGAAAAGAAGTAGAAGGGTTTTTATGGTACTTTTGTTTTGTTTTTGTTTTTTTTGGTTTGGTTTTTTTTTTTTTTTTTTTCCAAATAAAAAAAAAAAAAGGGTTCTTGCAATTGAATGCCCATTAACTTTTTGCACATCAATAGCGTACGAGAAAGCTCGGTTCTACCATACCATACATTTCTTCCCTAATTTTATACTCATACAAACTGGTCCAAGATTTGGACCTATCCCCTTAATTACATGATGCTTCTAGTTTTCGTCTTGACTTTTCCTAGTGATATTTGAATCTTATTCATCCACTTATTTATTGTGTGAGTAGTAGCAAAAATTATATATATATATATATATATATGAAAATGTCTCCCGATTATGCCGATCTCTTGCGCAAGTTATAATATTTTAATAAGTATAAATTTTCAATATTAAAAGTAAAAGGAAAACTTTTTAATTCATTGAGAAAATACTTACCAAAAATTAAAAGTTAAAAAAGAATAAAAATGCTAGAATCATAAATCCGATGTACTCTCCAAACATACGTATAAAAATGTATAGTAGCTATTTATAAGTAATTTCACTTGAAAGAAGTTCTTGTAAAGTCTAGCTTTCTATACAAATCAAATGTAAAAGCAAATTCATTTTTGCTAGACAAGAGACAATTCTATATATAGTTTTTTTTTTTTTTTTTTTGGGGGGGGGGGGGGTGATATTTTTTCTAAGCAAGACAGCTCTAAGTTGAATAAATTTGTGGCTTCTAGTTCCACAATTCTTTACAAACAATATATGTGACTCCCAATTGAGGAGTCCATCACAATCCCCACCATTTCAAGCAAATCCAAAAACAATATCAACCTGTCTCCAAGCACCAATATCCATGGCATTAGTAAATAGTTTACCCAAAGCCAAACAACAAAACAAAGTGGCTGAGAAGAGTGTCTTTTTATTGGTCTATATATTGGTATGCCCCTGTTGAAAATTATGTATTGGACACCCATTAGCTAGACATATCAATTTGGAAATCCAAACAAGAAAGCCAGTGAAAATAACAAAAAGCTCTAGAAATCCATAATTTCCAAAAATGACAACATTAAAAACCAATATTAGTCTTTCTAATTGGTCTCTAAGTTACAACAACCGTCCTCGTCATTTAGTCCTTGAACTTTTAAATCAAGAATCGTATCCATTAATTTTCTTAAAAAATTATTATTAGTCATTTTGAAAATCATTATAGTCAAAATCATTATAGTCAAAATCATTCCATATATATAAGAAGGTTAAGGAGGTTAATCTTAAAATTTTAAGGATTGAAGTAAAAATTTTGGAAATAACTCACGGGTGAATATCTCGCTCTCTAATTATGATGAAGGAAAAAAAAAAAAAAAAAACCACTTGAGTCGTTTAAAACTTTTTAATTAAAAACTCGTAACTTTAACTTAAAATTATGCTGCAAGAATATATCAAAAACTCGAATGGATCGTTGTCTTCAGCATATTTTTACAATAAAAATATCAAAGGACATTAGTAGTGTTTGTGGATCCATATATGGGCCAAATTTATAAAGAACACTACCGATGTCTTTTAACAGTAGCGGAAGTAGGGCCGATCTAGTTGGGGTCGAAATTTTGTCCTTCTTTTAATTTTACCCTATAATTTCATAATTTTCTTACTTTGTCCCACTAAAAATTAAAAATTTCATATAACCCTACTAAAACTTATCTTTTATTTATTTTATTTTGATGCTATTTATTTCTTAAAAACAAATTTTTGGTATACATTCCTATTGAGAGTTCGTTTGGTGTTTGGATTGAATTTAAGATAATATGAAAATTTTAAATTTAAGTTGATTGACTTTTTAAAAATTAATTATAAATTTATTGATTTTTTTAGAAAAAAAAAATAAAATGAAAAAAAATACATTTAAATTAAAGTTTAACTTGAATGTGTATATGTCTGGCGCTCCGCCGTTGCCTTTAAGCAATGTTGTTGTTTTTTTTTTTTATATATATATATATATATATATTATTGTACAATTAATTCTAAAAAACTACGTCGTTTTCAGATAAGGTCATTGGCCAGTGTGAACTTATAAAAATACTGATTTGCAACAAGACAGTTCCACAGAATAATTCGGCATGAGTCACAACCTATAATGACCGAACTAGGAAAAATGAACAGCTTTTAGTTGGGTCGAGTCGATATTGAATTGAATTGAATTTGATCTGCTTTATTTATTTGTATTTAAATGTCTCAGATTTTGGATCTGTTTCGCTCACTTATCTTTGCCATTTCAAAAGGGCCTTCACACCATGTCACACAGAATCTAGAGAGAGAGAGAAATAAAAGAGTTTAGAGAGAGAGAGAGAGAGAGAGAGAGAGGTTGTCGTACACTGTTTAAAACCATTCAGAGCAAAGCAGAGTCAGTCAGAAAGAGAGAGAGAGAGAGACGATTTATAGTTGATTTCATTTGCCATGGTTTTCGTTCGTTTATAAAAGAGAGCTCTCTTTTCCCCAACCCCTGCAACACCCAGAAAAAGAAAAACAATTAGAAAAAAAAAAAAAAAAAAAAAAAGAGAAAAAAAGTTTCCCTGTTTTGGTCAGGCCGTTTTTATGCCCATCTTTTATACTTCAGTTTCTCTTTTTGTCAGATCTCTCAAACCTCCAAGACCCATCTCTTGCTTATTGGGTTTCTCTCAGTATCCTCATTGAGAACTGCCAATTCCCTTTCTAATATATATTTTATTATAAAAAAATAAAAATAAAAAAACCAAAACCAAACCGCATTTCAGCTAGAGGGTCTTTACTCTTCACTTGGGTACGTGTAGCAATTGGCAAAGCAAAGTTTTAGAGAGAGAAAGAGAAGAAGAGATAGAGAGAGTGAAACGTACACAATTAAGGCACTGCCAGTCTTGGAATTGTAAGTTTTTTTTTTTTTAGATAGAGAAAGTTTGTTTCAATTAATAGTCTTTGCAGAATTGTAACTCCCCAACAGAGAGGGAAAAAAAGAAAGAAAAAGAAAAGGGATAAAACCCAACTGGCACCCAGTGTTGTTTTTGCTGATTTCTCATCCTCTTTTGAAAGGGAAAACGAGTTAAAGCACACTTTGGTGGGAAGTTGAGAAGAAAGCAAGGCTGGTTTCCGGAGATTCATACATTTGTCAAAAATCCCACTAAACCTTTCAGGTAACCGAAGTTCTGGTTTATATATACATATATACATATACATACACATATAGGTGTATGAAAGATATAAGAGTTGGGAAAATTTGTTTGTGTTGCAGATCTATTTGGAGTTGAAGCAATGTTGGCACAGAAACAAGCAGAGGAGGCAATAGTGTCGAGCTTAAACCAAACGGAGCCATCAGAAGAAGAAAGGGGAGAAGAAGAAGGAGGAGGAAAAGATGAGTCCCTTTTAAGCCTCAAAAGCTTGCTCTGGCATGGTGGGTCTGTTTATGATGCTTGGTTCAGTTGTGCCTCCAATCAGGTACCCAAAAAAAAAAAAAAAAAACTCAGAAAGAAAATCCACACAAAAAAAAAAAGAAAAAGAAAAGAAAAATCCAAAATTCAAAAAGTTATGAACTCTCCACTGTTTGTTCTGCAGGTTGCGCAGGTGCTATTGACACTGCCGTACTCGTTCTCGCAACTGGGGATGGTGTCGGGAATCATACTGCAGGTGTTCTACGGCATTCTCGGAAGCTGGACTGCTTATCTTATCAGTATTCTCTACGTCGAGTACCGAAGCCGCAAGGAGAAGGAGAACGTCAGCTTCAAAAACCATGTCATCCAGGTTAACATTACATTACCTCCCCCAAAAAAAAAAAAAAAAAAAAAAAAAACCACTTTTTTTTTTTTTTTAAGTTATTTATTTGTTTATTTTGGTGTTGAAAAAAAAAAAAAAAAATTCATGTGGGCAGTGGTTTGAAGTGTTGGATGGTTTACTGGGTCCATACTGGAAAGCCGCGGGGCTGGCCTTCAACTGCACTTTTCTCCTATTCGGATCTGTTATCCAGCTTATAGCCTGTGCAAGGTTTTTTTTATTTTATTTTTTTTTTTATAACAAAAATGAAAGATGGGTTTTGATTGCTTTGCATATTTTTGTTTTGTTTGTTTTTTTAAAAATATATATATATATATGTATTGTGATTTATGCAGTAATATATATTACATAAATGACAAATTGGATAAGAGGACATGGACGTACATATTCGGAGCTTGCTGTGCGACGACAGTGTTCATACCGTCGTTCCACAACTACAGGATTTGGTCGTTCTTGGGCCTTGGTATGACCACTTACACCGCTTGGTATTTGACCATCGCTGCCTTTGTCCATGGCCAGGTTTTTTTTTTTTTTTTAAATCTTTTTTTCAGTCTTCCTTATCAACGGCTCTGATCTTTCCTATATTTTTCTTTTTCTTTTCTTTTTATCTAAAATGAAAAAAAAATGTTTTTTTTTTTTTTTTTCAATAAAACAGGTTGAGGGAGTAAAACACTCGGGCCCAAAAGAAATGGTGTTGTATTTTACAGGCGCCACCAACATTCTGTACACTTTCGGCGGCCACGCCGTCACTGTGTGAGTTTCCAGACTTTTTTTTAATTTTCTTTTTTTTTAATATATTTTAGTTACTTCAAATATTTAATACAAAGCGTAACAATGTCCTCCTTTTTTTAGAAAAAAATAAAAATAAAAATAATTTTGGGCTTCTGAGTTGTGGCTTCGCTCTGCAGCTTTTTCTGCCCACTAATGAGGTTGTGAAAGAAGACAAAATCATTAAAACTTGCCCAAAACAAAAAAAAAAACTGTTATCAAAGGTTTCTTAAATGACATGCTTACTTCACTTTATTTACCGTTAGGGGGCTAGCGCGTTTAGCGTTTTATTTATTTATATATTTATTTTTACTGGTTTGGAAAATTTGTCTGTATTTTACATTCATGGTTGGCAAAGGTAAATCAATTTCCATTATAATCGAAGTGTAAACCTTTCTCTTTTTCTTTTTCTTTTTTTTTAATTACCTGTCGGTTCGTCGTTGCAAGTCAAAAGGAGCTGTGTATTCTTAAAAAAAAAATTAAAACAAAATGACAAGAAAGTGGTTAAAAATTGTGTTGAAGAAATGGTATTTCATAAGTCAAAAATAATGCACGCATTTTCTAAATGGATATTTATTTGACAAAGAAAACACAAGAGAAAAACTTGTCCCTTGAACTTAGTTTACGGGCTTGTTTGGTGAGTTATCTTATCTCAAATTAAAATGTACTTTTTTATCTTAATTTTTGTCTTTTTCTGCAAAAGTTTGTCTTTTCTGAAAAGTTAACAAAATTTTTTTAACTTAAACTCATTCACCAAACGGACCCTAAGTGTTTTTTTTTTTTTTTTTTACATTATTGAAAAACAAAAAGGGGTTGGGCATGATATTCTTGTTCCTTTTTCTTTTTCTTTTTTTTTTCTTTTGTGTTTTCTAGATAAATTAAGAAGGTCTAATCAATTAATAGAATAGTGCCCCATCCTAAATGATTAAAATCAAGGCAAGCATATATTTATTTTTTTCCTGATAAAAGTTATGCATAGTTTTATATGAATGAATGCATCTCCAATTATAAAAGTGGGGACATCCAATCCACTCTTCCCGAATCACAAAAAAAAAAAAAAAAAAAAAAAAAAAAAAAGAGAGAGAGAGAGAGAGAGAGAGAGAGAGTAGAAAAAGGGGGAAAAAAGTGGATGATCTCGTGCCCCTTTTATCAATTTATCTAATAATTGGAATCTGCATAGTGATGGGTCTCTATCTTATTTTTTGTTGATATACATTATTACTTTTTATGGGAACCCAACAGGCATGAAATGAGTAAGGGAAATTTGCGTAAAGATTACTTCGACCAATTTTAGTCCATACTATTACTCATATTCTTTGACACCACTTTTTTGTTTCTTTTTAAGCTTATGAAGTTTTGGTATTCTCTTCCACTATAATTTGGCTCCTTAGTGGTGGTCTAAACTCTGAATAGAGAAAGTGACGCTTTTCTTTTCTTTTTCTTTTTTTTATTTTCCCTTCTTTTCAACCCCCTAAAGATCTTTTCATGAGGTGAAGTTGACAAAACAAAATAATTGGGTGGTTAATAATTAATTTAACGTCTTTTTCTTTTTCTTTTTTAATTTTTATGATTACCTAGGGAGATCATGCATGCAATGTGGAAACCACAGAAGTTTAAGTACATTTATCTGCTTGCCACTCTCTATGTGTTCACCTTAACGATCCCATCTGCTTCGGCTGTTTACTGGGCCTTTGGTGATCAACTCCTCACACATTCCAATGCCTTTTCACTTTTACCCCACTCCGGTTGGCGTGACGCCGGTGTCATTCTTATGCTTATTCACCAGGTACACATCGTGAAAAATATTATCATGAATACTATGAATGTACATGTGTTAAAGAGATTCTATAAAAATGAATCGGCTATTCTGTCCTAATAATCTATCCGTGACTACCCGATACGACTTTAATATTTGAACGATGCTACGCACACCGACTTTTTGATAAGCTTTTGGTTGCCAACAATTAAGGTCACATTGTTTGAATGATATGAATTACTCATGATATTTGTGCTGATTTTTTTTTTTGGTGTGTCTTTGGCAGTTCATCACATTTGGGTTTGCTTGTACGCCACTGTACTTTGTGTGGGAGAAAGTAATAGGAATGCACGACACAAAGAGCATCTTCCTAAGGGCACTGGCTAGGTTACCAGTGGTAATACCAATATGGTTCTTGGCCATTATATTCCCTTTTCTTTGGTCCCATTAACTCTGCTGTTGGGGCTCTTTTGGTCAGCTTCACCGTCTACATCATCCCTTCTTTAGCCCATATGCTCACTTTCAGATCTGCCTCTGCCAGACAGGTAATCTATATAATCATAAAAAATAATGGTCCATTCTTCCTACTTTTTCGTATCTTCATTTCCTGCATCATGTGTTGAATGTTGATCAACTCGCGCGCATTAATCATGAGTTCACTCGATCAAATCCGCACATTTTAAATCGTCACATCGCATGATATGTTCATATTCATATCAGATTAAAAAAAGTATAATAGTTTAACAGAACTCGATAATAATGTGACAGTGGTCTGAATTTGATTGCCCATCATGAGTTTGGTGCACTTCCTTGTCACTCCTTATCAACTATATCTTCACATTTCAACTTGTGCAATAAAGACCATATCTTAGAAATCAACTAGCTGGGGCCAAACTTGATCTCAGATTTGACCCCCAATTCATCAACTTACTAGTCACATGTCCTGTGTCCTGTTTTTAAGCGAAATCCGAAAGTACCATATTTGGTATTGAAAAAGGAATAAAGATTATGATAAGACGCATACCAAACCGTATTTTAATCCACTAATTGTTCAAACACTAAAAAGATTCCGAATCGAATATTTGACCGATTGATATCATTGTCGTGTCCACTTGTTCCGAACAGAATGCAGCAGAGAAGCTGCCCTCTTTCATGCCAAGCTGGACTGCCGTGTATGTGGTGAATGCATTCATAGTAGTTTGGGTGCTCGTCGTCGGATTCGGATTCGGAGGTTGGGCTAGCATGACCAACTTCATCAAGCAAGTCGACACGTTCGGCTCTTCGCCAAGTGCTACCAGTGCCAGCCCCATGCACCGCCGTCGTCGTCGCCGCCCCTACCTGCACATCACTGATGCTGATCTTCCTTTTGTATGACACCAAAAAAACGTAGAAGAAATTAGGCGTCCACTTGGTGTGTGTTGTGCTGTACTTTCCCCATCTTTGCTGCAATCTCTTCATTATATAAGTACTACTTGTTGCGATTGGTATAATTTGTTTTATTTTGTTTTTGTTTTTTTGTTAGAGTTATAAAAGCAATGTGTATCTCCATTTCGTTCCAATCAATATTCAATTATATATGTCGAAAGCTTAGTAAGAACTTTATACCAATCTTAGTAAGAAAAATATCCAAATATATAGATGTTGTAAGCCTTGTAAGCTTTTATGAAATTTAATATAAGATTTGTGTCGAGGAGTTTCCAAAAATAGTCAAGATGACAGGCATTTGGTTCACATGCAATTTGGCTTAATTTTTTGTTTTAATTTTTATTTTTATTTTATTTTTGCATGAATATTTCGAATAATTGGCTTAATCTGTGTCAAAAATTGAAAATCTTTGCATGTGAATCCACATGATTGGCTAGAACCTATAATTGTGACTTCTAAATAATCTATGAACTAAACCATCATGACTAACTCTTTGGTTTAGATTTCTCATTTCACATGAAGCCACTTACGTCTGTGTCGTTTTGCTGCTTAATTATTTGTAGTTTATATGTGTCTCGCCTAAGTTTGACTTACATATATTTATATATAATTATACGCTTTTTCTACCGTCCCTTTCATATGAGGTCCTTTTGACATAACAAAATTAAGTTAATACTCAAGATACAACAGTTATAAATTAAAAAACGTAACATCAAATATGATAAATTTAAAAGATCTCAGATCATATTTTCTGTGCATTAACACGCAAAACATTCTGAAATGCAAATCTTACAGATTTATCACGTGCCATCAGCTATGTATGTTATTCTTGGATTACTGTGACATCGTATTATTTTTTATGATATTGGAGTGACCTCCCATCAAAGGGACCAGAAATTCTTAGAAGTAGAAGGTTGTTTCAAGGTTTGGTTGTTTCTAGCTCTCATAATTGAATTTCGTCCTACGGTAAAATCTATATTATAAAGGCATCCTTGTGTTGTCTAAAGAGTGAGAAGGATAGGGGATGGCGTATTCATATTACTCGGAAAAACACTGCATTCACATATATGACATACGGATTTTTCATATAGTGAATTGTCTTTATACCTTATTTATTATGACAGTAATGACTCAAATCCAAAACCTTATAGAAAAGAATCAATTGTCTTTGTCACCTCAATAAATGACCGATCCTAATATAAAAATAGGATTTTGATGCATTAACATGTCACGCGTCACACTCTCACATCATATATGACAACCACTTAGATCTCGTTTGGCCTTATATGATTGTTTCATATTGCATTAGATCAAACCATTAAAAATAATATATAAAAGCAATCCCGTTCCATTAAAAACACTTACTGACAATCCTTTTCAAGTGTCATGTGTCATCTAATCTTGCACACCAACCAAACAAGGGCTACGAATATACGCGCTCGTGCTCATTCATTATTACATGAATGACATATATATACATACATATAAATACATATATGTATATAAAAGGGCATCTAATCTTTTAGATCAAGGTTTGATCACCATATTGCTTAATAATCATTGGTTTGGTGATAATCTGATAAGAATTAGTTGGCATCGAACATGTGAATTATGTGATCATTATGGTTTAGTTTATGCGATTCTTTTTTTAGTTTTATTCCGTTTTTGATCTTAATTCTTATTGATAAGCTCTTCCCTTGTTTCTTCAGTCAATGATTCGGTTGTCTAGCTGAACTTGGTTCCCTACTTTTCTTATAAAGAAAAAAGAAAACTTTTTCAACACATGCAATTTATTGTTTTTGGGAGGTTATTAATTCAACAAAAAAAAAAAAAAAAAAAAAAAAGAAAAGAAGAGAAAAAAAAAAAAAACTATTCTTTGTGGTGACACTTCTTTACGCCCACGCCACCACTAAAAAAATACAAAGTTAAATATTATTGCTTGTCGTTTTTGGCATTCGCTGGCACACAACTATTTTATTAATATTATTATTGTCATTATTATTTTTTTGAAAAGGATGATTATTGTTGTTATTATTATTATTGTTTCGATTTGTGGTAATGCAAAAACAGGCTTTTTTTTTTTTTTTTTGGGTTATTATTATTATTTGTTTAAATTGGTCAAAAAAGCAAAAGAAGTAAAATTTCTCTCCATTGCGCAAGCGTATTCCACTGGGAGGGAGGAGTTTTTAAAATTCTTTCTTCGGCCTAACTCCCAACATTTATAGTTCTTTTTTACCTTTTTTCTCGGAGCTTTTTCTATTAATCCTTTTTACACGGATAAGACGATGACTTAAAAGAGCAACTTTAGAAGAAAAGGTGTTTTAAGCAAAACGTGCTTAGTTAACAATGAAAAAGAAAAGGGGCATGTAGGATATTTCTTTTTCCTTGAATTTTCATGTTCTCTTTCCACAATTTCCACACCTAAAAGGTACCAGAAAAAAAGTGACACTTCTAATACACAGAGGTACTATGTATATATGACGTATGAGAGTAGAAAAAGAGAGAACGACAGTGGAAAGTGAGAAAAACTTTTCTTTTCTGCCCCTCACTCTCTCACTTAAAAATAAAAAAAATAAAAAAAAAAGAAAGAAGAAAGAAGAAAGGTGTATTTGGTTTGTTAATTTAACTCTTATTCATATCAATTTTTTTTTTAATCTTTTTTTGAAAGTCAATAAAAATTATAATTAGTTTTAAAAAAATAAACCAACTCCAGTTTAAAATTTTCATCTCCAACCGGCGAATCAAATACAAGGGAAATTTCTGTGCATTGAGGACAAATGATAGCGCCGTTGCTAGAGTTTTCGTCGGTGTCCGGCAAGTAGGGGCCGGAAGTCAAGAGAAGAAAAGGGAAGGGGGGTATTGACGGCCAAAATTTTAGAAAATGACAAAATTTCCTATAAACGACAAGATTTTACTAAAAAGGACAGTATCATGAAAACGAGAACATCATTTAGAAACGACAAATTTCAATGAAGGACATCGAGATAAAACTACGACGGTTGAAACGACAGCATATTAGTGCATGGGGCAAGCTTTCCGAAAAACAAAACATTTACTTAAACGACACCACAAAACGACTCAATTGGGGAGAGCACGAAAACTTCAAAAGGGTAATAACGTTTCCCAAAAAAGCTTATATAAACACAATATTTATTATTGTTTAACAAACAACTAATATATATATATATATATATATATTTATATGGAAAGGGAAGGAAGGTGGCACCATAGGATCCAAACGACATTTGGAAGATAACAACGTAAAAACGACATAATTCATGCTAAACGACAACTACTCTGTGAAATTGACAATTACTTGAAAACGCAACGGTGAAGAAAGCAACGTGGCATTTCGTAGAAAATAGAAGGAAACATAAGTGTCTCCTACTAACGACAACATTTTAGAAAAGGACACATCTTCAAGAAACCACAAGATTCATGGAAAATGGCAAATTCTTTTCAAGAAACCACAAGATTCCTGAAAAAAACAACAATTCCTTTATAAACGATAAATTACCCCTAGTAACATAGATATAATAACAATAAAAAGGACAAATTACAAAATTCCCCTAAACTTTGTTATTAATATCAACTTGTTCTCTGATTTTTCAAATGTGCCAACAACACTTTCTAAATTTAGAGAAAAGGGATTAGAAATCACCGTAAAGATCACTAATTGTCAAAAAATGATAGCAAGTAATATGTTTCCGAGGATTATTTGCCAAACATTATAATTTATGATTATTGCTTCAAGCATTTTCCTGCATCGGTTCATAGGCTTGATGAAGCTCATAATTTTGATTCATAGGCTTGATGAAGCTCTTCAAAACCGGTATATATTGTTGTCTTGTAGCTAGTGTCATTGAAGTTCAATTGGACAGAGTGAATAAAACAGAAATTTCATAGGATAATTAGGGAAGGTAAAAGATTGTGACAATACTTGTCAATACATATACACAAATTCAATATCATGAAACAATCACGATGTGGTGGTGGTAAGATGGTGATGATGTATTACTTGAGCCATTCACTTCTATCCGTCCAAAATTCAAATCTTACAGCACGTTAAAGTCTATCCTTTGTCATAAATCATGTGCTAGTGAGCTTATAAACCTGAACTCATAACTTTTAAAGGCCAGGGCACTATTTATTCTTATGTTCTATTGTGGTCAATGATGAGTCTTTTTTTTTTTTTTTTTTTTTTTTTTCGAGAGGAGGGGTGTGAATCTAAGGGCATAGCTTTAAAAAAAAAAAAAATTCCAGGGAACGTACATCAAACCAAAAGTTTGAATCAAAGCTACAACATTAATATACTTTACCATCGTTTATCTATTTTGTATCTTGGGCTTTTCCCTTCTAATTGAGCTAAGCTTGTAATGAAGTTTAATTTTATGTTAAAATTTACAGTTTAACAGATTGTGAGTTGACATAGTAGTATAATTGATGGGTTCTTTCTATATTATCATGGGACTCGATAACACTAATTAAACCATTGATTTCTCTTGAGAAAGTAAGTTCAATATTTCAGAATAAAATCCTGACCAAAAATGGGTCATTTAATGTGACGTTTTGCAAACTACAAAATGATATTTATTTTCCGATAACATAAGGTGAAAAGTAAAATTTAACCTAAAAAAAGGGATATTTATATATATTTTTGGTTAATTCTACAATGGAATAAACTTACTTTACCTCATTGATGAAGTAAAGATCTAATGGTTATGTGTGGTTGGATTAGGGGTGGAGCTCAAAAGAATACAGTAAAAAAGATAAGAACTGAAGCATAGGATTAAAAGGTATAAATATTTGGAAGTGGGTTTCAAAGCAAAAAAATAAATGAAACTAAATTAAAACTATTCATGTTTTTTTAAGTCAATCAACCACCACCGAAGATGAAGTTGGGATCGGTACCGGTACCGATGCCAATGCCTAAGAGAGGTAAGCAAGCAAAGCCATAATATTCCTCTTTGCAGCCTTGTACTCTCAAATAAAGGCCTCTAGGCGCCATCAAAATTGCTGATTAAATTTTTACAGATGTTTAAGTAGCCTTTGACATGGCTATTTGCATTTTTTTTTTTTCTGATTATCTTTCTTCTCTAAGAACCCACTGTGGGTTTGGATTTTGAAATTTCACCTTTTGGGTCATTTCTTACAAAGATAGTTAATTGTACCCATTCCATTGTGAAATATATATGTTCTTACAAGCAACTCTCTGTAAATTGGATGGTATTTCTTATAAATGGAAATGTTAGTTATGTACCGAAAGTTCGAAATCATTTAAGAAGGAAACTTCTGAAGAGCTCTTTTTTTTTTTTTCCTTTATTATTCCAGTGCTGTAAGACTCATTTTAGCAACCGTAGGACTCACATGTACCCAGCCTTTCGATTTTAATCGGTCTGTCCAAATTTTTTTATCACATTGATGGGGTAAAGTGCAGTGGTCTTGTTGTAGACCTCCCTATAATTTTTATATTATCCCTTTTTTTTTTTTGCCCTTTTGCTATTTGGGTAACCATAAACTGACTAATCAGCTATTGACACGTATAGAGACACATTAAATTATAAGTCCCTTTATAAGTCCCTCGTAGCACTTGAGCAAGGAAAAAAAAAAAAAAAAAAAAAAAAGCCACCCTCATAGCATTCTTATGCGTTGTGTCGTTTTTGATTGCTCCACTGCTCCCCATAATATTTTCTTGGCTTGGAGGAAAAGCAAACACAGACCTGCCCTAGTGGCTCTTCGAGCTCAGTCTCTCGGTTTCTCTGAGAGCAAAGAGGATTGCTTGATAATGGCGCCGAGATATAGAGGACGACCCCGGAAGGTGGTTAACTTTCTCACACTTTCCCGCAATTCTCACCATTTTCACTTTCGTTATCGTATTGTTCTTCAAATCGGTGAAAAATGTCATTGTCACAAATCTTTGGTCTATTTTTAATTTTTAATTTTTTTTTCCTATTTTTTCGTTTGGATCTTTACTCAGTGAGAATGTTTTTACAGAGGGGAAATACACGTATGGATGCAGCACTGGACGCAATGTCTCTTCTTGGGTTTCCAAACAATGTGTTCGTCAAACTGTCAAAGAACTCCTCAAAGTTGGTTTTTTTTTCTCAAGCAAATTTTCTTGCCCTTTTTTTTTTTTTTTTTTTACTTGGGGGGCTTCTGTTCTTTTTTGACCTATGAAATGGTTTTGTGTTTTGTGGGGTTTTTATTTTATTTAATTTTTTCAGGTATATGGAGGAGATGATGATGGGTCTTCATTGAAGAAGCTGCTTACAACTCCTAGTCGACACGATTCTCGATAATCAGAACAATGCATCTCCGGAGAGGGTAATTGTTTCTTGTAGTTCTCCTGTGCTATAATCATTATATTATTTTGTCAAAGTGGGGTCAGCCCCGTGGGGGGGTTCACCATATGGGGCCCTACACCCGCTCGCACGGAGTAGAACTGTTTGACATCCCGGAACCTAGCTCCGCTTTCTCATAGGGTGGATCCCACCCCATCTCTGAGATTGGCGGGATCCATCCAACGTGAGAGTGCCGAGTTGGACTCCAGAATACTGCACATCATTTTTTTTTCTCATGATGAGGTGGAACACATTGCATTGTTATAGAAAAATTTGTTATTGAGTTCAGGAAGTAACAATTAGGCAAATTGATGATATCAACTGTACTTTTACCTTAACATTAGGTATTATTGTTTAATCTATTGGATCAACTTTTTAACAGTCTTATCTGTGAGTGTTCACATTAAAAATTCATAGTATGACATGCAAAATTACTTCTAATCATAGATTAGACTGTGTTGAAAAGTTGATCCACTGGCGGAAAAGTAAAAGTACAGTACTTATCATAGTTTTACCCAACAATTAAGCTACGGAGCACTGTTATTTACTAATATTGGTAAGCGTTGTGTGTGCTTTTGGACATAGTTGTCATATCCTGGGTAAAATTATTCCGTCTTGTACTGTGATGTAGAGGTTTTAATATGCTAACACATATATGTGATGATTGCATCATTAATGGTGGTAAATAACATTTCCTTAATTTGATTGGAATTCTTTCTTGATGGCCTGGCTTTTGGATTGGTTATTTTAATAAATGACATGTTATAGAGCATTTTAAATGCTGGGTCAGTGTGTACTATGTGAGAGTTATTTCGTTCATATTGAACTGTGGAAAGAATTAGCTTTTCTGGCAGAAAACATTGAGAGTTTAAGAGAGTGTTGCTAGTTCCATATCAACTGTAGGATATCTTGGCTGGCATTGATGCCTGAAGCCGTAGTTCTTTACAACCGAAGTGTGTAATACCTGCACGTTCATCTTTGTCATTTCTTGGAGGCTATTGTGGTAAATTTTGGTGTTGAAATCGTGCTTGTTTAAATCGTTAAAACACAATAATCCCGACATATTTGTTATACTTGGTTGCCGAGGAAGAGATGAGAATGGTAAGAAGTTGCAAGTCTTGATCTAGTTTGTTTCATTGTCTAATATTTGAGAATCACTTGGACTTAGTGCCACAGGAAGCATTAGGCCTAAGGTTCTATTCCCATTGACCTCTACCCATTCCTTGGGGCCAAAGCCTGAGATTTACCCGATTCATGTAAAGGGGGTGCTTTGATTGGATCCCGTGGATTAGTCGGGGCATAGTCTTGGACACCACAGTTATCAAAAAATGAGGAAAAAAACATATTTGAAAATCAATTTTCAAGCCATTGGTCTCTTATTCATGGCGTCACAAGTCACAAGTTACCATCTCTTATACTCTTCCTGTTGTGTTGCTCTTATTCTTGTAGTTTTTCTGTTGTAGCTCAACTTACCTATCGTTATTTCTTTGTTAAGCAATTCATTCCCAGATTCATGTAATTTACTTGACACACATCTTATAACGTTTTGGATTTTCCTTGTCGGCTCATTTAAAGGTTGCTTCTCATGATGATGCAAGAAGCATAAGAGATACCGAAACATCAAGTGCCGGACCTTCTTGTGGGGTTATCAACCAATCTGCTCCGAGATCAAGGTGAACACCGAATTGTTTACTGTTGCTGATATGACTTTGGACTGTGTTTGCATAGAACTGAAGCTCTCGACGTTCAGTTACAGTGTAATGAAGCTGGTAATTTTTTTCTTCTTCTCTTTTCACTTGTAAAGTTTGACGAGTACAGTGGTCTCTGATCCGACAAAATTGGGAGTAGATCGACAAATAGTTAGACCGGCCATTTTGCTAACAAGACCAGTTATTCTTAACAGACTTCAATTTGTAGCCTCAAATTGTAACAAAGCTATAGTTTCTTATTGGTTTGCATATATATATATATATATATTTTTTTTTTCTAAATTTGTTTTCCAGGTGGTAAAGATGACGAGGATTCAAGGGATCTGGCTCTGGTAAAAAGGCTGTAGATAACATCGCAAAATCTCAAACTGATAAACATTGAGTGTGAAAGATTCTGAGCTGACAGAGATCCTGCAAACATTATCATCCATCCCCCAAAACCAGCAGGTTTCTTTGCACCCCGTAAACGTAAACCTTACCACGGTTGGATTTGTGACGACGTTGAGGAGGATCTCATGTGTCTGACTCCAGAGCCATTACCAGAAACATGAAAAAGTTTTCAAGACTGAACAAAAAAGCGCATTCTGAGGTGGGATACAAGGCCTGAAGACGTGCATGGATCTCGTCTTTCTTTCCTGCACCACCATATTCATAACACTACGTAGAAGTTTGCTGTACATAGATCGCTTAATTCGGCGATCCTACTGAACCTTGGTTAGCTCGCTAGTTTTCTTAGATGACAACAGATGTATAGTTAACAGTCGCATGCCTGCACAACAAAAAGGTTGGATTGCCTCTCAGGAACATTGATGTAAATTCGTTGCTTTTTACACTATTTTTGGTTTTCAAAATGGTTTGAACTTCAAATCCTGACTTTGTGGATAGAAAATGTATATGTATTTTGTTTTTTTTTTTTGTCATTTGGGGCAACATCTCCGGACTGTATTTTACTATTTGGATTTAAAAATCCCAATTCTAAATCAAACTTTTCTTTTATTTTATTTTCAAAAACTCAAATTTTAAAAGTCCATAACTTTCTTATTTCAAATCGAAATGAGATGATTTTATGTCAAAATGCTCGTATTGATGAGACGAACAAGACAAGATCCATTTTGTATTTTTTTTTCGAACACAATTCAAAATTTTACATTATTTTCTATATCACATAATTTTTTCAAAAGTTTTCCCCCAAACACTCAACCTTCAAAACACCATCTCCAGATGTCCTCCCAAACGGACCCTTAGTGAAATTGGGATCGTACTTTCAGATTGCATTTTTTTTTTCCCCTTGTGCATGTTAACTTAATTCTATTTAGTTGGTTCTCATTCAATTTTTAAAGTTATATCGAAGTTATCATTAAAAAAATAATAAATAGTGTAAAAATTGCTATTTTACTCTCAAGTTGATAATTCCAGCAACAAAAGGAAAGATGGAATTTTTTTTTAGAATAATTGGCCTAAATAGTCCATAAACTTTTTCAAATGAGACAGTTTGATCCCTGTTCTTTTGTTTTTTTTTTTTTTTTGCTGAGATGACCCTAACTCTTATTTTTTGACTGTTATGATCATTTTCGTCCAATCCGTTAACTTGGGAGGGTGATTTAGTAATCTAACAGTAATTAATTTAACAAAAATTAAAAAAATCATAAAAACGTTTCATCTCTCATTTCTCTCTCTCTTCTTTTCTCAAAACCCAGTTCGGGGGGTTGAGGGGACGAAGCCAACCCAGATTGCGAAAGCGGGGGGGGAGGGGCGAACCAGATTGAAAGAAGAGAAGGGCGGGGGGGCATCGCTGTCGCGGTGTGGGGAAGGGCCCAAAAACCCAGATTGCGAATTGGTTGTTTTGGGGGGGGATGGGGGGGGGGGGGGGCAAACGGAGGTGGGATCTAGTCGCGGGTAGGGGGCGAACGGAGGCTGGGGGGGGGGGGGGACCTAGTCTTGGGTGGGGGGCAAACAATGGCGAGAGGGGGGTGGGGGTGGGGGGCGAACGGAGGCTGGAGGGGGGGGGGGGGGACCTAGTCTTGGGGTGGGGGGCAAACAATGGCGAGAGGGGGGTGGGGGTGGGGGGCGAACGGCAGCAGAGCGGGACGGCGAAACTGAGAGGGAGGAAGGGGCAACCCAGTCGGGGTTGGGGGGGCGGCGTACACGAGAGAAAGAGAGAAAGAAAAAGGGAGGGGGTGGGTGAAAATAGAGAGAGAGGGAGGGGGAGGGAGAGATAGATGAGGGTATTTTATTCATTTTAGTATAAAATTAATCTTTTCAGTAAGATTCCGTGAGAAATTTAACGGAAGTGGGGAAAAGACTAAACCGTCACCTTTTAGAGAGTTTAGGGTCAGCATGGCTAACAAAAAAAAAAAAAAAGAACAGGAACTAAAGTGTCATCTCTTAAAGAATTCAGGACCATTTAGACCAATTACTCCCTTTTTTTTTTTTTTTCTTATTTCTCTAGCAATTTGTATTATTATCATTATTATTTTTAATAAATCACCATTCTAAATCACGTGTCTGTATGGAATACTGATTCCAACGTGAATTTTATATATGGGTGGGTCTATCGACACCCCTCATTTTGTTTTTCCCATTCACTTTTTAAAAGTCTTTACCATATTAATTTTAGAATTAAATAACTACTTGTTTCACCTCTTAATTTTTCAAAAAGCTCTTATAACTAAATTATTTACTTTTTTTTTTCTCCTCCCATTACAGTCTAAATCTTTATACATTTTTTCCTTACTTTTTTTTTTAAATGTTCTATTTTTTTTTGGTTATTTTTTAATTCATTTTCACATAATTTTTTTAAGAGAAGATTCCTTTATATTGTTTTTTTATTATTCCTATTTTTCAATAGTTTTGTAGTTCCATGTTATAACTAGATTTTTTGTTTCTAACAAATAACAAGCAAATGAAAAACACGTATGCATGATGTGGATATATAATCAAACATATTAATTTGATTGGTATTTATTTTATAAATAATTGAGAGACATGGTTAGGAATTCATGCAAACTTTGAACTGTGAGCTGTTTCTAATTATCTAATAAAAGTATTAATCAAATTCATAACATTTTTATCATATTTGTGGAATACTTAGCTTCATTAGTATTTTTCCTCAAGTTTTATCATCTCAAGAAAAAGTAAACCAAAGAATAAGTTTATAGACTTTTTTCAACATATAAACATGAAGAATTTTATTGGATATCTAAAAAGAAAAAAGAAAAAGAAATCTCGTGAGAAAAAATTTAAAAATAAAAATAAAACAAAACATATTTTAAAAAAAATTGTGCTGAAGTTTAGATTTAGTATGTGGATAAATAAAAAAATAAAGAAGAAAAATAAATAATTTTTATAAGGGCTTTTTGGAAAAATTAAGGGTGTGACAAATAATTTTTTCAATTCTAAAATTAATTTGTTAATGATTTTAGAAATGAGTGAAAAAGGCAAAATGGAACTACGAATAGACACCCTTTATCCATTTGACTCCAAGATTCTAAATCTATTCTCATTTTCTCTCAAATTTCATTAAATTCAAACTTCAAATACATAACTTTCTATTTCAAGTAATACTCACAAAGACGAGGGAAACAAAACAAAATCCGTATTACATATATTTTATGAGGGTAAGTCTGTGGTAGAGTTTAAATTATATATTTTATCGATAAATCTCATTTTGAAACCAATACGATGTAATTGAACGACTGATATGCTGTTTGTGCATGACAACTAATTCACATTACCTCATATTATATGTACAAAAAATAAAAAATAAAATAGAAATAAAAAATTCAAAAAAACTAAAAAAATAATTGCTTGGTGATCGTCCACCAGCAGACCCCCCTACCGGTGACGAACGCCCCCCTCCTTGACACCGACGAAGACCCCCTCCCTCCCCCAGACGCTGGCAACGAGCGCCCCCCTCCCCAACGTCAACGAAGATCCCCTCTTTTCCCCAACTAGAAATGTGCCCCCCGTCGATGTTGACGAAGAAAATCCCACCCCCCCCCCCACCATGAACTAGATCTGCCCCCCCTTCTCCGACGCTGGCGACGAGCCAATCCCCCTCGCCCCGATGAAGGCTCCCCCTCCCCCAAACCAAATCTGCGCACCCCACCCGGTAACCAGATCCGACCACCCTGCAGCCTAGGCCCCCCTTTCCCGCGATGACGAAGCCCTGCCCTCCTGAGGCCTACGACCCTAGGCGACGGACCACGCACCTGCGAGCCCGACGATCCTAGGCCTTGCAACCGACCCTACGACGCCCTTGATGATGACAAGCCCCCGCCCCCGCCGACGACAAGCCACCGGTGAAGAGCTCCCCCCCGCCCCAAAAAAACCTTTCATCGGTGAAGGTCTAGTTATTTATTTATTATTTAATTTCTTGTTTTTTTTATTTGTTTAATTTATTAATAAATCTATGCTATAAAATAATTGATGATAATTATAATGTATAAATAACATTTATGTCATTCGATCACATCTAAATAATATACAAATAAGCTCTATTATATATAAATAGACTCTATCACATAATTATCTTTGAACACATTTCAAACTTTTACACTCCAACCCAACCAGCTCCAGTGGGGTCCTTAATTAGCTCCACCCATTTATTTAAAACTTGAAATCTCAGCAACTCAAAAGTTCCGACATGTTTGGTCCTCAAAGTGGCTTCACTTTCAAATCTTCAGCAGTGCACGTGGCTACTCCTGATTCGTCGAAAAAGGTTCACTTTCCGATAAAATATTACTAAACCTACAAATAAAAAAAAATAATAATAAAAATCAGCGCGCGGGTATTACCCCAACGAACAAATCAAACAAAACAAGCACAAAAACTGGATATTTTCATTTTTGCCTCGGTTCTTTCCCACGGATAAGATTCTTACTTAGAGAGAGAGAGAGAGAGAGAGAGAGAGAGAGAGAGACAACTCCCTCCGATATCTAAATCCTAAAGCTCAGTAGTTCAGCTTCAATGGCGCTAGGTTTTCAGCAAAACTAGATTTTTTTCACGAAGTCTCTTTGTCACCATGAACAGCACAGCTTTTCTTTGCGGGAATTACATATCCATATCCGCATCTTGCTCTGATCTTCGCTTCCAGCCTTGTTTGGCTCCGTCGATCGGCGTTCGGCTTAACCGGTGTCGTCCCGGTTGTTCCGGCTTCCGCTCTGCATCAAGGTGACCGTTTTATGGATTTATAAGGTTACAGAATTCATTTTCTTTAATTTTTTTTTTAATTTTAATTGTTTTATGAATGCAGTGATGGATAATGGATTTTGGATTTTTGCAGGAATAGAGAGGTTGTTCGGAGAGCGACGGAGACGCAGACCGAACCGGAGAGCAACAATGACGAGGTAACATCTCAAAACCGCAATTGAATGAACGAAAAGGGAATGCCTTTATGATTTTCTTGTCCCAATTCGAAGTCTTTTACTTTCTGATTTTTTTTTTGGGTCGTTTGTAAGTTAGAACACAAACTTTCAACTTTGACATTTAGACTCTATATTTGACAATCCTTGGTAAAATTGGTAGATTGATAATGCAGTCCAATCGGTAACAGGATTTTAATTATGGTCTTAAATGCCAAAATTAAGAAGTAAGGGTCCAATTTGCTAACTAATGAAAAGGTTTAGTTATGTGATACTCTATCCATTAATTCATGGTGGTTAAGATTTGGACCATAATTGCATCAGATTTGCCAATGTAGGGTCCGTTTGTCAAAATAAAAGTTTAGGGGTCTAATTAGAAACTTTGGTAAGTTTAGGGCATAAGTGCAGAATAACCATTTTAGTATTCTTGTTGGTGCTTGTGAGACTAATTTAATATGTTCAGAATATTCCAAAGAGCATCCTCAAGAAGTTAAAAGTGTGTCTTTGTTAACACTAGATACGGTTAAGGACCACTAAACTGTTTAGGTTTTATGTTTAGAACAAAAACGAGTGTGAAGATGGGAAGGCACAGCCTTCGACAGACTTCTCTGCCCAAGATCAAGATGACAACCATGTTGATCCCAAGCCTCTTGCAGCAGAACAAATAAACGACAATGTTGCGGAAACTAACTCTCAGGTTGGCATTCACATAATTGCGCTTTACCTAATTGAATGAAATTGATTTTTTAGTATGCAGTTTTGTCCTTGGCATAAATTGAGGAGTTTTATTGTGTTTTTAATTGACATGCGGCTTTAACCAGTAGTTTCTGTTGGCTCTTGCATTTGAACAGGAGGTTGAGAACATAGAAGTAATTAGTGGATCACCTCTGCCAGGTGTGAAGGTGATTATGAATAGTAATTTTCGCTGGTAGAGGCACAAATTCTCTTATGCCTTGGTTATGACTTTTCTTTTATCATTGCTAAAACAGCCCCAGCAATTGGATGAATTGATCAAGATTCCTAAGGAAACAATTGAAATACTTAAAAACCAAGTGTTTGGTTTTGATACTTTCTTCGTGACAAGCCACGAGCCATATGAGGTAAAATTGATTCCTTTCGATCTTTTGAGCTTCACTTTTCGGTCCACAAGGAATCTCAATTGGAAAGGGGTAAACCCACTATAAATTGTTGTTTAGAAGTGGTCCTTGTACTGATCAATCTGTTTTTTCTGCTTATGTAGGACAGGACATGGTTTTCTTTTTTTTTCTTTTTCTTTTTTTTTTTTCAATGCTTGTTTTGCAAGTAATATGGCGAACCAGTTGAAATATCAACTGGAAGAGAGTAAAGCCACTAGGAATTGCAGTTTGGAAGAGATCTTTGTACTAATTGGACTGTTTTAAGTCTTCTTATAGAGTACAGGACATGGGATTTTTTTTTTTTTTTTCCAATGCCTGTTTTGGAAGTATTATGGCGAACCAGTTGAAATGGTAGCATATTTGTCCTCGCCATCATTTTTACCACACATTATTCGTGTTAATTGTTGATTTATAACTTTTTCAAGGTTGGAGTGCTATTCAAAGGAAACCTGCGAGGCGAGCCTGCAAAAAGTTACGAAAAGATAACAAGGAGATTGGAGGTGACTATCTCTGTGCTTTCTTCTCCCTCCGCTAGTCCCTCTCTTCTCTGACCTTTCCTTGTGCTTCTTTCATTTTACTGCTAGCAAGAAATTCATGATTGATTCTTTTCCTTTAAACAAATGTTGATTCAAAAATTTATTATGCAGGATAATTTTGGGGATCAATATAAGCTTTTCCTTTTAGTCAATCCTGAGGATGATCGCCCTGTGGCAGTGGTAGTCCCAAGGAAGACCTTGCAACCAGAAACGACAGGTGGATTTTTTTTGAATTCCTTCACTTCTCCTTTCTTATCAAATGAATTGTTTGTGTATAATGATCCATTATTCGGTATTTTCTTTGCAGCTATCCCTGAGTGGTTTGCTGCTGGGGCTTTGGACTCGTTACAGTGTTTACCTTGCTTCTGCGGAATGTTCCTGCATTGCAATCCACTTACTGTATGTAGTTCCATTTCCTATTTTATATTTAGCCTAGGCCTGTTTAGTTTATCGCAAAAAAATGTATAAATATTTACTTTAATGTGAGTTAGTTTTTGTTATTTGGTTTTTAATTATAATTTTTGTTAACTCTTCCAGCTCAACATTTGACAATCTTGAGCTGTTGAAGAGCGGAGCACCAGGAGCCCTTGTAATGGGACTCATCCTTGGGGTGCACGAACTTGCCCACATTTTAGTGGCAAGAAGCAGTGGTGTTAAGCTTGGGGTGCCATATTTTGTTCCGAGTTGGCAGGTGTACTTTCTCATACAAATATTTGATTTCTTTCGCACAAGTGTGAAGTCAGTCCTGCTCTAGACTTGTGTCTGGCAGTCAATTTTGAGGTTGGGAAATTACGACGAATTGTTTTGGTGGCAGATAGGCTCTTTTGGTACAATTACAAGGATTTTGAATATTGTACCGAAGCGTGAAGATCTTTTGAAAGTCGCTGCAGCTGGACCTTTGGCTGATTTTCCTTGGGTTTTGTTCTTTTGCTTTTAGGATTTTTCTTGCCACCTGCAGATGGTCTTGGTGTCGTCGTTGATTCTTCTGTTTTTCACGAGTCCCTTCTCGCTGGGGGTATTGGTAAGCACTTCATCCTGCATCATCACACTCATGTGATTGTGAAGACGTGCTCAAACACGGATAGATCTTCCAGAGCTTTTAGTAGTGAGTATGTCAGTACAAATTCCATTTGATAACTCTGTTTGCATGACAAGCAAGTTCCTTGCCCGAACAATTTCTTTTTTTTGTACTTATAAATATCAGCAACTACTCCGTTTGTTTATTGAAGATGCAATAGTGACTGCTTCGTTTTCTCTCTTTTTAGCAAAGCTTCTTCTTGGCGATGTGCTTAAAGAAGGCACTCCGCTATCTATTAACCCTCTTGTAATATGGGCATGGGCTGGACTCCTCATCAATGCCATCAACAGCATTCCTGCGGGAGAGCTTGACGGCGGACGAATTGCATTTGCCATTTGGGGAAGAAAGGTAAAACATTTTAAGTCATCGTGATTTAAAAAAAAAAAAAATGCTTTAAAACGGAATTCTGTTTCAACTTTTCTTTCATGTGATATGACAGACTTCAGTGCGCTTTACGGCTGCTTCAATCGGGCTGCTGGGACTATCTGCGTTATTCAATGATGGTGGCTTTTTACTGGGTAGTTCTGATATTCGTTTTACAGAGGGGACCAATCGCTCCACTCTCGGAGGAAATCACCGATCCCAATGACAAGTATGTTGGTCTTGGGATATTAGTTTTGCTCTTCGGATTGCTTGTGTGCTTACCGTACCCCTTCCCTTCACGGAAGAAGTCATGACAACTTTCTAGCTAGGGGTAATAACCATGTAGAAATTCCACAACACATTTCATTTAAGAGTTGGTATCCATGAAAAAGGGATTGTCCAAGAAAACGACTCTAATCGCACCTGCCGATTCTCTTGCTCGTTTGGTAGCTCACATGTACATCATCAATACATAGCATAGATCATTCAGATCAATAAAAGTTATTTATCTTCTCATCTGAAAGATTGTATTTTTCATGTCATTTTATTTTGTTTTATTTTTCTAGCTGTCAGATCTGGTTTTGCTCTTGCTTTGTCCTCTCAAGTAACATTCGTTATTTTGAGCATGAAAAATGTCGGGTGAACGTGTGTGGCAGAACGTGAAAGTATATGTACATGTACATCCGTTTGCACGTGTCCCATAACATCCTCTCTAAAATCTCATTTCACGTTTTCAATTTATTAGAAATTCGATATTTGTTTCTTTTTTTGTTTTGTTTTTGTTTTTGTTTTTATATAGCAAAGCAGACAAAAATTGATTTTTGTTGCTTTAGAACTAAAACCACAGAGACTGGGCAGGTCGCTATTAGAAAGAGGGGAGGGGGAGATCACGCTAATAATGTTTTTTTCATTTTAGTTTTATGTAATTGATTTTGACCTTTAAGTTTGTTAGACTTTTGACTGAGATGTGCTAATTCGTTTTGCGGAGTTGAGGGTCTGTTTTTCGCGCATTTGATCCATCTCGTTTTAGAAATAAAATAAAAAAAAGGTTATATGCAAGAATATCATAAATTTTACAACTGTTTTATTATAAATTATCAACTTTAATATTAAAATAGATAAAATTAGAATGAAATATTTAAAACATGACTTTTTACCTGATTTCTCAAATAATAATGGTGTTTATTTGTACTTAAAGGCCTATCTTATCATATAAATGAGATGGAAAAAAAAAAAAAATCTATAGTAACATTTTAGGATTCAAAAATTCTCTCTTATATTTTTATTAAGTTTTAAAATTTCCTAATTTTTTTATTTCATCTCTGATAAAACGATTTTTTTTTTTTCAATGTGTTCGGTATTAGTAGAACATCTATATTTATAATCTACTAAAATATGATAAGATTTATTAAATAACTAATTTTCAAATGACCTTTTCTAGTATTTATCCAAATACTATTTCAAAAATTTTATCTTTTCAAAATACAAAAAAAAAAAAAAAAAAAAAACACATCCGGATGCTATTTCATGGTGAAAAAAGGTGACTCCTCGTTTTTAAACCCAAAAAAAAGAAAAAAAAAATCATTTTAAAAGTAGACATACAAACCAAACGGACCTGAGATTCTGAAATATGAAAATCTTTTGTATGGTTTAAATGCTTTTGCTGATTTTCTTAATATGGATATGGTTCCGAGTTTCTTGTCTAAGCTTTCTATTAAAAAAAAAAAAAAAAAAACTTCTAGATTTAAAATAAATCTATTACATGTTTTTGTCCCTCTTATTCATTTTTTTCCCGCTAAAGCCCCTTTTATTTCATTTATATGTTTTATAACTAGATGTACGTTATAAAATTTGAATCATCTCATTTTTTATATACAAATATAAAAAAGCGAATCTATAATAATGACCTTATCCTCATGGCTCACATTAAAGAAGTGAGATACAATAATATTGAACCAATCAATATTGATACAATATTTATTCGAGTTTAAATTTCCTTATCCTAACTTCAAAAAAATAAAAACTGACACTCATATTAATAAATTTTTAAAAAACTATATATATAATAGTGAGTTTTGATGTTTCCTTTAATTAGATTATTATTTTTTAAATAATACAATATTTATTGGTTGTAGTGTTTTCCAGTTGAATACACAATTTTTTGAAAAAAAATCTACTATTTACTATTTGAATATACTCATTCAAATACACAAGTTTTTAAAACACTTTACATGAATTCATATGGAAATGATATTACTAATATATATACATTTTATATAGATATAATACCAGATACAATGACATCCAAACGCATCATAAAATATCAATTAAGAACCTTTCTTATATTTTCACAGAAGTTGGATAGGAAAGAGATTAAACTTTTTTTGGTAGGAAAAAAAAAACTCTGGTAATAACCCTCATCGCCCCATTTTTAGTTTCACAAACGGGACCCCCTTCCCTGAGAATGATAAGGAAGAAATAAGCCTTTAATCAGCGTTTTACAGTTATCAACCTAGGTCGTACCCAGAACATCACCAATCTAATGCATCCACAATCAAAGCTGGAGCAGGGGTCTTACGAAATTTCATGAGAATCGAACCTGAGTGGACGAATAAAGAGACTAAGAAAGACGCTACCCTCCTTTGCCACCCCACCCACCACGGGGTGGAGAAAGTGATTAAAATGGTGTTTGGTAACAAAGTTTTACTTCAATTAAAACTGTACTTTTTCATCTCAATTTTTATCTTTTTCTGAAAAGTCAACAAATTTTATAACTACTTTTTAAAAAATCAACTCAACTCAAACTTAAAATTTCAACTCAACTCATTCACCAAACACTCTCTAAACTTATCAAATAGATTAGCCTTACCAAATAAGGGGGGCAAAAATGTAAGATAAGGACAATGATAGGGGCAAAATAGTAAATTCACATATTTGAAGTACAAAAATTCACGCCTTTTTAAGTGTCCCCATTTGCAACAGAAGTGTCTCATTAGAGCCTTACTCAACCGTCCGTTATATCACAGAAAAGAAAAGGAGGAAAAAAAAAAAGAAAAAGAAGTAACTGAAACGGACAAGCTCCGGTGACGGCGACCAACAATGCAGGCACAGATTCGAAGTTCACCGTTCCGCTCTTTCCCTACGCGTCACCGGCTAGCTCCGGTTCCGGTCGCCGGTCCAGTCAGCATAACCTGGAGCCCGGCGGCTTGTGCCCGTACACTGAAATGCTGCTCTCTCCGCAGTCCCTCCCTGGGTTAGTTCCGTCTTTTCACTTGCTTTGCTTCTTGAGTGTATGGTTCCCGAGAAAATAATCTTAGGAAAAAAAAAAAAAAAAAAAGAAGAAGATAAAACTCAAATATTCACCCGCGAATGAAACAGGAGTTTCATAAAATCGTTTTCGGTGGCTGTGTTGCTGCTAAAGTCAGAGTCTTTTTGCTATTTATTTCGTTTTTGTCGATTTTATCTTATTTTTTTTGGTGGTGTGGTTGATTATTATGCTCAACTTTTGCATGCACTGCATTTTCTCGGGAAAGTATTCGGAACTACGGTCAAAACCGAAAAGAGACCGAGAGAGAGAGATAAAGAAGTTATCGTTTTCATCGCATTTGTTTTTCTAGATTATCTCAATTTAATCTAAATCAATTTTCCTTTTTCAGTTGACGATGAAACGAAATTCTACGAAGCTGCAAAGAAGGGAAATTTGGTTCCGCTTTACCGGTGTATTTTCTCGGACCAGCTGACGCCGATTCTCGCGTATAGGTGTCTGGTCAAAGAAGACGACAGAGAAGCTCCGAGCTTTCTCTGTGAATCTGTCGAGCCAAATCTTCGTGACTCAAGCGTTGTATGTTGCCTTTATTTATTTATTTATTTTTATCAGTTATTACGAAGCAAGCTCTTTGTTCTTTTTATTTGTTCTTTGTTTTCTGTTGTGCATATAATTATATGTTTGGATTTTGGTAAAATATTAGGGGCGATTTAGCGTGGTGGGAGCTCAGCCGACAATGGAGATTGTGGCGAAAGAGAACAAGGTCACAATAATGGATCATGAAGAAGGTCGTATGACTGAGCAGACCGTGGACGACCCAATGTCTATCCCTGCAAGAATTTCTGAGACTTGGAATCCCCAACTCATTGATGAGCTTCCAGATTCATTTTGTGGTACTATATATAAGTATCTCTTTCATTTATGTATATCTTTGTGTGTGTGTGTGTGTATTTGGTTACTTGCATAATCTATTTTCTATGGTTGAAGGAATGCATGTTGGATAAAGAAATTCTAAGAAATGAAAAGTCCAGGGTTCGAACCTTGGATTATACACTCACACACTCACAAACCCAACCACTTGAAAAGAAATTCTACTGCTTATTCAATGAGTTAGTTTGGTTTTCTAATTAGTATCTCATGGTGTATTGGAAACTGAAAAGATTAGATGGTGATAAGTTTTCGGTTGTTTATTTTGGATAATCAAATTCCAGGAAGCCTAATTTGTGATGAACTGTGCGGTATATAGGTGGCTGGGTAGGTTATTTCTCGTATGATACAGTCCGTTACGTGGAAAAGCGAAAAGTTCCATTTTCAAAGGCTCCCAAGGATGATAGAAACCTGGCTGATATACATGTTGGGCTTTATGAGGACGTAGTCGTGTTTGACCACGTGGACAAGGTAAAACTTGAACGAGAATCTTGTTTTGATGTTTCCGTTTGTGCATGATCCTGTTTTGCACGCTTTGCTTGGTTTGGATTAGATATTCTTTTTGAGTACCTAATTGGCAGGTTTATAATCTTTCCGGTCGAGTAT
The DNA here is from genome assembly GCA_009761775.1 of Ficus carica. Taxonomy (NCBI): domain Eukaryota; kingdom Viridiplantae; phylum Streptophyta; class Magnoliopsida; order Rosales; family Moraceae; genus Ficus; species Ficus carica. Next base: position 144,700 of record VYVB01000497.1, on the reverse strand, counting down.
TTTTGTGAAATGTGGCGTTACTACTCCAGCATATATAGAATATTTGCATATCCCGACAAATAAAGGATCCTTTTTAAGTTCTTTTATGCTCTTTCTAATTGTTTCTCTGCATATAATCTGCGAAAAAAATCAATGTCTGTACCGCAGTATTGATTGGCCACCTAGAAATGAATGACTCACAAATGGATATGTCGTTAAGTTGAATTCGCTTACAGTTTGTCGAGGTTTTAAAGAGCTTATTGGTCTTTTCTTTCATTGTCAGAAAATATATGCTATCCATTGGGTAAGGCTTGACCGCTACTCTTCTAGTGAAGCCGCTTATAAAGATGGATTGAAACGCTTGGAATCATTACTTGCTAGGATACAAAATGCTGATCCGTGAGTGACTTTTATATTTTGCTCATTATCTTAACTTACCTAATTCTGCAGTAACTTATTTACAGTATATATAATTTGATTGTCAATGTATAGCCCAAGGCTAAGTGCAGGTTCTGTAGATCTACATACTCGCCATTTCGGTCCTCCTCTGAAGAATTCAAATATGACAAGTGAAGAGTTCAAGAAAGCAGTACTCTGCGCGAAGGAACACATTTTAGCAGGGGATATTTTCCAGTTTGTATTATCTCAGCGTTTTGAGAGGCGAACTTTTGCTGATCCATTTGAAGTCTATAGAGCGCTGAGAGTTGTAAATCCAAGCCCATACATGACGTACTTGCAGGTTAGCATCTTTTTTCTTTGAACTTCCTATTTCTTAAAAATTTCACTCTAGTATTTTTGTTTCCTCAGTAACCAATGTTGACACTTATGAAATTCCGTCGCTTTCTTAATCAGGCTAGAGGCTGTATACTTGTTGCTTCGAGTCCGGAAATTCTGACACGTGTAAAGAAGGTGTTCATTTTTGTGTTTTAAACAAGATTGTAATTCCAAGTCACTATGAATTCTTGTTTTTGCTAGATTTTTCCTTTTGTGTATGCAAATGAGAATGTCTACTATATGATCTTGTGAACAGGGGAAGATAGTGAATCGACCACTGGCAGGAACTGTCAGAAGAGGGAAAACAACCGAAGAAGATGAAATGTTGGAAATGCAGCTGCTTACTAACGAGAAGGAATGTGCAGAACACATCATGCTGGTTGATTTGGGCCGTAATGATGTTGGAAAGGTTTTTTTCTTTACCAATCTATTTATAACGCAGACAACAATTTAACTGATATCCAAAGCTTGTTTCATATATATATATATATATATATATATAAAACCTAATATCCAAAGCTCGTACTGAACTTGAACTCATTTGTTGGTCATAATCTCAGTCTATGTCATACATACCCAACTATTATCTACTTAGGGAGTTCATTGTGGTGAACTCAAAAAATGTCACAGGTGGTACAAAATTTCTCATTCTTTGTCACGGCCACCCCACATATGTGTTCATCAATATCTCCGGCACCCCGTACACTACTTGGTATTCCATTTAAGTGCATTCTCCTCTTTACTATCAGCAAGTCTGTTAAGGACCTATGGACCATGAAAGTTTGTAGTATACTCTCCAATAAGAATATGCGTTAGATAGCTATAGAGAGCTTTTTTCTTTTATTTGTTTATTTATTTTTATTTATTTACCTTTTTAAGTTCTATAACCAATTTTATGATGCCGAGTATTGAAGCAGGTTTCTAAGAATGGTTCTGTGAAGGTGGAAAAGTTGATGAATATCGAACGATATTCCCATGTAATGCATATAAGCTCCACGGTATGAATATCAGTTAGTAGGTTTTCTATGTCAGTAACTTGAATCATTTTGCTTTTTTGTGTAAACTACATTTTATTCCAGATCAGAATAGAAATCCTTAAATAGGATTCTACCCAAAAAAAAAAAAAAAAAAAAAAAAAAAAAAAATCATTTAGAGTCTGTTTGATGATTTTAGTCTATCTCATATTTCCTATTTTTTCATCATAGGTTATTCTTCTTGTGATCAACTTTTTCCTTAGATGATCATGATTCGACACCACCAAATTTCAACTCCACGAATTTCTGAATGCCAGTCTTGACATTTTATCCTATGCAGGTTACTGGGGATTTACGTGATTCTCTCTCTTGCTGGGATGTTCTGCGTGCTGCGCTGCCTGTTGGAACTGTTAGTGGAGCTCCAAAGGTAATCACTCAAACCCAAATTTACATCGTACCAAAAAAACCGAACTTAAATCTCTTTCCACATCTTTTATATCATGCCAAGATCCTAATCTTTAGAAACTAACCGTTAAATGATTGAAATCCAGGTGAAGGCTATGGAACTGATCGATGAGCTGGAGGTGTCGAGGCGCGGGCCCTACAGCGGTGGATTTGGAGGTGTGTCTTTCACCGGTGACATGGACATTGCACTGGCTCTCAGGACCATCGTGTTTCCAACTGGAACTCGCTTCGACACCATGTACTCGTACAAGGACGCTGGACAGCGCCGGGAGTGGGTGGGTTACCTCCAGGCTGGTGCTGGGGTGGTGGCTGATAGCGATCCAGAAGCGGAGCACCGTGAGTGTCAGAACAAGGCTGCAGGACTAGCTCGAGCAATCGACTTGGCCGAATCGGCATTTGTTGATAAATGACGTATAAGTTTCAGCGACTAAACTAAACTTAGTGGCGGTGACTCCACCGTTTCAAAATCACCAGATCTTGTCAATTCAGGGTGTATGTAAATAGTGTCAACAAACTATCTGAGTCAGTCCTCTTTTCTCAGTAAAAAGAAAGGTCTGTTTTCTGGGGTAGAAAAATAGTAATTAAATTTTAAAAAAAAAAACCTTTGTACTTGGTTTTAATAATAAAACATCTGCAAGAGTGTTTAGAGGTCAGCATAATATGTCTCGCTTTATGGCTTTTGGTTGGCCCAACACTTCTAAAGCCCTTCTGTAGATGCAAGTTTACCTTTTATGTTATCAAGCAATTGCAAGTACTAAACCTTTAGATTTTCCCCTCTTTTTTTCCCCTTTTTTTTAATAAATAAAAAAAGTTAAATATTAATATTTAATTAAAGAGAAAAACGAATCTAATAAGGAATTAACTTTTCAGTCCAAATGATAAAATGAGAGAGACGATTACTTTTGGTTTTGCAAAAAAGTTCAAGCTCTGTTATATTTCTGCTTTAAGCCGTAGAAATGCTAAACTAAGAAAGAGCTAGATGGTTTGTACTTAGTACTATCTCAACTAGCAAATCAACATTCCTCCATTTTCACGCAAAATTCATTCAAAGTGAGGAACGACACTGTAACTCTAGCTTAGCTCGGGAGACCCGAAAATGGCGATTGCCATGGATCATCGTTCAAAATTAGCAATGTCAAATTTATACTCAAATCGCATTGGTCAGAATTTGAATTAGTAGCTTAAGCGCTTGGAATTTTAAGGTCATGGAGCTTCACTGGGAGACTCATAAGACCGCTTGAACCGTGAATTTGATACCAAGTTGCTCTTATTGTCGTTATTAATGTCATTATTATTATTGTTATTATTATTTTTTATTTCCATAATATTCGTAAACTGCAGCATTCTGACCATGAATTACAACAATTCTTTAGAAGGAAGATTTTGAAGTCTACGTTGCTACTCCTTTTGGATTTAGTTATTTAAATCAGTAACAATAAGTTCAGTTTGCTACACCTACATGCCTATGGTAACACTAATACAATGAGGACGATGTATCAAAGCATGAAATTCTCTTGGCTTCTTTCTTGTTGTCTTGCTAAACTTGGTGTTTGTTTGTCGTTAGAACAACACTCGGCAATAAAAGCGACAGGCTTTCATGACTCGATCTGAAAACCCATTTGGCTGCTGGTGACGGTACCGGAATTCTGAGTTCAAGGAATGATTCTGCTCACTTTGGCCAGTGGCAACGAGTGACTTGTGATCGCCAACAGCAAAGAGTCTCTATCTTAAAGTTAGGTGTTCGTCATGGATTATCCGGCACAGTACCTCCTATTAGAAATCTCACTTACCTGAGGAAGTTAAACTAGTCCAGCAATGGTAACATCCCAAGAGAGAATATCACTCTTCACCACAACAACCTCACTGGAAAAATCCCTTTCCAGCTCGGTTCCTTGCTCGGAGACTCGGAGTTGTGGCTTGGCTACAGTGGTTTTACAAGTGGGATTCCATCTTCCTTCGGGAATTACTCTTCTGAGGTTGCTTTCAGGTAGGAGAAACAGCCCTAGAGGAAGCAAATGCTGAAAACCACAAAGAAGTTGAGCATAGTCCAACTACTAGACCTAACGATAGATGCTACTTCCGTGCTGAATTATCTCCACCACCCTTTTGAGCACCAATTGTTCACTACCTAAAGCCAAGCAATTTTCTTGACAGCTATCTTTCTACTCACTTGTGTGATTTCGGTTTAGCCAAGCTTGTCTTTGAGACAAACGAGAACAACCTCAGCAAAGTTCTGACCATTATAAAGATTCCATCGGATAAATTGAACCACACAAAAGTTTCATTCATTTACCATTTCTTCATTTCCCTTTGACTCGAGTTTTAGGGTTATTTAGTAGGGGATGGGAGGTAAAGTTTCCACTCTTGCGGACACATATTGCCAAGGCATCCTTGTCTTGGAGAAGGTATCGGGAAAGGAGACTGACTGATGACTTCTTCAAGGAAGGGTTAGGCCTTCAGAAATTCTGCGAAATAGCTGATCGCATGGATGCTCGAGATAGTATCACTATAGTGCTGTGGATAAAAGAAACTTTGAATGGAAGGGGGGAATGCAAACCGACCCTGCTGCTTCATGAATGATTTAGATTTTAGTGAATACGGGTTCTGCATTTCAGGGGACAAGGGGAGGAAGAAAAAAAAAAAAGCACATTACTTCGTCAATGCCATTTCTTATTTTTTCCTCTTTACACACTTATGGGTGTTGAACACTCTCTGATCCAGAAGGAATAAACAGAAAATTATCCATTCCTTCTACTCTCTCTGTCTCGTGCTCTGTTTTCTTATTCAATTGTTACGGAACTATTTTGTCCAACAGTAAAAAGAGATATTCAATCGAGCTAAAAAGATCCACAGCAGACTTACATCCATGTTGTAGTAGTTACCGTTGAAAGTGCTCAGTTTCATTTCTGAGTGAAAAGGCCTTGAAATCCATAGGAGGACAGGAAAGTTTTCAAGATCTTGATAGCCAACTCCAGTGTGCATTTCCAGGCCGGGACTTTAAGGCATCTTCAACAGCAGAGTGAGTTAGTTAAGGAATCTTAGCCATAGCGACGGATCACCATCGATATTTGAGTGTCTTCTTCATCACTGCACTTCAACAATAGACACTATGAACTCTATCTACTCACCAGCAGCGTTCTCTGTCAGAATGACAGTTCCTCCGATTTCCCACCGGATATCGGGAATTTGGACAAAGCTCCATCCTAAACAGATCTGTATCTGTGTTGTATAGGACTAACCACCAAGAAAGGTGTATACTTTTTCCCAATTTCCTAAAATTAGTCCCAAATTTGTTACCATGAGCATATCAGAGAGCTTTTCCCCAAAGCAGTTATTCCCCCAGTTTCGCAATTTTCATAATTCCCCCTTCCAAATTAGAGCTAATTAAGCACTAAAAATGCTTAAAATTTACAATTTCTTTCAACAGCCAAAAACAAAGCTTCAATCTTCAGATCACATCTATTAAAGCAAAGAACAGAACTTGACAAAAAATGAAATTAAGAGCAAGAAATCTGATCATTAACAAAGGCGAAGTATTTCTTACAGAATCCAAATTACAATAAGATCTTGATTAATATACACACAAAAAAAAAAAAAAAAAGAGGAAGAATAAGAAGAAGAAACACACAAAATTCATACAAATTTAAGCAAGCACGTAACGGAATTTACCACGGATTTTACGGATCTGGTGTCACTTCTTGCTGTCGTAATCGACGACCTCGGAATCGGTGACGGAGCGAGAGTGCTGGACGATGGAGCGACCGATGGAATTAATCCAGTCCTCCTTCTCCTTCTCGGAGTCGGCGATGAAGTACATGGTGTCGGTCCTGGTGGAGAGCTCGAAGGCGTTCTGCTTGTTAAGGACGTCCTCGGCGCCCTTGACGGTGAGGCAGGAGGCGACGGGGATGACGCCGCGGGGCCTGGAGGCACGGGTGACGGCGGAGTCCTTGAACCAGAAGAGCTTCCCCTGCTTCAGGACGAACCAGCGCCGCCGCCACGTCTTTATGTACTCGCCTTGCTTCGTCAGCCAGCCGCCGCGCTCCGGAGCCGACCAGAACTCCACGCCGCCGTAGTCGTCCGTGCTCTGCGATTGGCCCGTCGCGGCTCGCCAGAGGCTCGCCATTGAAGGAGGCTTGGGGAGGGGTTTGGGGTTTGGATTGGATCGGAAGGCGTTGAATGGTCGTCGATCGGAAAGTGGAACTTGAAGATGGGAGAATAAAGAAGCTGTCCGAACTGGACACGCTATAATTATTCTCTCCTCATTTTGTTGCATTATTCTTACTACTTTTTTTTTTTTTTTTGAGAAATATTATTACTACTTTTTATTTTAGAAAAATGCGTAAAGCCCTTTTTAAATATTATTATTACTACTTTTTATTTTAGAAAAACGTCACAGTAAAACTCTTTTTAAATATTTTATCAGTAAAGTTTAATTTTAAATTATTAAGATATAATCAAACGGTTAAAATGTTATTTGTGTATAATAATTATAATAAATCTTAACTCATACTAGTATAAACTAAAAAATTTTAAAAATAATATAAAAAATTACCCAAAAAAAAAAAAAAAAACTAACCTAGTTTACAGGTTATGGCATTAGGGGGGCGGGGGACGGCAACACAAATATGTGGGGGGCTAAACCATCAAAAACTTGTGGAGGAAGGGAACCAGATTGGAAACTCAGAAGGTGAGAGGCGAACCAGGTTGGAAAACTCATTGTGGGGGGGGGGCGAACCAGGTCGAAAAACTCGGGGGTGGGGGGACAAACCATGTCAGAAATTCTGGGGGAGAGGGGGGGGGGGGGGGGGGGAGGCGTAGATTTGGTTGGAGGAGGGGGTTTCGTCGCGGGCATCGGATGGGAAAGGGGGTTTCCATCGCCGGCATCAGAGGGGGGGAGTGGGCTTGTCACTGGTGTTAGGGAGGGTGAGGCCTCTTCTTTAGCGTCGGGTCCCCTACCACCGTTGGTCTTTTTTTAAATTTATTTATTTATATTATTTTTTAAATTTAATAGTTTATACTTATATGAAGTAATGTATATTATAATTATTATATACAAGTAATATCTCAGCCGTTAAATTACAATTTAACGGTTTAAAAATGAGCTTTACCAATAGGGTATATAAATGAGACTCTGTCATAAATTTTCCCTTTATTTTATTTTAATTATTATTATTTATTTTTCTTTTTTGTTTTTGTTTGGATAAGGTAGGTTTGATATTTTCGGTCAATTATCCTTCTTGGCACAAAAAAAAAAAAAAAAAAAAAAAAAAACATAAATGTCCTTAAATTATACACTCTCGTTCATTTTGCCTCATTTTTTTATTTTATTTTATTTTAAAGATTAATCTCGTCGTTCATGAGCAAAATGAACCAAGGAGTATAGTACAAGGGGTATTTTATCCACCAACACATGATTTTTTATTTTATTTTAGATTTTGATATTTAACCTTATTGCGGATTATTTGTTTGTTTGGTCCATTTATTCAAGTCCAAACACTTGATTTGGGCAACAAGATGAGCATTTTGGTGAGTCGTTCGTAATAAGTGTGTTGTTTAAAATTGTAGAAGACCAATTCAAGATGTAACAACGTTTTGTTATGTTACTGATTATTTAACTGGTCAGTTGGGTTAATAGCTAATTTAGGTGGGGTGGCCAACCGGCCTCCTTCTCAATAGCCATCCAGACTTCCAGAGTCCAGCCCATATTTATTTTTAACAAAATTATTGAAATCAGACTCATTGATCAATAATTAACCAGTAAAAAATGGATTGATATTCGCTAAATGTGCCTCGTGTGTGGAATTGTGCATGTGTGTATAACTTGCTTGTATAAATACAAAAAAAAAAAAAAAAAAAAAAAAGAGCTAAAATGTTGATTGACATCGACCAATCAGTGGTCCGTTAATATTGATCATTTTAAAGAAAACAATCATTTTCTTAATTCAACAATTTTGAGCCCTAGTTTCAAAAGGAATATGCAAAAGAAAAAAGAAAAGAGAAAAGATTGCATTAGCTAATTAAAATTGCATTAAGAATAAATTTTACCCCCCAATCCCCCGAATTTTAGGCCTTATCATAAAATACTCCCATTTAGACCTTTTCATAAAATGCTCCTCAAACTTCAATTTATAACACTTTTTCTCCCTGAACTTTGAAATGCTTGTGAATTTCCTTCCTCAAAAAATGGATGTGACATTCGTTAGGGGTATTGAATGTGAAATTACGAAGATATTCTTATAATTAGGTTAAAAGAATAAATATTTAGGTCTGGTTGTCATTTTTTCCCCATATGTCTCTCTTATGGGTAAATTTTCTAATTTCATATTTTATAAGGATAACAAGTGCCATGTGTGTTGTCAATGAGTGTCACTTCATAATTTTACATTTATTACACCTAACTTATGTTGCCACATGTATTTTTCTGTAAAAAATTTAATTGAGGGGAAAATTCGCAGATGTTTTAAAGTTTGGAGGGTAAGAATATTACAAATTGAAATTTAGAGGGTATTTTGTGACAAGACTTAAACTTCAGGGAAAAAAAAAGTGAAATTTGTCCTTTCATTAACTATAGGCATATAAAGTATAACCACATATTAGTAGGTCTTCAGTTTTCAGCCAAAAAAAAAAAAAAAAGGGACACATTACAATTTTGTAGAATTCATTACTCAAGACAACATTACACATGGATTATGTGCTTAAACAACACAAATTTATTGTATAACATGCAAATCCGAAGAGAGAAAAAACAGAATAATTAGCAACATTCACTAGGGATACTACAACAAGCGTAGAGTTGATGTAAGAACATTAACAAAGCCTATTCTAACAGACCCACATGACAAACTGAAATATCTTCACCATCTGTTTAGATTCAATCTCTTGCAGTTGAATCACAAGTAGAATCACTCGTAGGTTTTCTAGGTTTGGACTGAATACTTTTATATATATATAAATATAAATAATTGCAAGAGCATTATTTGAACAATATATCGATACTTCTATTTTCATTGAAGTGAAAAGTTATGACGATTTGTAAGCAAGAACTTGTAGAAAAACCTCTAATTTTGCTGGTTCTTCGTCTCTGATCTCCGCGAATACTATTACTCATATAAGCATTTCTACTTTGTTGTAGATTCTTAGTTACATCTCAGCATTTGGTGATCTTTCAGGACGAAAGCTCAGCACTTATGTTGATAAGCGCTTATGATCTCGTTTGGCTTTGTTAGATTATGTATTTGTCTCACATCGTTAAGCTAAAATATTGTTATAGTGCTTAAATATAAAACGGACTCCCTTTCCCCTTGAGTGAGTTTTTCAAGATGAGTTTTTTTCTCCACCCTTTTCTTTCGTCCTAATAATCTATCATACTAAACTGTAATACCTAGAATTTCTATGGTACTGTTTCCTTTGCAAAAGGAATTATATGCATGCCATGGAGGTATTTACGGAAAATCTCAGTTAAGAGTTTTTCACACTTTTTATGAGATCTTATGGCTTAATAAGACTCAAAATAAGTTGCTAAGGTTAGCAAACACCCTTTTAAGTCAAAAAGTACGTAATTCCGGAAAAGCCAAAGTTTGACCAAAAAAGTCAAATTTGACCAAGAAGGTCAAAGTTTAACCGAGAGCGGTCAACGGGTTGATTTTGCAGTATTACGTGATGCAGTATGGAAAAGATACTATAAAACTCGATATAATGGGCAAGATAGCTCAAATAGGCTTTAAAACCACCTTAGAAAATCAAGCACACCTAGTATAGATCAAGGGCAAAAAGGACTTGTAAAATTAGAAAAAAAAATGTTATACTGTCCGTTTTTACACAGATGAATTTTAGACTGTAGTACAGTATATAAAAAAAATATTGTGTTTAAGCAAACACAGTATTAGAAATATCTGTGTAGCGAAAAAAATGGACTGAATATTGAGGAAAAGCCAAACGGGGCTTAATATGGATGTCATCATCCTATCCTCAATTTATGACATCATAATTGGATTAAATAAGCTTGGAAAGAAAGCAAAGAATGCTCTAGAAGAGATGACATGGTCGGCCACCTAGAGGGCATAAATGCAAGAATTTTAACTTTTGGGGCCAAAGTGAAAATTTTGAAAAATTGATGATGTAAGCGAAGTGATGTCATCAAGATGATGTCATCAAGGTGAGATAAGCTTGGCTTGATCTCCAAGTAAGGGACCGGCCACCTAGAGGGCATAAATGCAACAATTTTAACTTTTGGGGCCAAAGTGTAAATTTTGGAAATTTGGTGATGTAAGCATGTGATGTCACCTAGATGATGTCATCAAGATGTGGTCATCTTGCCTTGCTCTCCAAGTAGCAGCCGGCCACCTTGCATGCCAAAAGTGTGAATTTTAATTTTCAAGGGGTTGTTTTGGGATTTTGGCAAAGTTTCATTTGCCTATAAATACCCATGAGATGGGCAGATTTTTGGGGCTGAAAAATTGGGAAAAGAAGCAAAACTATTGCAATTTTTCATCAGAAAAATCCGCAGCCTTGGAAGAGAGAAAGAGAGAAAAAAAAAAAAGAAATTTTGGTGTTCCTAGGTGAAGGTGAATTCGGCCATGGGTGAGTAAGAAAAGGGAAAGGAAAAATTGGAGGGAATTAGGATGTAGGGAGCTCGGTTTTGGCTTAAAACAATCACCAAGTTAGGTGAAAAATTTTGGTGCCCAGTTGGAAGGCAAAACCGTGGGAAAGGAAGAGCCAAGGGAGAGAGAAATTTGGATCCACCAACCCTAGCCCATTTCTAGGGTTAGCCAAGGTAAAATCTCCCATAAACCCTAACCTTTTTCCATTTGATTTCATTTGGAAATTTATTTGTATTTTTAGTCAAAAGTTTGTAAGAGCATAAGCTCAAGCTCTTATTTCAATTGCCCTAGAACTAGGTATGGTGCTTGATTAGGATTTTAAGGGTGGTTTGGCTATGGCTTTATTTATGCTTTGCTTGCTATATGTTTATGCTTGCTTGCATGCTAGGATTTTGCATGATTAGATGGTTGGTATGTGCCCTGTTTTGTGCAAGCCGGTTGTGGCAATTATGCTAGGTTGCTAGTGCTAGCCAAGTATGGCATGAATTGGATGAATGGAATGTAATGCAAACCCTAAGCTAGGGCTGATCTGTTTTGGTTTGCATGGAGACATTAGAGATACATGATGGTTCATGTGGGACGTTAGAATACGCTGCTTGTATGCTATTTAGGCTCCCGCGTGTTTGGTCGAGTTAGACTTCACGGAATAGGACGTAAACAGGACTTAACAACCGAAACTGCCAGTTCAGATTCAAAACTGGCCAGTTTCGGGAAAGTGGAAATTTAAGGCCTTTAGGGAACGAATTGGGTGAAACGTAAAACATGAAAGTTGTTCAGAAGAGTTTTTCCTAGGGGGCAACGTAGACGGTTTCTCAAAATGAGGCTCCAATGGCCTCCGTTTCTATAAAAATCCGAGACTAGTCTGCCCAGACCTAGTTTACACGACCAGCCAGTTTCAAATGAAAACTGACAAGGATACAAGCGGAACTGAATTTTTCGCAAAACATAAAAGTTTTAGGATTTTTCGAGAGCTACAACTTTTATGAAGACAACTTTTTCAAATTATAAATGGATTCTTTAACTGACATGGTTTTCTGAAGTCGGTGCAGGGAACAGGAAATTCCTGCACAGGATTTTCTAAAAACTGTTTCAGAAAAACTATATTTTTCTAATTTTCACTGTTTTGACGATGTAGACTGTTCCAACGACAGTTTTCAACCTCAAATGATTTTACAAAACCCCATTTTAAGAATATGGATTTTTTTACAAGTCAAGTAAAGAGTTTTGGGATTAATTTCCCCAAATTTTCCAAGCTAAGGAAAAATAAGATTTTCAAGCTAAAGTTTAGTAAGTAAAGCGATTACGCATGGTAACCGGGAATGATACCCGAGTTACTAGGTCAAGCCCAAGGCCCAAAGGTTGACCCAAAGAGGGTTGACCATAGTTGACCATAGTTGACCGTAGTTGACTTTGGTTGACTAACAATATTGACTTAGTTAACCTTAAGGGTTATCTAATGCAACCCTAAAGGATACCCATTGAGTTAAGATAAAGGGTTAATGGACATAACCCGTTAGTTGTGGATTAAAGAAGAAGCCTAAGGTTGGAAGATGATTTAACCCTAATGGTATGTTGTGGGTTTAGCATATAAGGTTACCCAATATAACCTTTTAAATAAACAAATTCATAACCATAGGGTTACTAAGTGTAACCAAGTAAGATTTTATGCACAAAGGGACATACAACCAGGATCGTGTAAGCATGTTGGTTAGGTCACCAACATTTCACGAGTTTAACTAGACTGTGTCCTTCATCGAACAGGAAGTAACCTGCAGCTGTACTCGGAAGAGGAGCAGCATTACGTGGGACATAGCAAGAGAGGTAAGTACAACTCCGCCTACAGCATAGGCTTTGTGTTGATACTTGCCTAAGTATGTGATGTATACTGTCAAGTATGTTAGATGTATGCTAGGGATGTATGCCGTATTGCTGCAATGTTATGTGATTCGATGTTTTGCTGTATGCCATGTGGTATGTTAGATTGGTTGTTATATGTGAAGCGATGTGTTTATGATATGTTCAAGTTATGGTTTATGTGAAGCCAAGTTATGATGCAAGCTATTCCAAGGTACGTTCATGATGTATGATATGTCATGTTATGATAATTGAAATATGAAGCATGTGGTTTGATTATGAAGTAAGATTAGTTGGCATCACGATGCATGTTCACTAATTCTAATAAGAATAACAAGTCAAGAATGACATGTTAAAAAGAAAGAAAGAAGGCAACAAGTTGTCTGGCGACAAGTCGCCTGTGTCGTGCCCCCCGCCCGAGGTCGGGTTGAGCTATGGCAAGAGTAAGTCCATAGTTGCGCGCCGGGTACGTACACTCAAGTAAGGGGCCCATAAGTAAGATAAGCTAAGAAAGTAAGATATAATGAATAAGAAAAGCATAATATGAGCATAACCGGACCATGCATACATTATGCTTTTATATTTCAGTGTGACATGATATGTTACGATGTGTCAAGTATGATGAGTATGTTATCTTGAGTACGGATGATTATGCCATGTTATGAGTCAGAAATTAAGATTAGTTATGAAATAGTATGTCATGCTACATAATAAATGGATACGAACGGTATAGTTAAGTATGTTACGAATGGGTATGTTATGTACATGATGCAAGGTCATGTTTTTTTTAATTGTCGCGGTATAGTTGGTTGTACTTGCTGAGCGAAAGCTCACTGTCTTACGTCTATGCTGTAGGTAAGTAACCTGCAAGCAGTTGCTGATACAAGATGGTGGAGCATGGCAGGGCGCACTGTGAAATGTGGGAAAAGATTCCGATACGTGTTTCGTTCTTTCTAAGTATATGATTTGATATTTGTATATCTTTCTTTTAGTTACAGTATGTGCGAGTTAGCACAGTATAAAAAAAAAATTATGCTGTTTTTCATGTAATTAAGTTATTACAAAGGGCCCATATGTATGCAAGTATGGTAACGGCCTGTGCTAGGCGGGTCGTTACTTAAACAGACCGTAAAAGTTTTGCTAATGATAAACACCATCGTCCGCTTGAACCACATCTACTGATGCATGCCAGATTGTGAAGGGGTTAAGATTAATCTAATAAACAATAAACAAAATACGATAACTTACAATTGTTCATCACCTGTCATCTCTAACTATCCCATAGTGATCACTATATTATTATTATTATTTTTTTAAAAAAAGAAGCAAACGGTACCCACTACAGCTACGCATACTTAAAAATATTGAAATTTATTAGGAATAAAACTGATATCCAGACTTCATTGTCACTTTTTTGAACTCTAAACACGTTCACAAGCTTTGTTAGCTACATTATTTGTTTTGTTTTTTTGTTTTTTTTTTTTGAAAATTTTAATGATTAAACCTCTTATTTTTCATCAATAGTAGGAATTATAGTTTTCATGGAACTAAAATTTCAACCACTCATCTATGATTGATGTATTGTGCGTTATAAATTTTTAACATGAATATTCGTGAATTGTACCAAATGATTAAAAAATAATTCTTATGCTAGTAATAAAAAATTGCATATTCTTAAAAACTCTATTTTTTTAAGTGATAAACAATTTTAAAAGCTACTTTTGGAATCAATTTCCTTTAAAAGAGCTCTCATTCACAACCAATTTATTAATTTTTTTAATTGCTAAAGTGTCACTTTATTACTTCCGGACAACCTGTCCACATTCCCATTTTGTTCGTAACAGTCCTTTCCGGATATAAATATAGTCAAATGGTCCACATTATATTCTACTATCATTGAACCGAATCATTTAACAGAAGGATTAATTTATATTTTCCCCAAAATTTAGTATTTTAATGATATCTTTAAATTTATTATCAATTTTTTAATTTTTAATTTTTTTGGATTCATATGAGGAAGATAGAATCTTTAGAAGACATCGTGTTTTTAATTAATCAATTACTTCTATTCAAGTTTTACTCAAGTCGGGGATTTAAATTTAATACATGACCTTAAACAGAGCATGAAATTACCATTCGATTAAACTTGTAATCACACAAATTAATAGGTTGTTTGGATCATAAATTATATTTGAGTGTTCATTCAAACTGAATATATGTTATTGTAAAATAATGAAATATTAAAATAGTTTAACTCTAAAACCTATTATGTTTGAATACGATAACCACAGTTGATTAGTCTACTTTCCTTTAGAAAAAGAAAAGGATTAGTATACTTTCGAAAAAGTGGTGGGATTTGACAACACCATAGTGGGATTAAAGACATTAATTAGTAAACAACCTCAAACTTAAAACCTTAAAGATTTCTCGTAATTTTTTCCCTGGAACTTTGAAATCTTCCTTGATCAACTCTGCATTCCAGATTAGCTTTCTTCACACCACCAGCACAAAATGAGACTTCAGAATCCCGGTATTGCTTTTCGGTCCATGTGTTTCCTGTGTGTAAGTCTTCTATATTCCATGAGGTTATTCCAACCTACAACTGTCGTCCTCAGTGCAGCAGTAGGAAATGAAACTGACAGGTTGTCTCTTCTCAAATTTAAAGAGTCAATTTCCAATGATCCACATGGAGTCCTGAGCTCGTGGAACGACTCCGTTCACTTCTGTGGTTGGCGTGGAGTTTCCTGCAGCAGAAAACATCAGAGGATAACAACCTTGAACTTGTCGGGCTATAACTTGGGAGGAACCATATCTCCTTACGTTGGCAACTTCACCTTTTTGAGGATCCTTAACCTGGGAAGTAACTCTTTCTTTGGCGAAATTCCGCAGCAAGTTGGTCGTTTGTTCCGCATGCAACATCTCAATCTCAGTGACAACATGTTGGAAGGTAAGATTCCAGTAAATATGAGCTACTGCTTAGAACTCAAAGTTTTTGATCTTGGGAAGAATAGATTAATTGGAGATATTCCCTTGGAGCTTGGCTCTTTGGTGAAACTTGAGATTCTTGATCTTGGTACAAATAGTCTCACAGGAAGAGTTCCATCTTTTGTGGGAAACATTTCATCCCTCAGAATGTTTTATGTTCTTTATAACAATTTGTGGGGAACTCTTCCTGGTGAATTAGGCAGATTGAGAAACCTAACTGTTTTTTCGATCGGGCCTAATCATCTGTCTGGTGTCATCCCAGCCTCCCTTTACAACATATCCTCTATGAGGATTTTTATAGTTGAGGATAACGAGTTTTATGGAACTATTCCACCCAACATAGGCCTCACACTTCCTAATCTCCGAGAATTTGTAGTCGGCGCAAATGAATTTTCTGGGAAAATCCCAGAATCAATCTCCAATGCTTCTCAACTTCAAGTATTTGATATTCCTAATAACAGTTTTGTCGGGCAAGTTCCTGAAAGTTTGGGTAATCTTCCAGATCTTTGGTGGCTCAATTTGGCTGGTAATTATCTAGGAAATTATTCAACTAATAGCTTGGATTTTATTGCATCTTTAATAAATTGCAGCAAGTTGGAAATGTTGAGTCTTGAGGAAAACAATTTCGGAGGTATTTTACCTGACTCTATAGCCAATCTGTCAACCAGACTCACTGAACTTGACCTTGGAGACAACCGAATCTCCGGACAAATTCCTGCAGGATTACAAAATCTAGTCAACTTAACGGTGTTCAGCATGTACGGTAATCTGTTCATGGGTGACATCCCTGCTTCTTTAGGGACGTTACGGAATTTGCAGATTCTGTATTTGGACAGGAACATATTGTCAGGAAAGATTCCCATATCCTTAGGAAACCTCACCAAAATCTTTCAACTTAATCTATCACGTAACAAGTTACAAGGAAGCATTCCTCCAAGTATAGGAGATTGTCAAAATCTGCAATTCGTTGGCATGTCAAGCAATAGCCTGAGTGGAGCTATCCCCAAAGAGGTTTTCGGTCTTTATTCATCAATCCATCTCGACTTGTCACGAAACTCACTGACTGGAGACCTACCTGTTGAAGTGGGCAACCTAAAGCATACAAGTTTACTTGACCTTTCCAAAAACTATCTAACCGGTGAAATTCCAGAAACCATTGGACATTGCGAGAGTATGGAATTTCTTTACTTACAAGGGAATTTATTCGAGAGAGCGCTGCCTTCTCAAATAGCTTCTCTTAAAGGTCTCCAATACTTGGATGTCTCACAAAATGACTTGACTGGTCAAATTCCGAAAGATTTGGACAAACTTCGTTTCTTGGTGTATTTGAATATGTCTTTCAATGATCTGGAGGGAAAAGTACCAAACAGTGGAATCTTTCAGAACGTAAGTGGTGTATCGCTAGTAGGAAATACCATGCTTTGTGGTGGTGTAACTAAATTGTATCTTCCACGATGTCCCGATAAAAAATCTGGAAAGGGAAAGACTAGCAGTTTTAAACAAACTATAGTAACGGTTTGTTTGGCGGCAGTTTTCCTTCTATTTTCAGGCTTGGTTATTTCGTACTACATGTGGAAATCACAGAGGAAATCTTCTACTCCAGACTCAACAATAAGTTTTTTTCCAGAGGTTTCATACAAGAGCCTTTATCAAGCTACGGATGGATTTTCTACAAGCATGTTGATCGGAACAGAAAGTTTTGGCTTTGTATATAAAGGCACTCTTGATCAGAATGAGAGTCTAGTTGCTATAAAGGTCCTCAATCTTCAGCAAACAGGAGCTGAGAAGAGTTTTGTTGCCGAATGCAATGCTTTGAGAAGCGTTAGGCATCGAAATCTTGTTAAGATCTTGACATGTTGCTCCAGTGTCGATCATCATGGTGATGACTTCAAGGCTTTAGTGTTTGAGTTTATGCCGAATGGAAGCCTAGAGAAGTGGTTGCATCATGCTGCGGATGGCGAAAATCGATCCAGAGGTTTGAATATGATTCAAAGACTAAATGTTGCTATTGATGTGGCCTCTGCAATATACTATCTTCATGATGAGTGTCAAGACCCAATCATTCACTGTGACTTGAAGCTTAGCAACGTTCTTCTTGATGATGAATTGGTTGCTCACGTAAGTGATTTCGGGTTAGCAAGTATGATCTCAAACACTACTGGCTCCTCCGACATTCATACTGGCACAAGTGGAATTAAGGGAACCATCGGTTATGCACCTCCAGGTATCCATATAACTTCATTCTAATGCCTTTTTTTTTTTTTTTTTTCTCTTTTCTCTTTCTTTCTTTCTTTAAGTTTTATGAAAATTGTTGCAAAATCTAGATACATATCACATTTGTCTAAAAGGAATGTGTCTGTGTGTGAACTCATTTAACTAATAAATATATATCTTTTAACTAATAGCTTTAGAGCTAAAATCCATGGAACATAATCGGAGTAGAGACACGGATGGTATTTTTTTTCTTATAGATGTCTATCTCTTTCATATGTACTAAGTTATGATTATTTATAATTTATTCTTCTTCTTTTATACTTCATTGATGGAGACGATGAAAACAAATTGTAAAATCTACTACTTTCTGCAAGTTAAACAGGCAATATAGCAGTAAGCAACTCTAAAATTGTTATTGTTGCAGAATATGCGATGTATGGCGAGCCATCGAAAAAGGGCGATGTGTATAGCTATGGCATCCTTGTATTGGAGATGTTCACGGGAAAGAGACCCACCAACGAAATGTTCAAAGATGATTTCAATCTTCCCAACTTCGTTAAGATGGCCTTGCCAGAGAGATTTGCGGAAGTAGTGGACTCTGCTCTTCTCCCTGGAGAAGTAGAAGAAAATGAACCGAGAAAAGAACAGGGAAGAAACCGCAGCAACAACGGAGACATTGAGATCGACATAGAAGATGGAAAAATCAACTTCGAGAACCCAAACCAGATCAGCTCACATCTGCAGAAGTGCTTGGTTTCAGTGTTGGAGATCGGAGTTGCGTGTTCCAAAGAATCACCGAATGACAGAATGAACATGGAAGATGTCACCAAAGAGCTACAACATATTAAAAATGCTTATATGAGTGCTCTGAGATCAATGAACAGCGACGAAAAACTGGATAAAATATGTTAGGTAATTGTTTCATAATTATCCTTACATTTGCCTGTAATTCTCCAAGCAGAGCACTTGATCAAAACAGGGAAGAAACATGGGACATATTAGTCTTTGGTGCAATATTTCTTCATATTTTATATATATATATATATATATTTTTTTTCTTTTTGACTTCAAAAATTTGAAAAACACACAGACTGACTTTTTGTATTTGAACTACAGGTACTGGAGCTTTATTAAACGACATCAGATGGGTAGAAGATTTTCTCAATTCGTTCGCTCCTTTGGTTTCTCAGAATCAGTAGATGAAATGTTTTATAAGCAGAACAAACTCTGTTAATACATTGTACTTGATCTGTGTACTTCCTACATATGTATTTTATAATGCGGTTTGGCTGTTGTTTATAAGTTGATGTCGTTTTTAAATATGTTTGTTTCAAGTTCTTTGTCGTTGCTCCTAGCCCAAGGATTTTGTCGTTTCCTTCTCGTTCCTCGTACTTATTGTCGTTGTCGTTTTATATGATTTTGTCGTTTCCTATCATTCGTGTTTTTGCCGTTATTTTCCAGTTGTTCTCATATCCTCCAAGTCCCAATCGTTTTTATTGTCGTTGTCATTATTCAGATAATTGTCGTTTTCATTTTTGTTGTCATTCAAAAGACATCTGTTTTTAATTACGATTGTGGTTTTGGGGCTGTTGTCGTTTGTTTTTGGCGGTGAAAATGGGCTTCTTTAAAATCATTTTAAATGAATACACTAAGGTCTTTTTTTTTTGAAAAAATAGTCCCTTTTTTTTCTTCTTAAAATGTACTTCCATCATTGACATACTATTTTTTAATGATTCATCACTTATAAACTTGACAGTTCATTATAAAAGACTTGATCAGAGTTCGAGTTATCATTGATTTATCTGTTATTTTATGAATTGCCATAAAATCATGAAAAAATTAAAATGACAATTATTTATCTAAAAATAAAAAGTTCGGCTATTTTTTTTAAATGAGTGAGCAAAAAACGGCCAACCACCTAATTTTTCCTTGTTTTGAATACAAGAAATATTCAGTAGAAGAGAAGCCACACCCAGCTTAGAGTTGACAGAAGAACAGATACCCAAGTCTAATGTCAACATATCCACACCAAACAGAAATGTCTTCACCATCTGATTATGTTATGTCCTCTGCAATTGATCCTAAACAGAATCAGTTGTATATTTTCTTATGGTTGCACTCTAAAAAACCTTATTAAACAATATGTTACAATTTTTCTTTGTTTCACTAAGCAAGAATTAGAAGAACTACCTATATTTTCGCTGGTTCTTCGTCTCCGATCTCCACGATTTTTCCGTTACGAACATAAGCATTTCTTATATGTTATAGGTTCATAGTCACTTCTCCGGTGTTCATTCTAAATATGCAAATCGCAATCTCCAAAAACGAAACAAAGCACTTATGTTTTCTTCTTCTATTCCACTCTCAATTCCTCCATGGTTGTTGTAGTTTCTTCCATCTTCTCTTCTCAATTCAGTACTTCTCCGAGGAGAAGAGAAGAGTCCACAATTTATGTTAAAGTCTTTTTGGCATGAAGTTATGAAGATTGAAATCATCTTTTGAACGTTTCGTCAGGGGATCTCTTCTCCAGTTGAGCATCTCCAACATACGATAAGAAATGCTTACTAAAATTCATTTAGCTTGGAAAGAACACCAAACACACTTGGATTATAACTTGTGAAATTTGACTATTCCATTCAAGTAGACATGAGTAAAGTTTTCTAATGATGAACAAAATTTCTCTTTTTAAAACTATACGACACACTAATTCAAGTTGGGTCCTATTATATAGGATCCATTTTTAATTAGTTATGGTGTTTTATATTGGTAGGGCTCTAAGGGCTTTAAGTCATTAACGAGCCAAAAAGTAGCTACGTTCTTTTTTTTTTTTTTTGGGTGCTGGAAAGCAATTAGGACATAATATAAGTTACTATTGGAATTTGGATCCATTCGTCAGTTCTCTTTCAATGTGAGAGCTCTTTTCATTTGCACGAACAATTCGTAAACTTTATTTATTTATTATTTTTTTCTTGCTAAAGTATCACTTTAGTTATTTGGACTGACTAAAGTATTTACTTTATTAGCTCATGACAAATAATGTCCATGGTCGAATGTTATTCAGAACTTTGCCTCTAATTTCTTCTATTACCATTTAACTCAATCGTTTAATAGAGATATAAGTTTAGGTAATTCCCAAAGTTTAATATGTCTAATTTACATTTTCAAATTGATTAATGATGTTTTGATCTTGTTTCTGGATTCAGGATGAAGAAGATAGATCTTGTTTTTAGTCTGTACTCAAGTTCGGGATTCAAACTTAAGACGTGATGTTGAAAGAGAACGTGAAAGTACTGCTTGATTAAGCTTGTAACTACAAAGACTAATTGATTGGTACACTTTTTAAAAGGAGGTGGGATTTGACAACACCTAGTTGAATCATTGATATCAGCAAACAATCTCTGCCTCAAAACCTTTAAAGACAGACTTCTATCTTATCCAATGTACTTTAAAATCTTACTCTGCTTTGAACTCTGCATTCCAAGATTAGCTTTCTTCACCACCACCACCACAAAAATGAGACTTCAGAATCCCAGTATTGCTTTTCGGTCCTTGTATTTCCTGTGTGTAAGTCTTTTCCATTTCATTGTGCGGTAGCGGTGAAAGAAGGAAATGAGATATCATTACGAATTTAATTTTTTTTTTTAGTTTTATTAAATTATTTTATTTCGATTATATTTATAATTATGTTTTTAATATTTTGGTACTGTTACACTAATATGAGTACATACTTTAAGAGAAAAAGATCTTAGAGTCTTTCTTTTTAACTCACATGATATTATAACTTTTTAAATATTATATAAGTATGAATTTGAATATGATATTTATTATATAGAGATTTTTAATTTCCTCAGTTATAAATTTTAGTAAATATAACTCTTGCAGTACGAATATGGTTTATTTAAAATAAAAAAATTATGTATTTTTGGAACCTAACATAAATAAATATTAAGAATAAATGAATTAAGATAAGTTAGTTAACAGTTTGAAACGTCGGGTCGTTACAGATATAGGGTTGGTCTCCTATCTGTAAACTTCAATTACTATGAATGTGAACTTCAGTTACTAAAAATGTGAATTCATGCAAAAGAAAATATAAAATAAATAGAATTCATATTCACTTTAGTTATATTTTATTATACATGAATTCACATTCACAGTAATTAAAGTTCACATTATCGGATATCATATGATACCGGACATGAAACTTTATGTAATGTTTTTCCTTTTTTTCCTTTTTGAATGTTTTGATTTCGTCGTACAATTCAATCTCTTTATTTATTATTTATTAGGATTCCGATTGTATCTATATATTCTAATTATTTTAGTTCGGGTTGCTAACTCAACGATAGATTACACGGTTTTTGTATATGATAAAAACTTAATTCAAGTTTGATCATGTTGTATTTTTAGGGCTCGTTTGGTACACAAATTCAGTTTGAGTTGAGTTGAGATTTTTAAGTTTGCATAGTAAATTTTATTGACTTTTTTAAAAAGACAAAATTTTTTTTCAAAAAAAATAAAAAACATGATAAAAAAATATAATTTAATTTAAAATGAATTGATATGCCAAACATATCCTTAAACTTTTTTTTATTTTTCCTACTTTTTTCACTATGGCAGACCCTTAGAATGCTTCTTCACAATAATCAACCACATGTCAAATCACACTATTTTATGTAATCTTACCTTTCACTGTCCTTTGCATTGACGCGCAATTTGTGAAGTCATGGCTTCGGTTTTAGGACAAAAACAAGTCGGTTTAAATCATCTCTTCCAAAATGTAAAGTAGACACTAAGTAAGAGGACCTCTAATGCAATATTAAAATATTATAATAATGATAAATTTGATATTTAGATAAAAAAATATTTTATAATATAATGTTATATTTAATGTTAAATTTATCAAATTTTAAATTTTATGATAAATTTATCATAAAATATAACCAATACTAAATTTAATATTTAATTCCGATTGATTGTTAGCTTGACTTTTGTTATATAATTATTATAATAATTTTATTTTTAAATTATATAAATATTAAATATTCACTTTATAAATTTTAATATTATGCATTGAAATATAATAAAATGACAAAAAAATAGAAATATCATTAAAAATAATATCATGTATTGAAATATAAAATATAATAATAATAATATCAATCATATGATTAGTTGTTCATCTACAATCACCTCTGTCCAATAATGGTCACTTTATTGGAAAAAGCAAATAGCATGCATTACAAATGCATTAAAGGAAAGAAATATTAGAGAAAGCAGATATTCATAATTCAGTACCCTTTTTTGAGGGGGAAAGCACCTGATGTAAATTTAAAGACTGTTATTGTTTTCTTTTATATTGATCTAATTTTAAATTTTTATGTCATATTAATAAATAAATAAAAAAATAGAATTATTTAGATAATTTTTTTTTTAAAAATAATATTAAGGACATCAATGATGTTTAACACGGCACACTAATTTAAATTTGGTCTTATTATATAGGACCTGCTTTTGTATTGGTAAGACTCTTAGGGCTTTTAAGTCATTAACGAGCAATAAAGTAGCTACATTCCTTTATTGGTGCTGGAAAGCAATTAGGACATAATATAAGCTACTTTTGGAATGTGGATCCATTCGTCAGTTCTCTTTCAATGTTACTGCTCTTTTCATTTGCACAAACAATATGTAAACTTTTTCTTCTCTCTCTCTCTTTTTTTTTTTCCCTAAAGTATCACTTTATTATTATTTTTTTGGACTGAGTAAAGTATTCACTTTACTAGCTCATGACAAACTATGTCCACGGTCGAATGTTATTCAGAACTTTGCCTCTAATTTTTTCTATTACAATTTAACCGAACCGTTTTATAGAGAGATAAGTTTAGGTAATTCCAAAGTTTAGTATCTAATTTACATCTTCGAATTGATTAATGATTTTTTGATCTTGTTTTTGGATTCAGGATGAAGAAGATAGTACCCTCGAATATGCATTGTGTTTTTAATCTAATTAATTCTGCTTAATCTTTACTCAAGTTCGGTAACCTAAATCCTGACGTTGAAAGAGAACGTGGAATTACCGCTCGGCTAAACTTGTAACCACAAAAACTAATTGATCGGTATGCTTTTTAAAAGTCGGTGGGATTTGACAACACCTAGTGGAATTATTGATCATATCAGCAAACAACCTCTGACTCAAAACCTTAAAGATAGACTTGTATTTTCCAAGGAACTTCAAAATCTTACTCTGCCTTGAACTCTGCATTCCAAGATTAGCTTTCTTCACCGCCACCACAAAAATGAGACTTCAGTATCCCAGTATTGCTTTTTGGTCCATCTACTTCCTGTCTGTCGTAAGTCTTCTCTATTCCCTGAGCTTAGTGCAACCCACCACTGTTGTCCTCAGTGCAGCAGTTGGAAATGAAACTGACAGGTTGGCTCTTCTCAAATTTAAAGATTCAATTTCCAATGATCCACATGGAGTCCTGAGCTCGTGGAACGACTCCGTTCACTTCTGCAATTGGCGGGGAGCTTCCTGCA
Source organism: Ficus carica (assembly GCA_009761775.1). NCBI lineage: Eukaryota > Viridiplantae > Streptophyta > Magnoliopsida > Rosales > Moraceae > Ficus > Ficus carica. The sequence goes on along the minus strand of VYVB01000497.1, from coordinate 120,318 downwards.
GCAGAAAACATCAGAGGATAACAACCTTGGACTTGTCGGACTATAACTTGCGAGGAGCCATATCACCTTACGTTGGAAACTTGAGCTTTCTGAGGATCCTTAACCTAAGAAATAACAGTTTCTTCGGTGAAATTCCGCAACAAGTTGGTCGTCTGTTCCGCATGCAACATCTCAATCTCAATCACAACATGTTGGAAGGTAAAATTCCATTAAATCTGAGCTACTTCTCAAAACTCAAAGTTTTTGATCTTGGGAAGAATAGATTACTGGGAGAGATTCCCTTGGCGCTTGGCTCTTTGGCAAAACTTGAGATTCTTGATCTTAGTACAAATAATCTCACAGGAGGAGTTCCATCTTTTGTGGGAAACATTTCATCCCTCAGAATGTTTTATGTTCTTTTTAACAAATTGCGGGGAACTCTTCCGGGTGAATTAGGCAGATTGAAAAACCTAACAGTTTTTTCGATAGGGCCTAATCATCTGTCTGGTGTTATCCCACCCTCCCTTTACAACATATCCTCTATGAGGATTTTTATAGTTGAGGGTAACAATCTTTACGGAACTATTCCACCGAACATAGGCCTCATACTTCCTAATCTCCGATAATTTGTAGCCGGTGGAAATGAATTCTCAGGTAAAATCCCAGAATTAATCTACAATGCTTCTCAACTTCAAGTATTTGATATTCCTTATAGCTATTTTGTTGGGCCAGTTCCAGAAAGTTTGGGTAATCTTCCAGAACTTTGGTGGCTCAATTTGGCTGGTAATTATCTAGGAAATTATTCAGCTAATAGCTTGGATTTTATTGCATCTTTAATAAATTGCAGCAAGTTGGAAATGTTGAACCTTGAGGAAAACAATTTCGGAGGTATTTTACCTGTCTCTATAGCCAATCTGTCAACCAAACTCACTGAACTTGACCTTGGAGGCAACCGAATCTCCGGACAAATTCCTGCAGGATTACAAAATCTAGTCAACTTAACGGTGTTGAGCATGTACGGTAATCTGTTCACGGGTGACATCCCTGCTTCTTTAGGGACGTTACGGAATTTGCAGATTCTGTTTTTGCAAGAGAACACATTGTCAGGAAAGATTCCCATATCCATAGGAAACCTCACCAAGATCTTTGAACTTAATCTATCACGTAACAAGTTACAAGGAAGCATTCCTCAAGTGTAGGGGATTGTCAAAATCTGCAATTCATTAAAATGTCAAGCAATAGCCTGAGTGGAGCTATACCCAAAGAGATTTTTAGTCTTCATTCATCTATCGAACTCGAGTTGTCATTAAACTCACTGACTGGAGACCTACCTGTTGAAGTGGGCAATCTAAAGCATATAAGTTTACTTGACCTTACGTACAACAATTTCATTGGTGAAATCCCAGAAACCATTGGTCATTGCGAGAGTATGGAATATCTTTACTTGGGAGGGAATTTCTTCAAGGGAGCGCTGCCTTCTCAATTAGCTTCTCTCAAAGGTCTCCAATACTTGGATGTCTCACTAAATGACTTGTCAAATACCGAAAGGTTTGATGAAACTTCCTTTCTTGGTTTATTTGAATTTGTCTTTCAACGATCTTGAGGGAGAAGTACCAAGCAATGGCATCTTTCGGAACACAAGTGTTGTATCCGTGGTCGGAAATACTAAGCTTTGTGGTGGTGTATCCGAATTGCAGCTTCCTGAATGTTCTGAAAAGGGAAAGATTAGTGGTTTCAAACTAACTATAGTAATAGTGTAACATCCGAATTTCTTCGGTTCATATTTTATAGAAATTTCGTGTAAATATTTACCGTAATCGGTATTTCATGAGGAAGTTCGTTGTAGAACTTAATTTTGTGACAAGAGTTCTTAAGATTTATTAAGACTCAAAACAAATTGCATGAACTCGCAAAAGACCTTTATGAGTGAAAGGAGGTCGTATTTGCACATTTCAAGACAAGTCGACGTTGACCAATAAGTCAGTTAGACCTAAACGGTCGAAAACGTCAAACAAGAATTTTAAGATCGCAGTACAAGTGAAATTACTGCTAAAAACTCATTTCTTGATCAAGATGAGTTTGAATAGAATTAAAATCACCTTAGAAAAATCAAGCATACTAAGCTAGAGTTCAGGGCGAAAGGATTCGGAAAAATAAGAGAAAAATTTTTCCGATCGAGTTTTTCACAGATCGAAATTTTAAATGCAATGTAATTTTTGATACTGGGTATTTAAGCACCCCAGTATTAAAATTTATTGCAATGTGTTGAAATCACACAATTTTTCAAAAAGATTGAACCAAACAAGCCTTTAAGCTTAATTACATCACAATTAAGCTAAATTAGGACATAACCCTCCACACACTTGGACCTATGAGCATGTGACACCTCATCTATGAGTTGTCAACCACTCCCCACTTCTCTCCCCCTAATGGCCGGCCACTCAAGCCTCTTTGGGCAATGGCTTGCAAAAAAGTTGAGGACCAAATACCAAGATTGGAAGCAAATTTACCTTGGAAAGAAAGCTAGGATTTCCCCTAGCTAGAGACACTATTTCTAGGGATTTCAAACCCCCAAAAGTCAGCAGCCTTAACCCCTTTCTCAGCCAAACCAATTGGCATTTCCCCTCCAAGAAATCCGAAGAAGAGAGAGAGATCAGAGAGTTCAAGCCAAATTTGTGAGAAAACCCCCCTAAAGCCTTCGGTTTTCTTGTGAGTTCAAAGGAGAGATTTGTTCAAAAAATTTTCCCCTCTCTTTCCCATCTTGCCGAGTGTTTGGGAGCTGAGAAAATCCAAGAAAAAATTTTCGGGTTTGGCTAGAATCAAGGGTTGAGTGAGGGTGTGATCTAGAGCCAAGAAAAACCAACCATTTTGGTGAGTTGATGCTTAAGGAGATCCACGGATTTTAAGGTAAGATTTTTGGGCATATTCTTCTCTTTTGCCAAGGTTGGTTGGGGGAGGAAGTTAACAATTTTTGTGACCATTTTTGAGGTCCAAACCGTGCACCTTGGAGGCTAATTTTCGACTAGGATCAAGCTAGTGACACCCCGGATTTTTGAGGTAAAAATCCGAACTTTACCATAGTTTTTGGTTCAAATTTTTGATTCATTTTCTCAAGGGTTTTACCATGTATTTCAAGCACAAAAAGTTGTAAGAGCTTAGGCTCATAATTTTCGGTTTTAGCCCTAAATAGCTTAGGTTATATTTTTATGCTTGATTTAGGTTTTTGAGGTGATTATTTTGCATGATTGGTTGGAGATTTGCTATATGATTTTTTGTGTGCTAGAGATGCATGCTAGGGTTTCTATTTAAGGGTTTTATGTCTCTAATATGTTTATCAAATTTCTAGATGCATGTTCTAGGGTTTGTATGATGTTATGGTTGAGTTATGTTGTATGTATGTTTCTCTCTCAAAACCGTGGACCAAGGGGTCTCGGCTTTGAGTCGAATCCGAAAACACGAGATTTAAAGTTTTATGTGTATGAGGGACGTTAGAGGACGTGCATGTGTTAGTAGGTCCCGCATTGGGCGGTCGAGCTAGAGCGACGCATAGGGACGTAAAATTTGGACTAACACCAAAACTGCTCTCGGGTCCAACACCCGGCAGCTCGGAAAAGTGGGATTTACAGGTCCTTAGAGGCCGAATGGGTAAAAAATTAAAACACGAAAGTTGTTCGTTAGGGTGTTTCCTAGGGGACAGCGTGAACAGATTTCAAAAATTAAGCTCCAATGGCCTTTGTTTTTAAGAAAAACCGAGAACTGGTCAGGGTGACCAAGTTCCAACGATTCACATGTGTTCAAACAAAAACTGGTATCAATTGAGCCAGAATCAGAAAATGTTCAAAACATGAAAGTTTTAGATCTTTTTGTTAGCTACAACTTTCGTGAAGAAAGCGTTTCGAAATTCATTTTAGATTTTAAGTTATGAATTTTCAAACAAAAGCCGTGCAGTGAGCAAAATCTCATGCACGGGATTGTCTAGACCAATGACTAGGAAAAACGTTTTTCTAACTTTCAAACATCATTTTCAAACCCGAAAACCGTTCCAAAGGCGGTTTTCGATCCCCAAATGTTTTATAGAAATATTTTCAAGTGTTTTGTAAATTTCAAGACAAGTTTGGGTACTATTCACCAAACTTACTTAAATAAACAAGAAAATGATATTTTAAGCAAGTTCAAGGTTTTCAAGATTAAAATGAGTAAGATACTGCGTTAGTAGCCGGAAAATTATTCCGAGTTACTAGGGCCTTGCCCAAGCCCAGAGTTAACCTTGCGGATTAAGGTTTAAGTTAAGATTATAATTCTCTACATGAACCCTTAATTAATAATTCCGTTGTGGGTTACGCCGTGTGACCCCTTCACATGTGTTAGTAGAGGGACATATAACCGAAAAATATATATATGTTGGTTTAATCCGACATTAAACGATCCTAGAATAGAGACCTCACGTGTAAACGTCCATGGGCAGGAGGTGACCTGCGAGCGTGCTCGGGAAAGGAAATTCGATCACGCGAACAACGAAGACAAGGTAAGTACAACGCCGCCTACAGCATAGGCTAGAGTTGTATGTTTACCTAACATGTTTGCTTTACACTGTTTAAGTGTTATTTGATGATTTGCTCGATGGTTGCAATATGCTTACTGTATGATGAATGTTTCAAATGCTAATGCCATGCTTTAAAAGTATGTTTCAAGTATTGTTATTATGCTTATATGAAAAAGTACGCATGTCCATGCATTGATAGAACATGAGATTAGGAGACATCATATAAGTATGCTCACTAATCTATCAAGAGGAAAGATGTCAAGAAAGACATACAAACAGAACGTTTGAGAAAAGGCCACAAGAGCCAGTGTCGTGCCCCCTGATGACGATCGGGTCGAAAGCTTGGGTAATCTCCTCAAGCTGCGCGCCGGGTACGTGCACATCAAGTTAACGGACCCACAAGTAAAATCAACAAGATAAAGTGTGATACAAGAAAGCAAGCATAACTGGACATAAACGGTTCATGCATTTCACGATAGAATGTCATGTTTAAGATGAAGAAATCGATGATATGATGCCATGTTTATGCTTTCATGTTTAAGATGTCATGTAAAAGGTTATGTATGTTTCATGTAATTGGTTAGCGGTATAGGAGTTGTACTTGCTGAGCTTTCGCTCATTGTTTGAAGTTTATGCTGTAGGTAAACAGCCTGTTTTGAATTAACTGCATGGTGGAGGGTGAAGCCGGTGGCTGTGAAATGATGAACAGGTTGGGGTTCGCAACTCAGAAGGATTTTAGTAATATATCTATTTTGAGAAAACAGACAGTTATTTTATTTACGTATGAGTGTATGTAAATATTTTCTAAGTATAATGCTTCCGCTATTTAAAAAAAAAAAAAAAAAAAATCCCCACTATTTTCAGGATTAAAAATGGGATAAAACAAGTTTAAGTTCAAGCAAGTTAAGTCAAGTGACGGCCTGTGCAAGGCGGGTCGTCACAAATAGTTTGTTCGGCAGTTGTTTTCCTTCTATTTTTGGGTTCGGTTGTTTTGTATTACTGGAGGAAATCACAGAGGAAATCTTCTACTCTAGGCTCAACAATAAGTTTTTTTCCAGAGGTTTCATACAAGAGCCTTTATCGAGGTACAGATGGATTCTCTAGAAGCATGCTCATCGGAAGAGGAAGTTTTGGCTCTGTATACAAAGGCACTCTTGATCAGAACGAGAATCTTGTTGCTGTTAAGGTCCTCAATCTTCAACAAAAAGGAGCTGAGAAGAGTTTTCTTGCTGAATGCATTACATTGAGAAATGCCAGGCATCGGAATCTTGTTAAGATCTTGACATGTAGCTCCAGCATCGATTATCAAGGCAACGAATTCAAGGCTTTAGTATTTGAGTTTATGTCGAACGGAAGCCTAGAGAAGTGGTTGCATCACGCTGCTGATGGCGAAAATCGATCCAGAGGTTTGAATACGATTCAAAGACTAAATGTTGCTATTGATGTGGCCTCTGCAATATACTATCTGCACGATGAGTGTGACGACCCGATCATTCACTGTGACTTGAAGCCTAGCAACGTTCTTCTTGACGATGAATTGGTTGCTTTAAACTTTTTAAATAAAAAAGTTTGGTGATTTTTTTTAAAATAAATGTTAAAAACGGTCTATTTACCTAATTTTTCCTCTCGCTCTCTCTCTCTCTTTTTACTTTACTTTCCCAAATTGGTGAATACACAAACTAACTTGTAATTGTACTTCAGGTACTGGAACTGCATTGAGAGAAATCAGATGGTTAGAAGATTTTCTCCGGTTTCCATCTATTGAGAAAAATAAGCTTTGGGAGTTTCCCTTTCACCCACTGAATATTCTAATATATGTAAATCTTTTCTGTTTGCTCCTCTGGATTCTCAGAGTCAGGGGATATATTGTTGCATAAGCAGCACAAACTCTGTTAATACATTGTACTTGACTTGCATATTTTCTTATATGTAGTTGTAATGTTGTTATCTATAAATTGGTGTCGTTTCCAAATCATGTTTTGTTATTTGTTAGAAGTTTTTGTTTTGTTTTGTTTTGTTTTGGTCTTCTTAGAAATCTATAGACAGATGAATAGGGAGTCGACAATTGCATTTATACACGAATAAGAATCAAAAAATTACAAACTACAAAGTAGAAAATACTAAAAGCATCACAAATGTAACATAAAAATGCATCATTCTAAAAATTATTTCAGAAAACACGAAAAACTACAAAATGTTTTTTTTTTTTTTTCTGAATTTTTCTACTTTTTGTATCTTTATTTTTTTTTTTTAAAACTATTCTCCAAAAGCATTAGCCAAGCACATTGTTTTGATCTTGAAAAACAATAATAATATTTAAAAATAAAAACTCTTTAAGTTGTATGGCCAAATAGCCCTTCGATGTCTATCTTAATTAATGGAACATAGGTCATTTGGCTAAAACAAAAACGTAAGGAACATGGCTTGTTACAAAATTCTGGGTTTTCTTTTATGACCGACAAGATAATGACCTTGAGGATTTTATATGCCCACAAGTAATTACGTTAATTAGTGCATGCTTATCATATCGTAGTTCAAATTAGGTAAACAAGAACACGGCTAATTCATAAGGGACTTAGATCTCCTGTCTAGTTTTAATATTTCAAATGTTTAGTTAATCATATTGTACTACGTTATTTATAAATTAAAAAAACTATAATTTACAAACTTAATGACACAATGGAGTTTCATTAAATAATGTGATATAACATAATTGATTATACATTATTTGAGATACACAAAATCAAAATTGGACAGATTATTTGAATCCATTGATAAAAGCAGAGTGCCTATTGTGATTAGTAAATAATTGAATATGATTTTCCATGTAACGCCCCGACTTCCCACGCCGGGTCGTCACCTTACTTACATACTTAACTTAAACTTGCGGAAAATTTGGAAGAAATTTTTTTTTTTTTTTCCTTTTCTTTTAAAACTTTCAATTTGAACTTCATCCTCAAACTCATGCTTACTGATAGGTACTAACTCGAGTACCGAACTTTCAAACCCTCCTTGAAGGTCATCATAATCAAATTGTAGACCAAACCCGACTTAATGTGGATTGGTACCACAAGAGGCAACTTGCTTGCCATACATACATAAACTTTGTCATTCATACTTAAAACATCATGAAAATATGAAAACACTTTTTCATTACAACATATTTTATAGAGTATATTATTTTTTTTTTATAGCCGTGGCAGTGTCCATCCCACATTTCACAGTCCGCAGCACCAGCCCTCCACAGTATTGCATCAGAGATTGCTGGCAGGTTGCTTACCTACAGCATAGACGTAAGACGTGAGCTTTCGCTCAGCAAGTACAACTGTTACATCCGCGACACAAAACATATCATTATGCATGAACCAATTATGATCTCTTATGAATCAATTATGGATTCATAACTTAATTTAGTTCTATTCCTTTACTTATCATGTGTGCTCGTACCGTGGTACATAGCCAAGGAATGGTTGAAGGCGGCAGTCCATTTTAACTCAAACCATGAAACACAAAGTTTAACATGGAGTAGTTTAGGTAGCCATCCAATCAAACTCAAACCATGAACTATACCATTTAAACCCGCCTTTGTGGCAAGTCGGCACGACACAACATCCTACTTGTCTTGTTCTTACCAGGTGGTTTAACATTAGTGAACATGCTTCATGATGTCACAATATTACAACATATAACATAACATAACCTCATTCATAACATACCATGACATGCCATACATACCATAACATATCATACCATAACATTACACGCCATAACATATCATCACATACCAACACATTAGGCAAGTAACAACAAAGGGCCTATGCTGTAGGCGGAGTTGTACTTACTTGGTTAGCTGTGTCCTATTTCGTGCGACTCCAAGGCTGAGGCACAACAACAGGCTATCTCCTGTTATGTCAAAGGACATAGTATAAGGCTTCATAATTATAACCTTAAGATGCTGGTGACCTAACCAACACCCATTCATAGTCTTAGTTATATGTCCCCCTATACTCATGATAGCTTACTTGGTTACATAAGGTAACCTTGGGTATTAATCCCAATCATACATGAATAGGGTTAGGTTATCATCCTAACCTTGGCCTATGCCTGGTTATCTATCCTATAATCTTTTGGGTTTAGATCCAAACCCAATCTTAACACCTTGTTGGGTTACCTTGAGTAACCCTTGAGGTAGTCAATCTTAGTTCAATTATCCTAAGTTAACCTTGGGCTTTGAACCCCGTTCAGTAACTCGGGTATCCTTCCCGGTTATCGTCCATCATTGTCTTGTTACCGAAAGAAAGATAACTTAGAGTTCAAAAACTTGTTTTTCTCTTTGCTTTGGAAAAACTTGTTCTCTTTGTTCATTTCTTATAAAAACCCTTGAAAAATTGTAATTCTTTGAGAAAGGTTTGTAAAAATTATTAACTGTTGAAAACTGCCTTTGGAACAGTTCCTACAGTCAAAACATTGGTGTTGGTGCAAAAATACAGTTTTCCTGTATTGTTTTAGAAAATTCTGTGCATGAATTTCTGTTTCCTGCACAGTTTTAGAAATCCGTGTCAGTTTAAAATTGCATTCCGATTTGAAAATAGTGTCTTCATGAAAGTTGTAAGCTCTCGAAAAAATCCTAAAACTTTCATGTTTTGAGAAAATTCCAGTTCGGCTTGTATCCTTGTCAGTTTTCATTTGAAACTGGCTTGGTCGTGTAAACTAGGTCTGGGCAGACTAGGCTCGGATTTTTATAAAAACGAAGGCCTTCGGAGCCTTATTTTTGAAAACTGTCCACGCTGCCCCTAGGAAAACCCTTCTGAACAACTTTCATGTTTTAACTTTTATCAAATTCGGCCTCTAAGGCCTCAAATCATTTCCAGAAAACTGGCCAGTTTTACCCGAACTGGCAGTTTTGGGTTTTAAATTCGTTTTACGCCCTACACGTGCACACTACCTCAACCGGCAGCAGCCGAGAGCCTACAATCATCATGCAGCTTTCTAACGTAAAACACATTCATCCATATGCAAGGCAAAACCCTTGGGTGTTCTTGCACCAAACTAGGGTTTGCAAAACATTTGATTTGTATCACCATCATCAATCAAGCTTCTAATCTAGCTCAAACATAAACATGCATGACCTATAACTTCTTAGGCATGTTGGGGACATATATCAAACACCTTATGTGCATGCATGAAACCCTAAAATCATGCAAGCATAATTAAACCATGCACCATAATCATAATTGAGACCTTAGCACCCTAATCAAGCACATAATCAAGCACAAAACTTATTGCATGGCATAAGAAAATGAGCTTATGCTCTTACATCCCAAACATAGAAATACACTTAAATTTCCCAAATTTAAGCTCAAATTAAAAAGGTTTAGGGCCAAGGGCTTTACCTCTAGAGTTTGGATGTTGGTTCACAAGCTTGGATTCCAACTTTTTCCTCACTCCCCCTTGGCTGCCATTGCAGCCGATTCTCCTCTCCCAAATGGGTTCCAATTTTCGGCCATTCCTCATGAAAACAACCACATGAGTATCTAGTTTCAAGCTCAATATAAAAACTTAAGGGTTTTAGAGATTTACCTAAATCAATCCAAGAGGTTGGCTTGATTGATTCCAACTTTTCTCTCCCTTTTTCCTTGGCTCCACACAACCAGCCTCCCCTCCAATTGGGGTTCCAAAAATTTTGGCAATTAAATTGAGCCTCACACACTCACACAAGGTCTGGTCATTACCAAAAATCCAGCCAACCAATTTTTTTTTCTCTTCCTAGGGTCGGTTTTAGAGAGAAAATGGGTATGGGAGAATTTTGCCATAGTTTGGCTTGTTTTTCCAATTTTTTCACCCAAAAATCCGCCCCCCTTCACCCCTATTTATAGCTGATTTTGAACTTTCAAAATTGCTAAAAAGTCCTTGAATTTGGATTTAATTACTTTTCCAAAATTGCACTTTAGTCCTTGAAGCAAAAATATTTGCACTTTGACCCCTACAAGTGTTGGCCGATCATTGGCTTGCTTGGTGCCCAAGTGTTGCTTACCTCATCTTGATGACATCATTTACTTACATCACTATTTTCTAAAAATTACACTTTTTCCCCAAAAAGGCAAAATTTTTGTACTTTAGTCCTCCACATGGCCGGCCATCATTGTGCAAGGTGGCAACAAATTTTTATTTCTTTCCACCATTTTTCTTTCTCCAAAATGATGTCATAATTCCAAAATAGGGTGACATCATCATAAGGCCTTGTTTGACTTTTTCCTTAAAATACAGTCTATTTTCTTGCTAACACAGATATTTTCAATACTGTGTTTACTAATACACAGTATAATTCAGTACTGTTATACTTGACTGCAGTCCAAAATTTATCTGCGTAAAAATGGACTGTAAAAATTTTCTTCTTATTTCTGAAAGTCATTAGGACTTTGATATCCAACTTAGTGTGCTTGATTTTTCTAGGGTGGTCTCATCGCTTATTCTTGTTATTTTGTCCAAAAAGATAATTTTAGCAGTATATTTCCCATACTGCTTATCCTATTGCTGTACAGTCATACCTTTGACTGTTCTTGGTCAACCCTTTGACTTTTTGGTCAACTTTGACCAACATGAAATCATGAAATTTCATCACGTCATTTTCCTTAAAGTGCCTTATACTATACTAGATTAAGTAATCCATCATTGAGTCTCGTAGCTAATTAACCGAGAACTCAAACTTATACCGATATTCTATTCCAAACATGATCTAGACTTAAGTTTTCCTCATTCAAAGGAAATCTAGAGTCATAAAAATTCGGGTTATTACATTCCATGTTGCTAGCTAATGAATCATAGAACGACATAAAATCGGAAACGACAAGAAATCTATCTTACGGTGACCACCGTTTCTAATTACATGGTTTTTTTTTTTTGTTTTTTTTTTTTTTTTGTTTTTTTTTTTTTGAGGGCTGTTTCTACTTTCTATAGTAAGAACTTCTACGAAATTTTGCCTCTCAAAAAAAAAAAAAAAAAAAATAAATAAATAATTATGGAATTACGTTCTGGAAATCTATAATTTTAAGCAACGAATTATTTAAACAAAGCATGATTTTGTTCATGATCAATTTGAATGAGATATTGGACTCTAAATCAAGAGAGAGAGAGAGAGAGAGAAAGAGAGAGAGTTATAGTGCAGTGAGGGAAGACGAAATTTTAGATTTCAGGACTAAGTAAAGAAAAAAACAATGTAAAGAAAAAAACAATGTTACGGTTCAGAAATCAATAATTGGCCATAGATCTTCTTCATATGAACAGAGAAAATATTCACATGCTTAGTCCGTTCTTGCCAGTCCTACATTTGTTTCATACAGCTAGGAGCATAAAAGCATACAAAATTCCAAATGACAAAGTGGAATTCTACTACAACATCACGCAGGAAGTATGCGTTTGAGCAACACATTTATTTGATAAGAAAATCTTTCTCCAAAAAAAAAAAAAAAAAAAAAATGGACAAAAACAGGAAGACAAAACAAGAGAAAATATTCGGCATCTTTTGAGCTAGTGCCCTTAAGAAAAGCTCCGAGCCCCTGCAGTTCAGAAACAAGTACTCCATCCGTCTTCAAAATTAGGTACTTTTTGCACTGGACATACCTGGAAAACTGTTAGATACAGTTAGTTACTTAAAAGAAGCAGATTTTTTTGATACTCTGTTAGTTATATACCGATTAGCTCCCAATAGTGGGTTGGTGAATTGTTGTGCTTGGAAAATTAGAAGCTAAAGCAAATCAGATAATGTGGCCTTACCTAGTAATTAGCTGGTTCTTCGTCTGTCTCTGCGGATCCTGACACTCAGATAAGCATCTCTAGCATGTAGTAGCTTCATGACGACATCTTCCATGGCCATTCTGTCAGTCGGTGATTCTTCGGAACATGCAAATCCAATCTCCAACACTGAAACCATGCACTTCTGTAGATGAGTGTTGATCTCAATGTTGATGTTTCCTTCTTCTGCCACAAGCTCAATGCCTTCATTGTTGTTATAGTTTCTCTGATCCTCGCTTGTCGATGCAATTTCGTCTACTTCTGGCGGGAGAAGAGAAGAGTCCACAATTTGGACAAGTCTTTCGGGCAATGCCATCTTAACAAAGTTATGGAGATTGAAATCGTCTTTGAATATTTCCTCGGTTGGTCTCTTTCCCGTAAACATCTCCAACACCAAGATCCCATAGCTGTACACGTCCCCTTGTCTTGTTGGCCGACAACTGATCATAGTGTACTCTGTAGCACAAAAGAATTAACAAACATACTAGTTTTCTTTGTGTGGTATAAAGATATGTAAAACAACGTGTATAGACCAAGTATGTCCATTCATATGTGTATTATGAAGAAAAAAAAATATGCTTAAGATTAATGTACAAAATAATTACAAACGATTTGTTACCTGGAGGAACATAACCAACGGTTCCTTTTATCTCAATTGTACTAGTTTGACCTTCTTCAGAGGAGCCAGTGGTGTTTGAGATCAACCTTGCTAACCCAAAATCACTCACATGGGCAATCATTTCATTGTCAAGAAGAATGTTGCTAGGCTTCAAGTCACAGTGAATGATAGGTTGGTCACAATCTTCGTGAAGATAGTATACTGCAGAGGCCACATCGATAGCAATATTTAGTCTTTGAATCAAGTTCAATCCCGTTGCCTGGTTTTCTCGGCCAATCACCAAGTGCAGCCTCTTCTCTAGACTTCCGTTAGACATATACTCGAAGACTAAAGCCTTGAATTCATTCCCATTGTAATCCATGCTAGAACAACATGTCAAGATCTTAACGAGATTCCGATGCCTTATATTTCTCAAGGCATTGCATTCGGCAATAAAGCTTTTGTCTGCTCCTGTCTGCTGAAGATTGAGGACCTTTATGGCAACTAGATTTTCTTCCTCGTCGAAAGTGCCTTTGTACACAGAACCAAAGGTACCTGTACCAATCAACATGGTTGGTGAGAACCCACTGGTTGCCTGATAAAGCTTCTTGTATGAAACCTTCGACAAAAAGCTGATTGTTGAGAGCTCAGGAGATGATTTCTTTGCTGATTTCCTCCTCCAACAAAAGATGAAGAAACCAGAAAACGTTAAGAAAGTTGCCACCACACAAACTATTACGATTGTTGGTTTTAGACCATGGATCTTTCCTTGTTTGAAATCCTTGGCGGGACATCTTGGAAGCTGCAATTTTGGTACACCACCACAAAGCTCCATATTTCCAACTACTGATACTGCACTGATGTTCTGAAAGACACCTTTGCTTGGTACTTCTCCTTCTAGATTGTTGAAAGAGAGATTCAAATACAACAAGAAAGGAAGTTTCTGTAAATCCTTTGGAATTTCTCCCGTCAAGTTATTTCTTGAGAGATCCAAGTAGCGAAGGCCTCGTATAGAAGCCAAAGTAGGAGGAATGGTTCCATGGAAGAAGTTCCCTTGTAGGTAAAGTGATTCCAGACTCTCACAGTCCCCTGTGGTTACTGGAATTTCATTGCTCAGATTGTTCTCAGAGAGGTCAAGCAAATTGATATTCTTTAGCTTTCCCACTTCTACCGGTAGCCCGCCACTGAACAAGTTTCTTGACAAGCTCATGAATAAGATGGATGAGAGAAGGCCAAAAAGCTCCTTGGGTATAGTTCCACTTAGGCTATTATTCGAAATGTCCAAATATTGCAGGTTTCGGCACTCTGTTAGACTCGAAGGAATGTTTCCCTCTAAGTTGTTACTATGTAGATCAAGTTGGAAGATATTGGTTAGATTTCCTATGGACGAGGGGATATTTTCTATTAGGAAGTTCGATTGCAAACCCAAATATTGCAAATTTTGTAACTTCCTAAAGAAGCTGGAATGACACCTGTGAAGAGATTAACCTCTAGGCCCAAGGCGGTTAAATTGACTAGATTTTCTAATGTTGGAGGAATATTTCCGTATATTTGGTTTCCTCCAAGAGTAAGTACAGTGAGTCGGGTTGATAAATTGGCCACAGACTTGGGTATTACACCTCCAAAATTGTTCCCACTCAAGCACAAAAGTTTCATTTTGCTGCAATTTGTGAACGACGAAATAAAATCCAAACTATTAACAGAGTAACTTCCTAGAAAATTTTTAGTAAAGCTGAGCAACATTAGATCTGGAAGATTGACACCCAAACTAGATGGAACTTGGCCAACAAAATAATTATCGCCAAAATCAATCATTTGGAGTTGAGAAGCATTAGACAATGATTTTGGGATTGTCCCGGACAATTTATTACCACAAAGGCCTAGATTTTTCAGATTAGAGAGTGTGAAACCTATGTTGGAAGGAAGAGTTCCATTAAACTGGTTATGCGGAATAAAGAACTCCTTCATAGAGGACACGTTGTAAAGGGAAAGAGGGAGTCTACCAAACAGAAGGTTAGGCCCTATCGAAAAAGCAACTAATCTCTTCAATCTGCCTAATTCATGAGGAACTTTTCCAACCAGATTGTTAAAGGCTACATCAAAAATATTGAGCGACGAAATGTTACCGATGGAAGGTGGGATGCCTCCTGTTAGATTGCATCCCGAAAGAATAAGCACCTCAAGCTCTATCAAAGAGCCAAATTCCGTGGGAATCCTTCCAGTGAGTCTATTTCTTCCGAGATCTAATATCCTAAGTTGTGAGCAGTAGCTCAAGTTGAGTGGGATATTACCTTCCAACATGTTGTAACTGAGATTGAAATGTTGCAGTCGGAACAAACGACCAACTTCTTGTGGAATTTTTCCGAAGAAACTGTTATTTCTGATATTAAGGAACCTCAGAAAGGAGAGGTTTCCAATGTACGGCGATATGGTTCCTCGCAAGTTATTGCCCAATAAGTTTAAGGCCGATATCCTTCGATGTTTTCTGCTGAATCAAACTCCACGCCAATCGCACAAGTGAAGAGAATCATTCCACGAACTCAGCATTCCATTTGGATCGCTGAAAATCGATTCTTTGAATCTGAGCAGAGAAATCCTATCGGTCTCATTTCCTAATGTATCGGCAATGGTACCGGTAGGTTGCAATCAGCTCATAGAAAAGAGAAGAATCACATTGAGATGGAGGGACAAAAACCAAAAGGCAAAAGAACTAGTGGGGTTGTGAAGTGCCTTTTTTTTTTTTTTTTTTTTTTTTTTCAGAGAATGTCGAGTTCAAGGTAGTTTAAAATATTGAAGTGCCATGGAACAATGAAGGATCTGTATGTGGTTTAATTATATGGGTTGGTTCTTAATGTTACTATTATTACCTTCAGGACTATTTTTGTCACTCTTTCTCTTATTCAAACTTGGGCCTACCATTTTTTGTTCGAAGCCAGATGGTGGTGGAAAAACTCAAGTCAAGTAAGTTGGGCATTTTTCCATAAAATAGCTAGCTCATGGACCGTGTAATGCGAGTTGAAGTGTCAATGTGTAGAGAAAATTGAATACGGATGATGAACACGTAAAGGATATCCTTCTAGACAATGGTAGACTAGGGAGGGGAAAAAAAAAAAAAGGGAAAAATATTCGAATCAGCTCATGTGTTAAGCCTAAATATCACTTTTGTCACTCTTATCAAACTTGTGTCACCCTTAGGTTTTATTTATTTATTTAATTATTGGTCAAGTCATATTTAAAATAACATTTGAGATAGATTGAAAGAGTAATCTTGATATTTTCAAAATTTTAATTGCTTTAGAGGTTTATTGTGATTGATTTTATACTCGCATGGGTGTTTTGGGCGTTTGAATAATAAGAGAGGTAAATGTGGTATTTATGCTAAACACAAGGAGTGTTCTAGATATTTTTCCAGAAAAAAAAAAATATTAGATAGTTATTTATAAATTTCAGCTATTAGGTTGGGTACATTAGAATTTTCCTTATAAAATAGAGACAAAATTCAGAAACATATTTCAAATTTTGAATGAGGAACAAATATAATTTTTGTTGTATAATGAGGATAGAACTAGAATTTTTAAAAATTCTAAAAGACAAAGAGTAAAATTAAAAAGTCGGATGGCCACACCACTACTTGTAGATGTTGTTTTGCTAGAGTTTATCAGCCGAATCGGTAAAAAGAGAGAACTAGACTTGCAGAGCCAGAGCTACACCAAGGACTTCAATTGTTAATTATTAAATTCAACGGTGATTTGGTTATTGGGACACAAAATTGATTAAAAAAAAATCTAAACATTAGGTACATTTGTAATAGACAATCTTGTTTCTGGCTTAAGTTTATACATACAACATGCATGGCTATTTCCTGTTATTAAGCAAGTGTAGTGTGTATGGTTATAACCTAAAAAGAGTGTGATAAAATTCAACAATCTGAACATGATAAAAAAAAATTATTTTCATTATCTTGTTTGGTATCATGTAAAGAAAGAAAATAAAAAAAAGTTATATAATTATTATTTTATCCGCTTATTTATATTGTTGTGGTTTAAAAATTACAAGGACAAACAAGTAATTTTAATGCATCATTGGGTGCTAGTGGACTTAAGTTTTTCACTCAATATTAGTGAGATAAAAATTAGTGAGTCATACTCCATTTTTTTACCATATTTTCCTTTCCCATCTTCCTTCCTTCTTGTCAAACAAACTACATTATCATTTTTTATCTAATTTTCACTCCACCCACTTCCTTCCTTCCTATTTCCCATAATACCAAACATAGCATTAAATTCATATATCTAGTTATAATCTTATAAATGTTTCATTTCAAAAACTAAGTTTGTTTGGATCACTATTTAAAGAATATTTTTGGACACTATAAGTTTGTTTGGATCACTATTTAAAGAATATTTTTGGACACTATTCAAAACATTTTTTTGTAATATTTTCTTTTTTAAAAAGTTTGAATTTACGTTTCAAAACTCCTATACAAACGCAACGCACCAAAATGGTTTCTTGCTAAGGGTCCGAAGTTGATTTTCAAGTCCAACACTAGTGGACTTCAAAGTCTTCAAGCTTATTAATTCTCCCCATACATAATTCAGTTAGACAAATATGTTATGTTTGTTTGACCAGTGGCCAAGAATAAAAGGATCAAGTGAGTTGTTGGAGAAAATGGCGAAACGTCTTTCCTACTCTAATCATGATGACATATTGCTCTCTAAACACAATAAAAAATTGTTTTAGCGACATTTTTTTTTTTTTAGTAACATTTGAAAGAAAATTGTTACTCTAAATATGTTTTGTGACAGTTTTTAAAATTGTCACTTAAAGTAAGCAAAAATGTCAGTAAATATTAGGTTTAGTGACACTCTTAAAATGTCACTAAAATTTAGCTTCAATTTCATTTCTTAATGTCTCTAAAAGTGACCTTTATTGGGAAAAATCTATAGTGCGGGATATTTATTTATATATTTGAGAAAAAGTAGGACTTATTAGTTTGATTCAAAATAAAGTTGAAGAGATTTTTTTTTTTTTTTAAAGAGAAAGAGAGAGATAATTTAGCATATAATATTAACTACTCTTCATCATCCACGTTCACAGTAGATGCTTCCCCCCTTTTCCCTACCCCCCCCCCCCCCCCCCCCCCCGACCAAAGTAAGTACTATTTTTATTTTCAAATTCTACCGCCATTTTCCCTTTGTAAAAAAGAAAAAACAAAAACAAACCAAAAACCAAAAACAAAAAAAACAAAAAACAAAAATCTACCTCCATTTGTTCTCCTTTGTAGAGGGAACTAAATTAACTCTGTTGTATTTTGTAATGGTCGTTCTTGTTAATTAGCCTTTCTCCAAGACAGCAAGACTCCAATATCCCCAAGCTTGTGTTGCATACCGCATTGCTTCTTGTTATGGTCTCATTATTTGCTTTGGTTGATTATGTGGTCATTTACTTTAACTTCACTATTTTTTTTTTTTACTTGAAAGTTTCTTGTGGGTGTTTGTTGAGAATATGGTAATAATACCACTCAAATTTATATGGCATTGAATCGTGTGAACTGCTTTGTTTGAAGCAAAAAAGTACTGCGGCTTTTTTGTGGACTTCTGGTTGTATTATGTATGTATTTGAGTCTTTTTCTTTTTTTCTTTTTTTGGCACTGATTTTACAGGCATCTTCAAAGAAAAAGATAAACGAATTTGCAGGCATCTTCAAAGAGGGGGGAAAACAAAAGAAAAAAAAGAAAGGAACAACCACCAGATTACAGAAAAATGAAAGAGTAAACATTTTCTCAAACCCAATTCTGTTCCGAGTAGCTGCGGGAAGATATGTGCCAAAAATGGTTACCAATTCAAGGCTTCAGTTTTAATATTTTAAGCAAATTTTGACAGGGGCCGCGCGAACGCAGGCCCCCACTACCACAAATTATGACGTTGGCTCTCCCACTTGAGGAGACCACAGGCGGGCACCCCTCCAACGTGCAATGGAGGTCACCAACCTAGGCCATGGGCCCTCTTGATCACCCATTTGACCCCGTCCAGGTAAGTATGTGATTCTATCCTTCTTGCCTCTTATTTATACTCCTCTAACGCCCTTCCCTTCTTCGTCTTTTTTCCATGTGGGACTCCTTCCTCACTTCACTGTTACCTTCTCTATAGCTTTTACTTGAGTCATTTTTGAAATGAAATGTAGTTTAACCACGATTTCAATATTTCATATGTTTGAAACTGATTCTCCTTCCAAATGTATCACCAACTAATAGTATTGCTCTTTCGCATTTACTGATTTTCCATACAACCCATGTGTTGAGTTGTCCGCCCCATGTTGTGGGCTGGACAATATTGGGCCAAAAGCCCAATAGCTTTTGAAAAAAAAAAAAAAAAAGTATTAATGGCTTGTTGAACAAGCCGTGGAGGGTGTATCAGAAAAAAGAAAAAGTGGGCTGCTGCAGTGAGAGAAAAACAGAGAGCGTGAGGGAGAAACAGAGAGAGAGAGAGGGTGGAGTTTTTGGGTTTGTGCAAGAAGATTGAGTGGTGAAACGGTGTCCGTTGGCGCTCAAATTTGACGTGGTGAATCCTTGCGACAAGCTCTTCTTATCTACCGGTTCCGATCTTCGAATTGGTGTCTCTAAGGTGTTTTTCCCAAATACTCACTTGAGACCTAAAACCGATTTCTTTTTATGTTATGTATTGAAATTCATCTTGTTTGATGATGAACGTTATTGTTTAGCCAAGATTGTGTTTTATCTTGATGATTGTGAGCCTCTAGTTGTATCTAGAGAGAACTTTGTAATCCCATTATTGTCGATATAGTGGAAGTTGATATCGGACTACGGTCCCGTGGTTTTTCCCTTCGCATTGGAGGGTTTTCCACGTAAAATCGGTGTTTCTTGTGCGGTTGATTATTTTGATTTTATTGCTTTGGTTGTTTAGTTGGCTTTGTTGAAACTTACCTTTGGAGAACCCATTTTATCACACAAAGAGGGAAAAAGTTCAATTGGTAGTTTTTCCCAACAAGTGGTATCAGAGCCAGGTTGGCTAGAGAAAAATTCTTGTGTGTTGAGATGGATGAACAAAATTCATTTGGAATGATAAAATTAACCCCGTCGAATTATTCCATTTGGAAGAGGAAAATGCAAGACATGTTGTACTGCAGAGATTTGTTTAGGCCTGTTCTAGGCAAGGAAAGGCCAGAAAAAATGAGTGATGAGGATTGGGAGATATTGCATATGAAGGCTGCTGCTACAATAAGGCAGTGGGTTGATCACAATATATTCCATCACATTGCTGAAGAAACCAAAGCTGATGCTCTCTGGCAAAAGTTAGCGGCGATGTATGAGAAGAATACTTTCAGAAATAAAGCCACGCTCATTAGAAGGCTTGTGAATTTGAAGTACAAAGATGGGAAGAGTATGACTGAACATACAAGCGATTTTCAAGGCTTGGTGAACCAGTTGACAACTATGAAGATGAATCTTGAAGATGAGCTACAAGCTTTGTTACTTCTCAGCTCATTGCCTGAAAGCTGGGAAACACTAGTGGTGTCACTAAGTACTTCAGCGCCAGAAGGAAAGCTAACCATGGAGATGGTTAAGGACAGTTTGCTCAATGAAGAAGCCAGAAGAAAGGAAAAGGGTGAATCTTCTTCTGAGGTACTTGTTTCTGAAAAACATGAAAGGCGTGGAATAAGCAAAAGCAGGCATCCTCAAGGTCATGGCAAAAAGGATACACCTAGAGGAAAATCCCAATATAGAAAAACTTTCAAGTGTTACCACTGCAACAAGCCAGGTCACATGAAGAAAGAGTGCAGGCTTTGGAAAAGAGAGCAGGGTGAAGGAAAGAAAGATGAGAAAGAGACTAATACAGTAGCCACTGAGGGTGATGTTGTCATTGTTTGTGATGATAGTTATGTTAGCCTCGCATGCCAGGAGAGTGATTGGGTGATTGATTCAGGTGCTTCATTTCATGTTACTGCTCATGGTGATTTCTTCACTTCTTACTCTGCCGGTGATTTTGGCAATGTCAAGATGGGAAACAGTGATGCCTCTAAAATTGTGGGTATTGGTGATATTTGCTTGGAGACCAATCTTGGAAGCAAGTTAATACTCAAGGATGTCAGACATGTACCGGATATTCGCCTCAACTTGATCTCTACAGGCAGACTTGACGACGAGGGTTTCATTAATTATTTTGGTGAAAGTAAATGGAAGCTCACCAAAGGTTCTCTAGTGATTGCAAGAGGAAAGAAGATGAATACGCTCTATGTCACACAAGCAAAGCTCAGAAAGGGAGAGATAAATGCTATTCAGAAAGATGCAAGTATTGATCTTTGGCACAAGAGGCTTGGTCACATTAGCGAGAAAGGACTACAAATTCTTGCTAGAAAGCAATTCCTCCCCAGTTTGCAAGGTATGCCTCTTAAAACTTGTGTTGATTGTTTAGCTGGAAAAACACATAGAGTTGCATTTCATTCACACCCTCCATCTAGAAGATCAAATATTCTTGATTTGATTCATACTGATGTCTGCTCTATGCAAACTAAAACTCTTGGAGGTTCACTATATTTTGTGACTTTTATTGATGACCACTCAAGAAAAGTTTGGGCTACTGCTTTGAAAACCAAAGACCAGGTGTTCGATGTCTTTAAAGATTTTCATGTCAAGATTGAAAGAGAGACAGGAAAGCAGTTGAAGTCAGTTCGAGCTGATAATGGTGGTGAATACAGGGGGCCATTTGAAAACTACTGCAAAGCTCATGGAATCAGGCTTGAGAAAACTCCAGCAAAGACACCTCAGCTAAATGGTGTGGCAGAAAGAATGAACAGGACCATTGAAGAAAGGATAAGATGTATGCTTTCTCATGCTAAGCTTCCTAAGTCTTTTTGGGGGGAGGCTATGAGGACTGCAGTCGACTTGATTAATCTTTCACCAGCAGCTGCCTTGAATGGTGATGTTCCTAACAGAGTTTGGACAGGGAAAGATGTCTCTTATGGTTATTTGAGAGTTTTTGGCTGCAGGGCATTTGTTCATGTTCCTAAAGATGAGAGGTCCAAGCTTGACGATAAGGCAAAATCGTGTATTTTCTTGGGATATGGTCATGAAGAGTTTGGGTACAGATTATGGGATCCAGTGAACAGAAAGATTGTCAGAAGCAGAGATGTTGTGTTCCTTGAAGATCAACTTGGTGATGATGCTGATAAAGCTGAAACGACCAGTTCCTCTGTTGAGATTCCTGTCAATTTGAATCCAGTTCCTCCACCTGAAGTGAATACTGATCACGGGGGAGACATGCAAGAAGATGGTGGAGATAGTGTTGATGATGAAGCCCCTTCTACTGATGATGTTGTCCCTCCAGTTGAACAAGTTGAGCAAGCACCGCCACCGCCACCAGATGAGCCTCCATTGAGAAGATCTACTAGAGAGCGCCAACCTCCTTCAAGATACAGTTCAAGTGAGTATGTGATGCTTACAGATGGTGGAGAGCCTGAAACTTACCAAGAAGCCATTTCTCATGAGCAAAAGAAGGAGTGGTCTAATGCCATGCAGGAAGAGATGAAATCCTTGTATGAGAACCACACCTACGACTTGGTAAAGTTACCAAAAGGCAAGAAAGCGCTCAAGAACAAATGGGTTTACAGGTTGAAAGCTGAAAACAATAGCTCACAACTAAGGTACAAAGCTCGGTTGGTTGTGAAAGGATTTGGTCAGAAGAAAGGTGTTGACTTTGAAGAGATATTTTCTCCGGTAGTGAAGATGTCATCCATCAGAGTTGTTCTTAGTCTAGCTGCCCGCTTGAATTTAGAGATAGAGCAACTTGATGTGAAAACTGCATTTCTTCACGGTGATTTAGAAGAAGAAATTTATATGGAGCAGCCAGAAGGGTTCAAAGTCAAGGGAAAGGAGAATCATGTGTGCAAGCTTCGAAAGAGTTTGTATGGGCTCAAACAAGCACCAAGACAGTGGTACAAGAAGTTTGATTCTTTTATGGTGAGTCATGGGTACTCTAGAACTTCATCTGATCATTGTGTGTTTATAAAGAAACACTCCAATGATGATTTCATTATCCTCCTGCTATATGTTGATGATATGCTGATTGTTGGCCATGATACTAGCAAGATTGAGAAGCTTAAAAAGGAGTTGAGTAAGTCTTTTGCAATGAAAGACTTAGGATCGGCAAAACAAATACTCGGCATGAAAATCTCCCGTGATAGGAAGAATGGGAAACTGTGGCTATCTCAAGAAGATTACATTGAAAAAGTTCTTGAAAGGTTCAATATGAGCAAGGCAAAAGCAGTTTGTTCTCCACTTGCAGGGCACTTTAAGCTTACTTCTAAGCAATGTCCAACAAGTGAGAAAGAAAAAGAAGAAATGAGTAAAGTTCCCTATGCGTCTGCAGTTGGCAGTTTGATGTATGCCATGGTTTGCACAAGACCAGATATTGCTCATGCTGTCGGAGTTGTCAGCCGATTTCTTTCTAATCCTGGAAAAGAACATTGGGCAGCGGTGAAATGGATATTGAGATATCTGAGAGGTACTTCTAGGGTGTGTTTACGCTTTGGCAGTAGTGAGCCTATTTTAGAAGGGTACACAGATTCAGACATGGCAGGTGATGTTGATTCCAGGAAATCCACTTCGGGGTTCATGATGACCTTTGCAGGGGGAGCAGTCTCTTGGCAGTCTAAGTTACAGAAATGTGTTGCTTTATCCAGTACAGAAGCTGAGTATATTGCAATTACTGAAGCCTGCAAAGAAGTTTTGTGGATGAAAAAGTTTCTTGAAGAATTGGGCCTGCAACAAGAGAAGTACATTGTCTATAGTGACAGTCAGAGTGCTATCCACCTCTCCAAAAATTCAACATTCCATTCAAGATCCAAGCATATTGATGTTAGGTATCACTGGATTCGTGATGTACTTGAAACAAAGCAAATGCACTTGGAGAAAGTTCATACAAGTGAGAATGGATCGGATATGTTGACAAAATCTTTGCCTAAGGAGAAACTTGAAGCGTGCAAGCAGAGAGCGGGTTTGGTCGAGCCCACTACATGACGCGGAGGGGGAGAATTGTTGAGTTGTCCGCCCCATGTTGTGGGCTGGACAATATTGGGCCAAAAGCCCAATAGCTTTTGAAAAAAAAAAAAAAAAAGTATTAATGGCTTGTTGAACAAGCCGTGGAGGGTGTATCAGAAAAAAGAAAAAGTGGGCTGCTGCAGTGAGAGAAAAACAGAGAGCGTGAGGGAGAAACAGAGAGAGAGAGAGGGTGGAGTTTTTGGGTTTGTGCAAGAAGATTGAGTGGTGAAACGGTGTCCGTTGGCGCTCAAATTTGACGTGGTGAATCCTTGCGACAAGCTCTTCTTATCTACCGGTTCCGATCTTCGAATTGGTGTCTCTAAGGTGTTTTTCCCAAATACTCACTTGAGACCTAAAACCGATTTCTTTTTATGCTATGTATTGAAATTCATCTTGTTTGATGATGAACGTTATTGTTTAGCCAAGATTGTGTTTTATCTTGATGATTGTGAGCCTCTAGTTGTATCTAGAGAGAACTTTGTAATCCCATTATTGTCGATATAGTGGAAGTTGATATCGGACTACGGTCCCGTGGTTTTTCCCTTCGCATTGGAGGGTTTTCCACGTAAAATCGGTGTTTCTTGTGCGGTTGATTATTTTGATTTTATTGCTTTGGTTGTTTAGTTGGCTTTGTTGAAACTTACCTTTGGAGAACCCATTTTATCACACAAAGAGGGAAAAAGTTCAATTGGTAGTTTTTCCCAACACCATGTCTCTATACCTTCATCAAATGACAGGATTCCAATAGCAATCCTTGTGTTTTGAATATTCAGTTTGAACTTGCAAATTATTTTCTGCCATAAAAATCTCTCACTGATTTTATATTTATATATATATATATATATATAATCTTTCCTTTCAAAATTTTATCTATTGGGAAGAAACTTGAGAAGTGGGTGGAAATTACTCTGCAGATTGAGAAGATCTTATTGTGATAATGTTTGATTTCTAAACTAGAAGTTTATAAATTAATCCATTTCTTTTGCTTCTTTAGATAGATATTATGTGTTTGATTTGTAAGCGAGAGCCAAGAAGTATATTAATTAATCATTTTCCTTTTCCTCTTTAGATTGATACTGTGTACTTGTGATTGTTAATTATAGAACTTGAATTGTATTGTTAGTTCTTCAATCTTATTCGAATTTAAGTAATTATTATTCAGTTTTGTAATTTCTTATTATGTAATGCTTTTTTCCTACGGAAAAAAAAAAAAATTTAGAGGCATTTGATATTAACAAAAAAATCAAAATATATAAATTATTTTTTTAAAAAAAACTAATTTAATATTAATTATTTTTTAAATGATGTGATTTAGTGACATTTTAAAATCTCACTATATCTTTATTTATTATTATTATTTTTTTGACATAGCACTATATCTTTAATATTATCACATTTGAAAATGTCACTAGATTAACATTTAGTCACATTTTAAAATGTTACTGACCCTTAGCTACAGTGGTATCCGTAACATTTTATGCAAATGTCTCTAATCTAGGAATTGCCACTAAAAACATGCTTTGGTGACAATTTTAAATGTAGCTAATGCTTATTTTTCTTGTAGTCTGCATCCTACTTCTAAAATGCTTTTTTTTTTTTTTTTTTTTTAATTAGGGTACTTGGCATACGTATACTTAACGGTTGACTAGTATTAAACTCTTAATTTTGATAAATTATTCTTGGATTTAATAATGTGTGGAAGAGTACCTAAAATTGATCATGACTGCTGATATTTCTACAACAATCCCTCATATACACATTATGTGAGCTTATTGGGAGGAAGAAACTAAAATTTCGGATGATAATAGAAACACATTGTGTCGCTTGTATGAAGGTGTTTCCTTTAAAATTTTATATCATCTTATTTGGCTCTCTGTAAATTTTATTATATTTATAGATAATTTTTAACGATTACAAGTTCAGGAGACTTTTTATTGTTTTCGTTATCGAGACTCAACAGGCAGGGAAGGGAAAAAAAAAAAAAAAAACCCCTAAAATTATTCCTTTGGTATTTACTAGTGTTCCTCCTGGAACTGGCTTCATGACCAAATGGCATTTGCCGTCGTTTTAAAAAAAAAATTCAATCAAATTGCTTTTTGGAAGCTAAGATGCAGAAAAGGGTAAAGAAAGGATGATCGACGATGGTTCAGTTGATAACATGACTTTCGTCGATGGATTTGTAAAGTCAAAAGGACAGACAACTTAAAAAAAACGACAATGATCAATATACGACAAAATAAAATTAAAACGACGAAAAATGGATGCGAAACAAAAGCCACAGAAGCGAGCGGCAAAAACCTGTGAAATGAAAATTTAAGAACGTCAACCACTGTAGAACGACAAAAATATAAAGTGACAACAAGATTCCAAAAAAACAACTAGAATAGTGAAAACGACATTTACACTAAAAAAAAAAAAAAAAAAAAACAACAACATAACACAATGAACAAAAAAATTTAAAACGGTAATCACCTGAGACATACCAACCACTGCAGAAACGACAACATTAGAAAAGCGATTGAACATAAAAACAAGAACAATTGATAAACGACAGAAGGTCAAACAACGACAACCACGTGGAAATGACAAAAGTCAAAAACCATTATAGACTCTATCACTTTAAAAAAAAATAAAAAACACTAAATAGCTAAAGAAGCAAATCTATAAACCTTAAAAATGTAAATAAAAAGAGAACTTACGAAAAAACGACTAACAAATCTGATAAGGATCTAAGATGAACAAAAAGCAAAACTACAACAGAACCACAATTAAGATTACTATTAAAACTGCCACTTAATTTTCTGTTTTAAGCCCGAAGAGTATGTGCTTTTCTTTTTATTTTTTATTTTTTTTTATTTGTATTCATGAATTATTGTTCATGACTTTTCGTAAGTTTGCGAGATCCGCTAAGTCCGCTTGAATTGAGACCAATAACTCCATGTCTTTCTGAATAAAATTTACCTAAACAATTGAAATGACCACAACAAA
This sequence comes from Ficus carica, assembly GCA_009761775.1. Classification (NCBI taxonomy): domain Eukaryota; kingdom Viridiplantae; phylum Streptophyta; class Magnoliopsida; order Rosales; family Moraceae; genus Ficus; species Ficus carica. Next base: position 93,363 of record VYVB01000497.1, on the reverse strand, counting down.
TAAATATGACAACATCTAGAAAACGACAACAAAAAACAAGACAAAGAAGAGAAACGACGGTCACCCAAAAAAATATTAGGAACCGTTTGCAGTACAGAACAATTTCAAAACGACATGAACATGAAAGATTGTAATTTTAGAAGGATAAATTATTTGCTTGGTCCCCAATTTTTATTTTTTTTAATTATAATTTGATCGTCATTTTTTTTTTGGTGATTAAAAGCTTTTTTAAAATCTTTAAAAATGATGTAAAATTGTCCTTTTTACTAACAAAGATCAGCAAATGGATGGAATGGATCACATGTCTGTCATATGTAAATTGAATCATATAAATTTCTTTTCTAATTACTTTAACCTATCATATGTGATTCACGTAACATCTTCTACTAAAATTTTAATGTATATTACTAAAAAAGACTATTTTGTATCAATTTAAATAGTTTAAAGAGATTCTAGCCACAAAAAGAAGAGATTGAGATCCAATAATAATTTTCCAAAAAAAAAAAAAAAAAAAAAGACTAACTGAGTAATTTCTTCATTTTAAAATTTAGCAACCCCGCAATCATTAAAATAATAATAATAATAATAAATAAATAAATAAATAAATAAAACAAAAATAAAATTAAAAAAAAGGACAATCAAAACGACAACTTGAAAACCATCAATTGGATTAAAAACGACAACAAGTGCATAAACAACAACTTGTTAAAACGAGAGAACAGTTAGCAGCCTCTAAGGCGACAAAAAGCCTTAAAACGACAGTAAAATTTTGTTTTTCCAAGGGAACGATGGTAAAATTTCAGAACTTAATGAACCTGAAAACTTCAAATGACAATGGCCTAAACAAAAGACAGCTATATAAACGACGACTAATGCAAGGACAGTAATAAGAAGACGAGCAAAAATAACCACGGAAACGACAAAAAAACTTGCGACAGTGAAATTTCAAAATGACTTGGATATAGAATATTGGACGACAACATGCTTAAAGAGGACAATCGATATATGGAGAACAATGAATAAAGAGACGACAGTTAAAAAAAAAAAAAAAAACCGACAAGGGGATGAAAAAATTGAAGTGACAGTAAATTTTTAAAAAATAGTTAAGCCTGAAAAATTAAAGAGATGTGTGGGTAAATGAATTTTTTTTAAGCATTTTTTAAAAAAATAAATAAATGTCCAAAGTTGTTTTGCTGTTTAGTTAATTTAGGATAGTCTTTTTTTATTTTTTATTTTTAAGAAAAAGGTCAATCTATTTTTGACTGATTAATCTATATATATATATATGTCTCTGTTAATCATTTATTAATTATGGTCAATCAATATTTTAATTTTTAGCGGTAATCATTCTAAATAATAAAATTTGGATCATTTATTTAAATAAGGACATGTTTGGTGATTAGCTCATTTTAAACTAAATTGTACTTTTTTCATCATGATTTTTGTTTTTTTCTGAAAATATTTTTAATCTTTTCTGAAAAATTACTATTAAAACTTAAAAATTTTAAACTAAACTCATTTACCAAACACCCCCTAAGTGTTCAAAAACTGCATACTTACCTGATTTTTCCAAAATTATAGCTTCATTAAACTTAAAAAGGAGAGTGATAAGAACCTCTAAAATGATAGAAAGTTCCAACTACTAATGGATTTGACGCCACAAGTGTCAAAGCACCATATTTATACCGCTTTTATCCTTCTAATCCTGATCAATTTCCTCCATTGAGATCTTGTACTAACCTTCATTTTGACATTTTCGTTCCCACAAATTTCACACATCAAATATTAAGCACTTTTTGGTATACTAAAAATGGGAACTTAATTCAAGTTAAAAGACAGAGAAAAGGCAGAGGGTGGACGACATTTGAGGAGAACGGCGGTTATTCAAGTTGTGGCCATTGCCAAATGTTAAATGGCATCAAAGGGAGGATGATGAAAAAAATTGATAACATGACCTGCATTAACTGATAAAACTAGAGCAACCACAAAAATAAGAAAAAAAAAAAAAAAAAAAAACGACTAAGTGTTAAATGAACACGAAATATTCATTTACTACATGATGAACTCCTAGCAGAAATAGCATAAGATAAACACAAAGTTTTGTTCACTAACGTACTATAACTCGTGAAAAATGACAAGAAGAGGAAAAACAACAACTGGAAAAATGGGACAAGATAGGCGTATATCATCAATCCCAACTATTTAGCAAGGGGATGCGATTTTCTGCGAGTATCGGTGGAAATTACTACTGCCAAAGCCGCGCAAATAATTCCCTCTAGCGAAGTTTCGAGTTCCTGCACGCACATGCAAGTCAATTTACTAATCGTTTTTCGGCAGTACTCGAAAGAAAAAGAACAAGAGAAAATTACAAAGGTAATGTTAGAGACACATACATAGTCGACGAAATGAAAAATGAGGATAGGAATCATTTTGCTACAGAAGTTCGTCAGGACCCAATCTGAGTAGGAGTAAATTTGCAATTATAGTCTCTTGAATAACGGTTTCAGTTTTTAAGAATTATTACGTGGTTACTTCGCATGAAAGGGAAAAGGAAAGAAAACGATTTCTAGTCTAATTATGTGTTTGCTTACACAATTATAAACTAATGCAAGTAAAAAATTAGGTGGTAGTACCGATTACTAATTAGCTGGTTCTTCGTCTCTGTCCACGAATCCCGACACCCAAATAAGCATTTCTAATATGTTGGAGCTCTCTGATGACATCTTCCATGTTCATTCTATCATTCGGAGAGTCTTCTAAACAAGCAAGTCCAACTTTAAGGACTGAAACCAAGCACTACTGCAGAGTAGAGCTCATCTGATTTGGATTCTCGAGACTCGTAGTGTTTCCTCCTTCTTCCTCAATCTCGGTGCCTCCATTGTTGCTGTTGCTTCTTCCACCTTCTCTTGATCTGTCTGTTGTTTCTTCTACTTCTGCGGGGAGAAGAGCCGAGTCCACTATTCGCACAAGTCTTCCTGGCGGCAATGCACTTGTGACAAAGCTACATAGATTGAAATCGTCTTTGAACATTTCATCGACGGGTTTATTTCCCGTGAGCATCTCCAACACAAGGATCCCATAGCTATACACATCCCCCTGCTTTGATGGCTCACCACCCATTGCGTACTCTGCTACTCATAACAGAAATATACTTATAGTTTTTGTATATGGTAAATTCAAGCATTAATGAAGATGTGAATGATAATGTCTAGAGATTTCACACTTCAACTGAGGAAAAAGCAACTGTTAAAAATTATTGCATTTAAATATCTGAAGTACAATAAAAATATATATATATAAGTTTCTTTTTTCTTTTTTTGAACCGGTGTCCGTTAAACTTATCACACAATTGTATTTAATTCTCTAAACTTTTAATCTTGATAATTTTCCCCCTGAATTTGAAAATGTGAATCAAAACACCCCTAATTGATAATATTGTTAAATTTTCTATGGAAATTGACCTATGAGTTTCACATGGGTCATTAATAGTCAATTTTATCTATTTTAATCCAAATATATTGGGTTTAAGGTGCTTCATGAAGTTTATCAAAATTAGGCTTTGTTTGGCTCTCAAGTCCAAAGCTAAGTTTTTCATATTAGTTTTTGTCTTTTTTCTGGAAAATACAACAAAAACTATAACTAATTTTTGAAAAGTTAACAAACTTCAAACTAAAAATTTCATTCGAAATCTGTACACTAAACGCAAGCTTAAACTTTTAACTAACTTTATTTGATATATAAATTCAAGTGAGCATTGATTTTAAAAAGATCTTTTATGCTCTTAATTAATTATCTATGTGCAAGTCACAGGTCAATTACCTTCGAAAAATTTACATCATTATCATTGGAGGTGTTTTGTACATAGTTTTAAGTTCCAGGATTAAATTTTCAAAATTAAAAATTTATCATGTAAATTACATTATGCGATAAGTTCATGGAACACCACTGTAAAAAGCTACAAGAAATGAAGTATACGTGATTTATTATTTTGCTGTAAATTTGAAAGAGATATCAATGGAATATATTTCGGTTCTCCAACCTGAGTCTCAAAGGGAGGAAATTTTTTTTTTTTTAACTTTCTCATTGTGGTCAGTGCATCTTAGCCATATAGGATTTTGTTAGATGCAGTAATTGATTTTGTTTGTCAATTTATGAGTGTGCCATTTTGTTAAAATTAGACTAGTGTACATTTATATTTCACCTATATAAGCAAAAAATCAGTAAAACTAAAGTACTCTGTAACGTTACCTGACGCGACATAGCCAATGGTTCCCTTAATTCCGATTGTGCTCGCTTGACCTTGAGATGAGTCAGTGGTTCTTGAGATAAGCCTTGCTAATCCGAAATCACTTATATGGGCAATCATTTCATTGTCAAGAAGAATGTTGCTCGGCTTCAAGTCTGTTAATATTTAATGTGCTGCACTGTTAATTATTTTGACCATGGTTTTGTAAAGTTGACTCTTGTTGAGTTAATAGCTAATCAATGGCTGTAAGTATGACACTTGTATGACTAAGATTGAAACTTAAGAAGTGTATTGAAGAAGGAAGTGGATGTCCTTTTTTGTATAAAAAAAAAAAAAAAATCTGATAATGACAGTGGGGTTGCTTTTCTCACTCTCCTCTGGTTTTCCACTGCGTTTTTTCTCTTCTCCTAGCTGCTGCCATTTTGAGTTCAATATCATGTGTGTTAAATTAATGCACCACTCGGTGGTCTCTTGCTAAAACAATAGCCAACAGATTGTGGTATCAGAGCTTGGGTTTGCAGTAAAGCTAAGGCTCAAGGAAAAGAAGAAAAGAGGTTCAAGAAGAAGAGATGGCCAGCACAAGTGGACCAAACTTTAATGTCCATCAACCGTATGTTCCAGTATTTGATGGGAAAAATTATGATTTCTGGTGTGTGAAGATGAAGACGTCATTTCTAGCTGTTGATTTATGGGATATGGTGGAGAATGGCTATAAAGAACCTGAAACTGAAGAGGGTTTGTCAGATACTCAAAAGAAGAAACTCAAAGAAGCAAGACAAAGGAATGCAAATGCTCTTTCAATGATCCCAAGAGCTGTAGCAGATTCAATCTTTCCAAGAATCATGAGAGCCACAACAGCCCAAGAAGCATGGGAGATTTTACAAAAGGAATATCTAGGAGATTCGAAGGTAAGAGCTGTAAAACTTCAATCTCTTAGAAGACAATTTGAAAATACAAAGATGAAAGACAATGAGACTTTGAAGGAGTTTTCTGATAGATTTATTAAGCTTGTTAATCAAATGAAGACCTATGGTGAAAAATTGACTGATCAGACAATAGTGGAGAAAGTTTTGATGAATATGCCTGAAAAGTTTGATAATGTTGTGTCTGTAATAGAACAAACAAAAGATTTGTCCACTTTAAGTGTTGAAGAATTAATGGGTTCCTTGAAAGTAGCTGAGCAAAGATTGATTCGACACTCTGAAAAACCAGTTGAGAGTGCGTTTCAGTCCCAACTTAATCTTGGACCCAAAAATAGTGGCAAGCATCCAGAAAATGAACAAAGTGGTGCAATGTCAAGTAAAGGTGGAAGATTTGGCAGAGGCGGAGGAAGAAACTCAAGAGGCAGAGGCATAGGCAATTTTAATAGAAACTCTGGTGAAGTAGGATTGTTGCAAAGGTGCAAAATTTGTAAAAGAAGCAGCCATGTTGAAGAAGATTGCTGGTTTAAAGAGAAGAAGCAATGCTACAACTGTAAAAAGTTTGGCCATGTGAAGAAGGATTGTAGATTCAAAAACGCTGAACAAGCTAATTGTGCTACTGAGAAAGGTGGTGAATCTAATTTTGTTCTATGCATCTTTGAGTGCTCTAGAATCAAAAAATGAAGCATGTTACTCAAGCACAAGTTGCTCAAAAGATAAAGAAAGTCAGTGGTTTTTGGACAGCGGTTGTACCAATCATATGACAGTAGATAAAAGTTTTTTTGTCAATATGGAAGCTGCAAATTCAAAAGTAAGGCTTGGAAATGGTGCTCTGGTGGATGTGAAGGGAAAAGGAACAATAGGAGTCCAAACGAAGAAAGGCTCAAGATTTATTCGCGGTGTTTTGTACGTGCCAGATTTGGATCAAAGCCTACTGAGTGTTGGACAGCTAGTGGAAAATGGCTATTCATTCCATTTTGAAGATGATAGTTGCACTATCTTTGACAAAGAAAAAGACAAGTTGGTTCTAGCGAAGCTGAAGATGGAGAACTAGAGCTTTATAATTAATTTCAAGCATGGGGACAATGTAGCTTTCAGAATTGGCTCAACTACTGATTCATGGCTATGGCACAAGAGGCTTGGGCATTTAAATTTTCAAGGTCTCAAGTTGCTTCATCAAAAGAATATGGTGCAGGGACTTCCAAAAATTGAAGAAAAAGAAGAAGTTTGTGAAGGTTGTGCTCTAGGGAAGCATCATCGGCAACCATTCTCGAAAGGAGTAGCTTGGAGAGCAAAGAAGCCGTTAGAGTTGGTTCATACAGATGTGTGTGGGCCAATGCAGAATTGTAACACCCGAATTTCTTCGGTTCATATTTAATAGAAATTTCGTGTAAATATTTACCGTAATCGGTATTTCATGAGGAAGTTCGTTCTAGAACTTAATTTTGTGACAAGAGTTCTTAAGATTTATTAAGACTCAAAAACAAATTGCATGAACTTGCAAAAGACCTTTATGAGTGAAAGGAGGTCGTATTTGCACATTTCAAGACAAGTCGACGTTGACCTATAAGTCAGTTAGACCAAAACGGTCGAAAACGTCAAACAGGAATTTTATGATCGCAGTACAAGCGAAATTACTGCTAAAAACTCATTTCTTGATCAAGATGAGTTTGAATAGAATTAAAATCACCTTAGAAAAAATCAAGCATACTAAGCTAGAGTTCAGGGCGAAAGGATTCGGAAAAATAAGAGAAAAATTTTTCCGATCGAGTTTTTCACAGATCGAAATTTTTTAAATGCAATGAAATTTTCGATACTGGGTTTTTAAGCAACTCAGTATTAAAATTTATTGCAATGTGTTGAAATTACACAATTTTTCAAAAAGATTGAACCAAACAAGCCTTTAAGCTTAATTATATCACAATTAAGCTAAGTTAGGATCTAACCCTCCACACACATGGACCAATGAGCATGTGACACCTCACATATGAGTTGTCAAATCACTCCCCATTTCTCTCCCCATGTCAGCCGGCCACACTCAAGCCCCTATGGGCAATGGCTTGCAAAAGTTAGAGGACCAATTAGCAAGATTTGAAGCAAAATTTGCCTTGGAAAAGAAACCTAAGATTTCCCCTACCTAGAGGCACTATTCCTAGGGATTTCAAGCCCCAAAGTTAGCTGCCATTAACCCTCTTTCTCAGCCAAAGACTTTGGCATTCCCACTCCAAAAAAATCCGAGAGAAAGAGAGAGAGAGAGATCAAGAGAAAATCAAGCAAAACTTTGTGAGGAAACCCCCTTAAAGTTCGGTTTTTTCTTGAGAGTTCAAGGAGAGATTGTTCAAAAATTTTCCCCTCTCTTCCTCATCATTGCCGAGTGTTAGGGAGTGAAGAAATCAAAAAAAAAAAAAAATTTCGGGTTTTGGCTAGAATCAAGGGTGAGTGAAGGTGTGAACTAGAGCCAAGAAAAACCAAGGTTTTTGTGAGTTGGTGCTAAGAAGATCCACGAATTTTTAAGGTAAGATTTTTGAGTATTTTCTTCTCTTTTGCCAAGGTTAGTTGGGGGAGGAAGCTAACAAATTTTGTGACCTTTTTTGAGGTCCAAACCGTGCACCTTGGAGACCAAATCTCAACTAGGATCAAGCTTTTGCACTCTCGGATTTTTTTTGAGGTAAAAATCCGAATTTTAACCCTAGTCTTTGGTTCATATTTTTAGTTCATTTCTCAAGGGTTTTATCATGTATTTCAAGCACAAAGTTGTAAGAGCTTAAGCTCATGATTTCGGTTTTAGCCCTAAATAGCTTAGGTTATATTTTTATGCTTGATTTAGGTTTTTGGGTGATTATTTTGCATGTTTGGTTGGAGATATGTTCTATGATTTTTTTGTGTGTTAGAGATGCATGCTAGGGTTGCTATTTAAGGTTTTATGTCCCTAATATGTTTATCAAAATTCTAGATGCATGTTCTAGGGTTTGTATGATGATATGGTTGAGTTATGTTGTATGTATGTTTTGTATGTTTTTCTCTCAAAACCGTGGACCAAGGGGTCTCGGCCTTGAGTTGAATCCGAAAACACGGGATTTAAAATATTATGTGTATGAGGGACGTTAGAGGACGTGCATGTGTTAGTAGGTCCCGCATTGGGCGGTCGAGCTAGAGCAACGCATAGGGACGTAAAATTTAGACTAACACCAAAACTGCTCTCGGGTCCAACACCCGGCAGCTCGGAAAAGTGGAATTTACAGGTCCTTAGAGGCCGAATGGGTAAAAACTCAAAACATGAAAGTTGTTCGTTAGGGTGTTTCCTAGGGGGCTGCGTGAACAGATTTTAAAAATAAGGCTCCAATGGCCTTTGTTTTTAAGAAAAACCGAGAACTGGTCAGGGTGACCAAGTTCCAACGATTCACACGTGTTCAAACAAAAACTGGTATCAATTGAGCCAGAATCAGAAAATGTTCAAAACATGAAAGTTTTAGATCTTTTTGTTAGCTACAACTTTCATGAAGAAATCGTTTCCAAATTCGTTTTAGATTTTAAGTTATGAATTTTCAAACAAAAGCCATGCAGTGAGCAAAATCTCATGCACGTGATTTTCTAGACCAATGACTAGGAAAAATATTTTTCTAACTTCCAAACACCATTTTCAAACCCGAAAACCATTCCAAAGGCGGTTTTCGATCCCCAAAAGTTTTATAGAAATATTTTCAAGTGTTTTGGTAATTTTCAAGACAAGTTTGGGTATTATTCACCAAACTTACTTAAATGAACAAGAAAATGATATTTTTAAACAAGTTCAAGATTTTCAAGGTTAAAATGAAAAAGATACTCCGTTAGTAGCCGGAAAATTATTCCGAGTTACTAGGGCCTTGCCCAAGCCCAGAGTTAACCTTGCAGATTGAGGATTTAAGTTAAGATTATGGTTCTCTACAAGAACCCTTAAATAAATATTCCGTTGTGGGTTACACTGTGTGACCCCTTCACATGTATTAGTAGAGGGACATATAACCGATATATATATATATAGGTTGGTTTAATCCGACATTAAACGATATTAGAATAGAAACCTCACGTGTAAACGTCCATGGGCAGGAGGTGACCTGCGAGCGTGCCCGGAAAAAGGAAATTCGATCACGCGAACGACGAAGACAAGTAAGTACAACGCCGCCTACAGCATAGGCTAGAGTTGTATGTTTACCTAACATGTTTGCTTTACACTGTTTAAGTGTTATTTGATGATTTGCTCGATGGGTGCAATATGATTACTGTATGATGAATGTTTCAAATGCTAATGCCATGCTTTTAAAAAATATGTTTCAAGTATTGTGATTATGCTTACATGAAAAAGTACGCCTGTTCATGCATTGATAGAACATGAGATTAGGAGACATCATATAAGTATGCTCACTAATCTATCAAGTGGAAAGATGTCAAGAAAGACATACAAACAGAATGTTTGAGAAAAGGCCACAAGAGCCAGTGTCGTGCCCCCTGATGACGATCGGGTCGAAAACTTGGGAAATCTCCTCAAGTTGCGCGCCGGGTACGTGCACATCAAGTTAACGGGCCCACAAGTAAAATCAACAAGATAAAGTTTGATACAAGAAAGCAAGCATAACTGGACATAAACGGTTCATGCATTTCACGATAGAATGTCAAGTTTAAGATGAAGAAGTCGATGATATGATGCCATGTTTATGCTTTCATGTTTAAGATGCCATGTAAAAGGTTATGTATGTTCATGTAATTGGTTTGCGGTATAGGAGTTGTACTTGCTGAGCTTTCGCTCATTGTCTGAAGTTTATGCTGTAGGTAAACAGCCTGTTCTGAAATAACTGCATGGTGGAGGGTGAAGCCGGTGGCTGTGAAATGATGAATGGGTTGGGGTTCGCAACTCCGATGGATTTAATTAAGAAATCTATTTTGAGGGATTTAATTAAGAAATCTATTTTGAGAAAACAGACAGTTATTTTATTTACGTATGAGTGTATGTAAATATTTTCTAAGTATAATGCTTCCGCTATATATAAAAAAAAAAAAAAAAAAAAAATCCCCACTATTTTCATGATTAAAAATGGGATAAAACAAGTTTAAGTTCAAGCAAGTTAAGTACAGTGACGGCCTGTGCAAGGCGGGTCGTCACAATGCAGACACCTTCTCATTCTCAAAATAGGTATTTCAATTTTACAAGGATGACTTGGGTGTATTTTATAAGGCAAAGATCTGAAGTTTTCACTATTTTCAAGAAGTTTATAGTTTTTGTTGAGAAGCAAAGTGGTAATTTTATAAAAGTATTGAGAAGTGAAAGAGGTAAGGAGTATACATCAAGAGAATTTGATCAGTTTTGTGAAAATGAAGGTGTGGAAAGGCAATTGACTGTTCGCTATACTCCACAACAAAATGGGGTATCGGAAAGGAAAAACCAAACTGTGATGGAGATGGCGATGTCTATGTTACATGATAAGAAATTGCCGAAAGTTTTCTGGGCTGAAGCCGTTTATACAGCCGTGTACTTGATTAACAAATGCCCAACGAAAGCCATATGGAACAAGACTCCAATTGAAGCTTGGAACAGGAGGAAACCATCAATAAAGCATTTGAGGATCTTTGGGTGTATTTGCTATGCTCAAGTTCCAAAAGAGAAACGCTACAAGCTTGATGAGGTTAGTGAGAAATGCATTTTTATTGGCTATAGCACTCAGTCAAAAGGCTATAAGCTGTACAGTTTGAAGACCAAAAAAGTTATCGTTAGTCGAGATGTGTTGTTCGACGAAAATGCTACTTGGAATTGAGAAAAAGAAGAAGTTGAAAGAGATGTTGCTGCTCCAATTGTTCTACCTCAAGAATCAGCCAATGAAGATAAAGATGAAGACGAAGAAGAGCATACTCAACCAAGTACAACATCATCACCAAGCAGCCCGTCAAGCTCAGGTTCATCATCTCCAACCTTAGCCCCAAAGAAAATGAAGAGTTTGACTGATGTTTATGAAAGATGCAATTTCTGTGTTCTTGAGCCAGAAAACTTTGAAGAAGCTGTGAAAGAAGAGTGTTGGAGGAAGGCTATACAAGATGAGATTGATGTTATCGAAAAGAATCAAACTTGGGAGCTAGTTGAGAGACCGAAAGAAAAGAAAGTCATTGATGTCAAATGGATCTACAAGGTCAAATTCAATTCTGATGGTACGGTGCAAAGAAAAAAAGCGAGACTTGTTGTTAAAGGCTACGCTCAACAGCCCGGCATTGATTTTCAATAAACTTTTGCTCCGGTTGCTCGCCTAGACACTGTGAGAGCACTTATTGCTCTTGCTGCCCAAAAAGGTTGGTTGTTGTACCAACTTGATGTTAAATCCGCTTTCTTGAATGGAGAATTAATAGAAGAGGTGTACGTAGAACAACCTCAAGGCTTTGTAGCTAAAGGAGAAGAAGACAAGGTCTACAAGTTAAGAAAGGCCCTATATGGACTTAAGCAAGCCCCAAGAGCTTGGTATAGTCAAATTGATGGGTATTTCCTTGAAAAATGTTTCTACAAAAGCAAGAGTGAGCCAACTTTGTATGTGAAGCATCAAGGTGAGTCAAGAATTCTCATTGTTGCTTTATATGTTGATGATTTGGTGTTTACTGGAAATGATAAAAAGATGATTGAAGAATTTAGAAGGGAGATGATGATGAAATATGAAATGAGTGACTTGGGGCTGTTGCATTATTTTCTTGGCATGGAGATCTATCAAGATGATGATGGAGTCTTCATTTCTCAAAAGAACTATGCTGAAAAAGTTCTCAAAAAATTCAGAATGTTTGGATGTAAACCAGTGGCCACTTCTCTTGTTTGCAATGAAAAACTAGTGAAGGAAGATGGGGAAAAGAAAGTGGATGAGACTCTTTATAGAAGTTTGGTTGGAAACTTGCTTTATCTCACAGTAACACGACCATATATTATGTTTGCTGCAAGTTTGCTTTCAAGATTCTTGAATAGTCCAAGTCAAAAGCACTATGGTGTTGGAAAAAGAGTGTTGAGATATATTCAAGAGACACTGAGCTATGGAATTAGATTTAGGAGGAGTTCTAAAGTGAAGTTGATTGGCTTTTGTGATAGTGATTGGGGAGGCTGTGTTGATGACATGAAGAGCACCTCCGGTTATGCTTTTTCTCTTGGTACAGGTGTATTTTCATGGCTGTCCAAGAAGCAACAATCAGTTGCTCAATCCTCAGCTGAAGCAGAGTATATGTCAGCCTCAATTGCAACATCACAGACTGTATGGCTTAGAAGAATTCTTGAAGATATTGGAGAAAAGCAAGAAGCAGCTACAGAGTTGTTTTGTGACAACAAATCAGCAATTGCAATGGCAAAAAATCCTTGTTTTCATAGCAGGTCCAGGCACATTGCAATCAAATATCATTTCATTCAAGAAGCTATCGAGGATGGTGAAGTCCAACTCAACTACTGCAAGACGGAAGAACAAGTTGCAGACATTTTCACAAAGGCACTCCCAATTGCAAAGTTTCAGCAACTCAGAGTAGCACTTGGATTTCAAAATCAGCACATTAAGGGGGAGAATGTTAATATTTAATGTGCTGCACTTTTAATTATTTTGACCATGGTTTTGTAAAGTTGACTCTTGTTGAGTTAATAGCTAATCAATGGCTGTAAGTATGACACTTGTATGACTAAGATTGAAACTTGAGAAGTGTATTGAAGAAGGAAGTGGATGTCCTTTTTTGTATCAAAAAAAAAAAATCTGATAATGACAGTGGGGTTGCTTTTCTCTCTCTCCTCTGTTTTTCCTCTGCGTTTTTTCTCTTCTCCTAGCTGCTGCCATTTTGAGTTCAATATTATGTGTGTTAAATTAATGCACCACTCGGTGGTCTCTTGCTGAAACAACAGCCAACAAAGTCACAGTGAATTACTGGTTGATCGCAATCATTATGAAGATAGTATATTGCAGAGGCCACTTCGATGGCGATGTTGAGTCTCTGAACTAGGCTCAACCCCCTTGAGCAGTTTTCTCCGTCGGTAACCTGGTGCAGCCACTTTTCAAGGCTTCCGTTGGGCATGTAATCAAAGACTAAAGCCTTGAATTCGTTGCCATTGTTATCGATACTAGAGCAACATGTCAAGATCTTCACAAGATTCCGATGCCTTACATGTCTCAATGCATGGCATTCAGCTATGAAACTCTTCTCGGCTTTTCTCTGTTGAAGATTGAGAACCTTCACAGCAATTCGTTGCCATTGTTATCGATACTAGAGCAACATGTCAAGATCTTCACAAGATTCCGATGCCTTACATGTCTCAATGCATGGCATTCAGCTATGAAACTCTTCTCAGCTTTTCTCTGTTGAAGATTGAGAACCTTCACAGCAATTGGGTTTTCTTCCTGATCAACAATGCCTTTATACACAGAGCTGAAGCTACCATTTCCAATCAACATGCTCGGAGAGAAATCATCGGTGGCCTCGTAGAGTGTCTTGTATGAAACCTTAGACAAAAAGCCGATTGTTGATTTCTCAGGAGATAATTTCCTTCTCGAGTTCCGCTTCCAAAAAAAGATAATGAAACCTGAAAACAGAAGGAAAACAGTCGCCACACACACTAATATGATTGTTAGTTTGAGACGATGAGAACTTCCTTGTTTGGATTCTTTTACAGGGCATCTTGGAAGCAACAATTCCGGTACACCGCCACAAAGCTTAGAATTTCCGGCCAAAGATATTGTACTAGGGTTCAGAAAGACACCTTGGTTTGGTACTTCTCCATCGAGATCATTGAACGAAAGATTCAAGTACAACAAGGAAGAAAGATTTTGTAAGTCCTTCGGAATTTCTCCGGTCAATCGGTTTCTAGAAAGATCCAAGTGGCGAAGACCTTTCAGAGAAGACAAAGTATAAGGCAAGGTTCCATTAAAGAAATTTCCTTGTAGGTAAAGGAGTTCCAGGCTCTCACAATCTCTAATAGCGCTCGGGACATTACTGGTAAGATTGTTTTCAGAGAGGTCGAGTGAATAGACACTTTTTAGCTTTCCCACTTCCACGGGCAGGCTACCACTGAACGAGTTTCGAAACAAATTCACGCTTACGAGAGATGAAAGAAGACCAAAAAGCTCTTTGGGTATAATTCCACTAAGGCTGTTATTCGAAAGGTCTAGACGTTGCAAATTTTTGCAATTTGCAATCTCAATTGGAATGCCTCCTTCTAAGTTGTTACTTGATAGATTGAGTTTGAATAGTTGGGAGAGATTTCCTATCGACGAGGGGATCTTTCCGAACAATAAGTTTATAGTTAAGTCCAAAAACTGCAAATTAGGTAAATTCCCTAAAGAAGCTGGAATGACACCTGTGAAGAGATTACCCTCCAGGCCCAAGATGGTTAAGTTGACCAGATTTTCTAGTGATGAAGGAATGTTTCCAGATATTTGATTGCCTCCGAGGTAAAGTCCAGTGAGTTGGGTTGACAAATTGGCTACGGATTTTGGTAGGGGACCAGTAAATTTATTCCCACTTAAGGAAAAAACTTCCATTCTGCTGCAATTTGTGAAAGACGAAATGAAATCCAAGCTATTTGGCAAATGATTTCCTAGATAATTAAGGGTAAAGCTGAGAAAACTCAGATCAGGAAGATTACCTAAACTCGTTGGAACTTGACCGATGAAATTATTCATGTCGAAATCAAGTTGTTGGAGTTTTGAAGCATTGGAGAATGATTCTGGGATTGTGCCAGAGAAATTATTAACAGCAATACCAAATATTTTGAGACTGGGGAGTGTGAGGCCAATGTTCCGAGGAAGAGTGCCATGAAACCGGTTAAACGGAATCAGGAAGGAGACCAAAAACGAGAAATTGTAAAGGGAAGGAGGGATTGTACCAGACAAATTATTTGGCCCTATTGAAAACAAAGTCAAGTTTTTCAATCTACCTAACTCAGCGGGGACGATTCCGACTAGATGGTTGAATCCTACAGAAAATTCTTTGAGTGATGACATGTTCCCCAAGGAAGGTGGGATTCCTCCAATGAGATTGTTTGTGGAGAGATTAAGCACCTCAAGCTTCATCAAAGAGCTGAGCTCCACGGGAATCCTTCCGGTAAGATTATTTTTTCGAAGTGCTAATATTTTGAGTTGTGAGCAGAAGCCCAAATTGACAGGGATTTTACCTTGTAACATGTTGTCATCAAGTTTCAATTGCCTTAGCCTGAACAAACGACCAACTTGCGAAGGGATTTCCCCGAAGAAGCTGTTGTGTACGAGGTTGATGATCCTCAAGAAGGAGAGGTTTCCGATGTAAGGCGATATTGTTCCTCTCAAGCCGTAGCTGCCTAAGTTCAAGGCTGTTGTCCTTTGTTGTCGACTGCTGCATGCAATTCCAGGCCATTCGCAGAAGTGAAACGAGTCGTTCCACGAGCTCAGAACTCCGTATGGGTCATTGGATATCGACTCTTTGAATTTAAGAAGAGCAATCCTGTCAGTTTCACTTCCTAAAAAGGCTTCATTTGCAATTGCAAAAGAGAGAAGAAGAATGACATGGAGGAACACAGAATGATAAAAAGTGAGCAGTGTACTGGATATTTTGGAGTACTTTCATTTGGTGATGGGGAAGAAGGCACAAGCTAAGTCTGGTTTGTAAAATTTAAATGGTTGAGTAAGATTTTTATACAAGAGTGTCGTTGGAAAAACGCGTTAGAAGTTGAATTTGTCCCAAATCGTCAAGTTATTAAGCTATTATGGTGTTTTTATATGTGCATTGAACGTCACCTTCCCTTTAGCTAATTTTAGAGATGAGTTTTATTAAAATCCGCTTAACATGATATCTAAGACAAACTTCTACACATGATGATGAATTTAATTCAGCTTTTATAGATGACTTCTTCTCAAATTCATTTAATAAGACGAAAGTCTGGAAGTTTTTTGTTTGATTTTATTTTATCTTATTTAGCTCTATTAGCCTATTTTCAATAAGCAAAGTCGTCCCTAGCAACAAGTTACTAATCGAAAATGGTTGAGCGATTTCATTAATAATTGTTTGCCACTAAGACTATATTTTGTGCTCCTTATCTAGTTCATACTTTCTAGGTTGACTTCTCTCTCATTGGGTATTTGGATTGACAGATTTGGAGTGAGCAAAAGTAACAGTTAAATAGGTGCAAAATTGAAGTCCCAATTAAATTATATTTTTCTTCCCTTTTTTTTTAATTTTTTATTTTCAAATGCCTTGTAGTCTTCTTTCGTGTCGGAGCAGCCAACGTTTGTTCACAATACGATGTTGCAGCCAAAGTTTGTTCACAGTACGATGTTTTTATGTCCCATCATTACGCAAGAGCAGTACCTATCGCTCTAGTTAGTGCGAAGCATTAGCAAATAAAATCATTATTAGACGCTACATGTGCATCTAATTAATTTGACTTTGAGGTACTCAAAATGTCAAATAGCAACATCAACGAGAGGCCCTCATTGATTTTGTACCGGTTTGGAATAAATAACTCCAATTGTTTTATGTCTTTTTTTTCAAAGTTAACCCAATTTCATTTATTATTCACAACTCCAACTATAATTTTAAAATTAAAATTTTAAAAATTTATAATTTTGTTATTCCAAGTCCAACTAATAATTTGTTTGGTTTTTAGGTATGAACCTAAGGTTTTCATCCCAATTTTTTATCTTTTTCTGAAAAGTTAACAAAAATAATAATTAGTTTTTGAAAAGTCAACCAATTTCAACCTAAAAACTACCTCTCAAACCCGTGTTCCAAATGCTTGCTAAGTTTTTTTTTTATTACATAGAATTTCAAGACGAATGAAACAATATCCATGTTATGTTTTTTTTTTTTTTTCCAAAAACATTTCAAGTTTTTATACTTTTTAACTTCAATCAACCAAACATACAATTTCAAAACTCATCTCAACTTAAATTCTTTAAATCAAGCAGACCAACCAAACACCGTGTAAATCTTTTGAAATTTATGACTTGTTCATCTTGTCTCCATTAAGATTTAAAATATTTCACATATGCCTCACTGAATTTCATCCTTTTTATTTTCATTTCAATTTTTTTATATATATAATTTACTTTACTCTTCTTATTAATGAGCTATTGTATTTTTTTTTATATTTATAAATGCTTTTTATGATAGTATATTCTTGTTGACAGTGAATTTTGATTTGTATCATTTTAAAATCAAAGTTGCACTTTTATAAAAGTATATTTATTACAATTAATATAATTAAACCTTATCCATGATCTCAATGCGACTCTTGATATCAATGTAATATTAGTTAGCTAGGTATTTAATATGTCACCCTCTCTAATTATTATTTATTTATTTAATGAGTTTCTTTAATTATCTAGTAGGCAATTATTTATTTATGATCTATAAATAGGATTTTAGTTTATATGATATCACATGTCAAATAGGTTGAGATCTCATCCAAATACCGAGTTAATATTCATGAAAATATTATTAATATTGTTCGTCTTGAAGAAGTTGTGGTTTCATGTCTATGAGTTATTGTTCCCGTCTATGTAAAATAGCATGTCTGCAAAATCTCGCTTTTTTTTTTTTTAATAAACTAATCTCACTCATTAATAAATCAAAGACATAAAAAATGACTATGCGTCTATTAATCACTCAAATTTAAAGTCAATCAATGATCATCAGTTAATAGAATTTAATTCTTCACCAAAACAGTTTTTCAAATTACAAAATTATATTGTGGTCAATTTTTAATGTATTTACAAAAATATAAGTTTATTTATTATTTTCTAATCATATAATCACATTAATGATTCATATAAGATTATTACACTAAAACTGAACACAGACAACACCATAATCTTATCAAAATAAAGTATCAAATTTTGGTTACTGATTCTGAACTTAATAATTTATATATACTTAGTCAATTGAAATTATATATTGTGTTCATGAACATTTGATCATATAAAAAATTAAAGGATATTATACAGCTAGTATATAGGATCCTTATAATAATTATTGATATAAATAGAATAATGGATTATTATATCAGATGAATAATAATTAAACTTTATTCCTCAGTATGTCTACAAAAGGATGTTACATATAAATTGTTTTATAAGGTGCATTAATTCTAACAAAGGTTGTCTCATTATGGTATATATAAGGGTTTTTCACAAATTAATAATTAATTTGGAAAGAAAAGAAAAAAGTTGGGAAACTAAATTAGGAGATTAGCCGCTAGTTGGTTTATAAAAAGAAATAGTAATTGAGTTCAATACTAGATTAATGAAAGATAAAAGTAACCAAATCCAGATTGAACTTTAGTCGCATAAGAAGCAAACTGCCCTAGTTGAGTTAACAGTAACAACCGCATAAGAAGCAAACTGCCCTAGTTGAGTTAACAGTAACAACCGAATTTAATTAATTAATTTATCTTTAATCGAATTTCAGTTGTTCCAAAGAACATAGTTAGAAGCAAAATTGGATATTTGGTTTTAGGTATGTATAGCCTCATGGTAATTTTATATATAACTTTATTATAAGGTGTATAGTTTGAATCTCTTTATTTTTAAGTTAAAAAATTAAAAAAAAAACATTAAACTCTTTAATATGAACTTTGTTTTAAGCTGGACTTTCTTACGTTTTCCCAATTATAAAAAAATAAAATTAGAGGAAGGCTTTCATAACGTGCGTTTAGAGGCCTAACAAAATAAAGTTCTATCATCTTCAATGCGAAGAATTGCTGCCACATTATAGACATAGGTGGCATATTGTAAAATCATCATCAAAAACGAAAAGAAAAAAGAAAAATCAATGCATTGAACATTGGTTGTCGTTTAGGTTAATATACAATGTGTGTGTCCTTTCAATCCCTTCTTGAGTGAAATCATATTAATCATATTATCATATCAGATTTTGGTCGTCAGATCGATCATCCACATAGTTAAACTCAAAAAAGAATAATAATAATAATTCCTTAGCCACCTCATCTCATTTTTCAAGACGTATATATTTAGAGAATTAATATAATTAGAATTTAACTGATTAAAACTAGTTATTTACGCGTTTCATCTATATATATATACACACATCATAATTAACTATTCATGATGAACTATTTTCCATGTTTAATACATGGCTCATTTATAAGCATTGAAGGAGGTGGGTATGGTGAAGTTAGAGATGATAAATAATAATTTTAAATACCATTGAACTTTCGCTTTAATTTGTTGAATCATTCGAGATATAGCTCGCGTCGCCCTAATTGACCTATCATGTTCTTTCTATCATTCGTGGATTGAGACACCGCCTTTTACGAATCAAAACTCCCGTGTTGAATGATCTCATTTGAATAAAAATTTAGGCATGTTTATCATGATTCCTTTTTGTATGTAACCTAAAAATATTATTTCTTTTTTTTTTTTCTCAGTATTATATTGATCTAGAGAATATTCATTGGACACTTTGATCGGGAAACCACTACAATGTACCTTTGGAATTCGCCTAACTGGCTAGTAGTAATTAACAAGTTGTCTTTCATGGATTTACCTAACTAGTCTTACCTACAATTCTCCTTGTAAAGAGTCTCACCTACAATTCTCATGCACTCATGATTTGCTCTCTTATATTATTCCCCAAGGGCAAAGTTGGAATTTTATATATAGATTTGAAGTTTTCATATATTTTAAAGATTGATGAACATATATTAATTGAAAAATAAAACTATGATAAAACGTACGATAAAGAAATTAAATTACGTACCGATTAGGTGAAATAAAGCAACAGATTCACAAGAGAGAGAGAGAGAGAGAGAAATGGGGTCAAATGTATGAGGAGATTCAACGTCGAAAATCTTGACATGATCTTTCTCATTGGTTTCGTCTTGTGGGAAACGTTATCCAGTCCCATTGTTGAAACTCGACAAGGTCCACTTACTTGTTAAAGCCCTATATAAGTACCCCTTAGAACTTCCTCAACTGCACGAATCTCAAGGACGAGAACTGATCCGTTAATATTATTTCCTCAAATTAAGCTCTTCAAAGTTCAAATTTATAATTTTCAAGAGTCTTATAACTTACCTCAAATCCTTTCTATATACTTATCTCTCTTGTTATATATTGATAACTAGAGCACACTTATTAAATCCAATAATCTCTCGATATATATATATACACACACAAACACACATGGAAGGAACCAATGTACTGCAGCCTCCAAGTTATGGAAACCTAATTACTATTCTCAGCATCGATGGAGGTGGAATCAGAGGTCTTATCCCCGGAACTATCCTTGATTTCCTAGAGGCCGAGCTTCAGGTTCGTACAACATGTTTTATATATATATATATATATATATGCCCAAGCTAGCTCATACATACACACAAACATATCTATATATATATATACCAGCAATAATTTGCCTTTCCATAATATAAGGCATGTGCAACAGTGGAACTTTGTTTATATTGAAAACTAGCAATATTAGTACGGTATTATTATTTGTTCTTTAGTGTGTACTTGCTTACCCTCACAATATCTTTGTTAGTAAATAGCTGAGATTATGTATATGGGAATGCAGAAGCTCGACGGTGAGGACACAAGAATTGCCGATTACTTTGACGTGATTGCAGGGACAAGCACAGGAGGTCTAGTGACGGCCATGCTAACCGCCCCTAACGAAAATAACCGTCCTGTTTTTGCCGCCAAAGATATCAAGGACTTCTACCTTACTCAAGGCCCCAAAATCTTCCCGCAGAATAAGTAAGAGTACATGTATATCAATGTTAATCATATATATATATATATGTATGTATATATGTATAAGCTTTTCAAAGATATATATCTATATATTTAAACATGATTTTTAATGAATTTCTCAAACATTCAACAGTTGTCCGGTATTCCCTGATCTTACAAAGATGATCAAAGCCTTATCAGGACCAAAATACGACGGCAAGTATCTTCATAAACTCGTCAAAGAAAAACTGGGCAACACAAAATTGCACCAGACTTTGACTAATGTTGTCATTCCAACGTATGACATCAAGAACCAACAGCCAACAATCTTTTCTAGCTATGAGGTAAATATCTAATGTAAATAATCCCGTCCGACATCTAAAAATGATCATCTTAATTTCTCTTTCAAATTCAGTTCCATTTTTGTTTGTGATTTCTAGACTGCTTTAAATTTAATGTGATGTCTTTATTGATAATTGGAGACAAAATTACAAGATCTAATAATGTCAAGCAAACAGGTGAAGAAAAATCCCTCCGTCGATGCCTTACTCGCAGACATATGCATTGGAACCTCGGCGGCGCCAACATATCTTCCAGCTCATTATTTCAAGACCACCGATGATGCAGGCAAAGTACTTAGAGAATTTAACCTTATCGATGGCGGTGTCGCTGCAAACAATCCGGTACAAAAAAATAAAAAAGATGTAACCAAAGATTTTTAATTTTGTTTACATTAATTAAGACATAAATATAACTGAAATTTCAATTTTATTTTATTTTTTATCAGACTCTAGCTGCTGTAGGTGAAGTGACGAAACAGATTATCAAGGGAAATCCAGGTTTTTTCCCAATAAAACCGTTCGAGTACGGTAGATTTCTTGTGATATCATTAGGAACAGGATCTCCAAAAGTCGAAATGAAGTATAATGCACCAGAGGCTGCTAAATGGGGTTTGTTAAGTTGGTTAACCAGTGGTGGTTCCACCCCAATCATTGATGCCTTTTCTCACTCAAGTTCCGACATGGTCGACCTCAACCTTTCTGTGGTTTTTCAAGCCCTGCATTCTAAGAAAAACTACCTCCGAATTCAGGTACGATAGATGTTGTCAACACAACATTTACATATATACATATATATAAATGTCGTTCGAATTATTCGAAGTTTTATTTGATATTTTATATATATATATATATATATATGTAATTTGAATGGGTAAAAATACAGGATGACACGCTAACCGGAGTGGTATCATCGGTAGACATAGCCACGGAGAAGAATTTGAATGATCTTGTCCGTGTTGGTGAGGAACTATTGAAGAAACCTGTTTCCAGGGTCAATTTGGAGACTGGCGTATTTGAGCCTTTTAGCCATGAGACTAACAAAGAGGCTCTTGTAAGGTATGTATACAAATATATATATATATATATATATAACTGTATATATACAGATTACAAAAATTGTATTTATCTCATATCACCAAGTTACTGAACTCTTAAATCGGTTAGACTAGTTTTTTTGGATGAGTTCTATCTTTGTCCATTTAACACGATATGCATATAAATATGTAATTAAATGTCATTAACAATTAATTAATTTTTCAGGTTTGCTAAGATGCTATCTGACGAGAAGCGGCTTCGCGGCGGGAAGTCCCCTCATACTGGACATGCTTCGAATTCTAAGTGATTATATTAAAGCCAATTAATTAATTAAATTATATTAAGCTCTAGCTGCATTGTTGTTATAACAGCAGTATTTAATTATTTGTATTGTAGTAATTGAGTATTCAATAGTTTAATAATTATAAGGTAGATGCTCCCATTGTAACCATGGTTAATTATTTGTTGGATTCTTTATCTTGTGTACGAATAAATCCTTGTAAAAGGTGGAAATATAGTGTGACAATTGTGTTCAGTTTGAATTATTTAAAATGAAAAAGTATTCAGTTTTTGCTTTATTATTTTTTAATGTGTCCTTAAATGTAAGATTTATATTATTCACGCCATATCAAAGTGTACTAGTCAACTAGAAATAAAATTTCAAGTGGGGTACCTATTGTTATGGACATATGAGATCTCTATTTAGATTTTCTCTAAATTAATTTTTAATTGATCAATCAGTATGTCGATAACATTAATAGATTAAATATTTAGGAATATTTCATGTAAGACGGCATGTTCAAAATCAATCGTCATGGCACCTATTTATTTAAATGAGAGAACGCCGGCCTTATGAAAGATACTGAAAATTCTGATTCGTCGACGCTCCCATATTGTGTTTATAATGCCGAGGATCTTGAAATTTTCACTAGAAGATTTACTTGAATCAACTCAAATGAAGATAAACGATAATAAACTACGAGAGATATAGCAATGTAAAGCGGTTATATATATTAAGCAAATATTAATTCAAATGTACTGTATTTATCTCTATTTTATTAGCAAAGTTTAAAAATAGGCTTGCATGCCTCCTAAAAATTCCTAATCATTTTTTCAAGGATTACGACCCCTAGCTCATTGTAATTGATTGATAGATGTGAAAAAACACCCTCAGTATGTTGTAATTTTTTGAAGGCAAATCTCTTTAAATTCTTCGTGTTCACTATTTTCTACACTATTTATTTTACTAATTACATGTGTGATTATTTTTTTTCGATCTCAACTCTATAGAACTTGTTAGGTGCATTTTCACTGTTAAACATATTAGTGATTATGACAATAGGGGAGTATTTTCTTGATATATTAAAAAAAAAAAAGAGTACTTTTTGATGATTGGGCAATTTCTTTCCTTTAATAAATGGAGAAGAGTAAAAATTAGATTTTTTTTTTTAAAGTATTCTTGTTTTTATTGAAAATCAAATAGCAAGATCGGCTTGACTAAGCCATCTTGGAACATAATCAACCCCAAAACAGTAAATAGACCTGGAAATAACATATTTTACCAATAAGTGGGCTACTCTATTCCCATCACGGGAGATGTAGCAAACCATGCCACTTCTAGCAGCCAAGAGAGTCTCTGATGTCTTCAACAATATTTGCTTCTAGAGCCACTGTTACTGGATTCTGAATAGCACTAACAGTGTTCAAAGCATCTGATTCCACCACCCCAATTATCCAACCCAAGAAATTTGGCTAAGCACACACCCTCCGTCACAGCCAGACATTCTCCTATATGGGGAGAAAACTTACCAAAGATGCAACTAGTCAAAAAACTCATGACAGCACCATCTTTGTCTCTAGCAACTACTCCAATGCCAATGTACTCCAGAGAACTATCAACAGCTGCATCTACATTGATTTTGATATGATCATGGCTAGGGGCATGCCACAGGACCTTTGGGGCTAAAGTCTTCCTTTCTGGTGGTTTGTCCAACCCATTGCAAACCAAGAAATCACCTAAGAATCTTCCAGCCCAAGCCACGGTCTCACTAGAAGTCAGCATTTGGTTCTCAAAAATCCATTTGTTGCGTCTCTGCCATAGGCACCAAATGATTGTAAAGAACACGCCCATTTCATCACCATCCAGTGAGCAGACACAAAGAGACAAAGGGCATAAAAGGTCCTCCCGGAAACTTCTTCAAAACTGGCCATAAATGTGATACCCTAGAAATTCATAAACTTGATTCATGAACTATTATTGTGGATTTCCTTCATTAATATACTTCTAATGGATTATTTTAATGAATATCAAATTTCACGATCATGAACGATTCCATATGTATCATCGGTGTGATGATGTCGATGATATAACAACATCGAGTTTCTCTATTTAAATGAGAAATTTTAAATACATAAAAGATAAGTTGAACGATATATAAATTTATACGAAAAATTCACTATGTCGTATTAAGGGGATAAAGATAATTTTTGGAAGAACCCCGATTTTTATTCGTAGGTCGGTTTAATGATCTTAGTATTTATTTTAATCATATTAATAGTTAAGTTTTGAGAGGGTGATTGGGAAATTAATGTATCACATAAATAGAAGATGAATGATTAGTATTTACTCTTTGGAAATCCAAAGGTGTAAGATTAATAAAAAATTGTGCTTGATTTGAAATCAATGGTGTAGATTTTATATTAAGGGATCCTAGGCAAATCAATGGCCAAACTTTGGATGATAAGTGACCAATGAGAGCTTAAGATAAGGATTAGTGTGATGGAAGATCCAATGGATGAGAATAAGGATGGTGGAAATTGGAAGAAAGAAAAACAAAATTTAAAATGAAAAGACTAGGGGGATTCGGATTTTGGTTCAAGAAAGCAAGGGGAAATGTGAACAAATGAGAAAAGAAGAAAGTGGTGCATGCATGCAACCACATGTAAGAGATGGCATGGTTTATTTTGGCAAGTTGACCCAAAGAAGAGACAAGTGAAAGTGACCCCTTGTCTCCACCTTGTTGAACTAAATCTTCACCCCAAAACCCTCCCTTGAAGTGGCGGCATTGAAGGGGGAAATCAGCCAAAAGTTTTCCAATTTCACCCCTCAAAATACAGCTCTCTTAAGGTGAAAGTTGGCTGTGCACAAACCCCTAACACCCCATTTTATTCTCACACAAGTTAAACTTAAAAACCCTAACTTTCTCTAGCCACCACCAAGCTCAAGACAAAAAGAAGAACCACCAACACTATTCTTTATCTCCAACACCCCTTAAGCACCCTCTTCCCTCCATTTTCAAGCTCTAAGAAACCCCACCACCAAGATCGAAGAAGTGAGAAATGGAGTTAGAGGACGTTTTACTAGACGTAACCTAGTGATATTCTTCATGTTTTAGTCTTTTTTGGAGAACTAAAGCATGGTTTTTAGTTAAGATCTTAACGTTAGACTTCTTCTTACCTAGGAAATTTTTTTGAGAAAAACTTGGGAGATTCGAGATCTTAAAGGATCCCCGGAGTATTTCGGTAAGATCTATGAACCTTGTTGAAGTTTATAGTTGTTGTGGTAATACAACATGCATTAGAAACTTTAGTATGAAAAATAAATTAAATATTAAGATTCGACAGAGGATAAGCTTCATTTTAGGCTTTAGAATCACTTGATTTGCTTTTATATGTCTAAAGTTATGTGCCCTTGAATTTGTGACACAAAACTAGAGAGAAAATGAACCTCCGAGACATAGCATAGCCACAGGTATATTGTACTCCGAACCCTTTAGACTAAAAATTTTGGATTATAAGTTATAGAAATACAAACTATATTCTTTGAGCTTTCCAAAAAGGCATCATACGCCTTGAACGGATAAATGTGCAATTTTTGACGAATTTTACAAGTTTGGGCTACGAACCGAAAATCATTGCTGGAACCCTGTTTTAGCCACGGATTTTATAGATTTTGAGTTAGTAAACCATAACTTTTTATAAAACTGTTTTTATCATACAAAATAGACATTATAAGCTTTCCAATGACATATCTTTTGTCTTATTTGGACCTGTAAGTAAATTGTTATGATTTTTCTAATCTTACATATGAATCTGAATTTGTGGTTCAAATGTGAAACCAACAGTAACAAAACCTAAGTTGATAGTATGAAACACTCAAGTACTAAAGGAAATAACTTTACCATTGTAAAGTAGACATCTTAAGCTTCAAAATGAGATATCATGCGTTTAAAACGGATATGTACTTAAATTTTAATAAATCCCTTAATATTGTAGTGTAGTCTGGTAATCTGAGATTTTACCATAAGACACTTAGAAAAACGTCCACATTAATGTTTGAAATGCTTGAAATCTTAGAAAACAAGTTATAAAGACAGAAACTAGATGTTTTAAGTTTTCCAACAAGTCTCAAGTGTCCAAAACGGAACTATATTCAAATCTAAATAAATCTTACAAGTTAAAATCCCACACCGATAAAACGATTAAACATTAAAATGTGACATAAGGGTAAGTCATGACATATGAACATATTTAGTTATGAAATGAGTTGATTTTAAGTGTATGATCAAATAATGTGATAAGCCTAACTTTATAAAATTAAATCACAAGTTTTAAATGGGCCAAGATAAAGTATACTAGACGGTTACTGGGTATATACCAAGAGACTACCTTAGACCAACTAAATGAACATAACTAAGGGAATTGGACTAGCCCAATAATAGAAGAAAGGTATACACTTAGGTGACTCCTTGTCACCTTGTTTAATTAATTAATTAATTAATCAATAAATATATAACCAAATGTAATTAATAAAGTAATTAATTAGTTAATTAATTATAAGAGTTAGTAGATGATAATCAAGATTATTATGTTGAATAACTACATAATTATAATACATGATTAATTAGAGATTATTTAATTATTTATCATTAATCATTGATATAATCATCAAAATAACTTTGGATGATTAACTAGAGATTTACCAAACATTAATTATTAGATTAATCAAATTATTAATTATTACTATTAGAATTAATAATTAATAATTATTATATGAGAAAAAATATTTAAGTCACATAATTAAATTATTAATTATTAACAAGATAATTATTAATAAGTCAATTAAAATTATATAATTTAATTATAATTACTCAATTAAATAAAGTAATAATTAACTATTACTTAATTAATTAGTTAATCAATTAATTAATCAAAATAATTAATTAAATTAAATTAATTAAATAATAATTAGTAGAAATTTATTTTAACACTTAATAATTAATAAGAATTAATTGTTAAGATTAATTATGATATAAGTAAATTAAGTTCACTATAGTTTATAAAATAAATAAATAAATGAATAAAGTAATATTACTATAATTCTATCTAATAATGAGATATTGTTAAATCAGGACAATTTCTCAAATCTGCATAGTAGGAGATACAACTCCGGAAGTTTAAGCACATAAGACAAGTAAGTACAAACCTCACCTACAGCATGGAACAAAATATTTTTCTTTGTTGATGCTCTACGTTTGTTATGACTTGACTTGATGATGTGATGAGTATATGAGTTATACGTATTGCATTGATTAAGTATTTGATGTGCATAATTCCTCTTGCACTGACATGATCGGCATGCCTCACATATATTTATGTCATAATGATAGATGCATAGTGACATGTAAATCTACACATTATCACAATTAATAAGAATGAGACAAATAAAAGATAGGATTAAGTGTCGTACCAACCTCCAATTAGTGAGATGATATGTTAAGAACGAAAGTTATAAGATATGACCTTGGAGGCTGTTAGAGGGTCGCTCCCCTAACTTCCCATTGGTTGCGCGCATATGGGTACGACATAGGAGCCCTTAAGTAGACAAGATATGTAAATAATAAAGCATAATTGAACACGCATAGTTCACCTGCATTTTGAACATTCATGATGTTACATGTGATGATATGATTTTATGAAAATGATTTGTGAGATATTGTTTGTACTTGTTGAGTGAAAGCCCATCATTGTGTGTTCGTGTTGTAGGTAACGCGGGTAAGCAACCCGTTACTTAGATGATTTATGGACTGACAAAGCTGTGCGGAGGCGATGAAGGACGGGAGTGGGATACCACCACGAATTAAATTTCCGCATTTAGATTTCGTAAACTATTTTGTATCGATTATATTTATAATTATGTTACAATGTTTTGGTACTACTAAACTAGTATGAGTATTTTACA
The DNA here is from genome assembly GCA_009761775.1 of Ficus carica. Taxonomy (NCBI): domain Eukaryota; kingdom Viridiplantae; phylum Streptophyta; class Magnoliopsida; order Rosales; family Moraceae; genus Ficus; species Ficus carica. The sequence goes on along the minus strand of VYVB01000497.1, from coordinate 64,885 downwards.
AGAAAAAACTTTATACTATTTCCTTATAATTTATATGAAGTTATAACTTTTTAAAATATCATCTAGATACGATTTTAAATAGGATAATTAGTTGGTAGAGGTTTTCAGTTTCCTCAGTTAAAAATTTTAGTAATTCTAACTTTTGTAGTACGAATATAATTTAAAAAAAATTCTGTATTTTCGGAACCAAACATAAATGAGTATTAAGACTAAATTAAATAAGAATAAGTAAGCTAGTTAACTGTCCGAAAAATTGGGTCGTTACAATAAAGCACTATTCTTCCAAACTTCCTGAGCATCTACACAATACCAAAAAGCATGGCTGGTGTCCTTCAAATCGTCTCGACATAGCGGGCAAAGCTTGTCCGCATCAATTCCACGCTTAGAAAGTGGAAGCATTGCTGGGAGAGCATCATGATAAGCTCACCAAGCATGAATTTTGACTTTGTTTGGGACTTAGGACCTCCATAGTTTCCTCCACCAACTTGAGTCTGATCCTCCCCATGAAGTAGAAACAGAGCGCCACCTGTCCATTTCGACTCTATAAGCAAACCTAACAGAAAACCCTCATTTGCCATCGTAGTGCCACACCCACCTATTAGGTCTTCGCCTCGAACTCAAAGTGTGACGACCCGCCTTGCACAGGCCGTCACTTGACTTAACTTACTTGAACTTAAACTTGTTTTATCCCATTTTTAATCATGAAAATAGTGGGGATTTTTTTTTTTTTTTTTATATAGCGGAAGCATTATACTTAGAAAATATTTACATGCACTCATACGCAAATAAAATAACTGTCTGTTTTTTCAAAATAGATATATTAATAAAATCCTTCTGAGTTGCGAACCCCAACCCGTTCATCATTTCACAGCTACCGGCTTCATCCTCCACCATGTAGTTAATTCAAAACAGGCTGTTTACCTACAGCATAAACTTCAAACAATGAGCGAAAGCTCAGCAAGTACAACTCCTATACCGCGAACCAATTACATGAAACATACATAACCTTTTACATGACATCTTAAACATGAAAGCATAAACATGGCATCATATCATCGATTTCTTCGTCTTAAACATGACATTCTATCGTGAAATGCATGAACCGTTTATGTCTAATTATGCTTGCTTTCTTGTATCACACTTTATCTTGTTGATTTTACTTGTGGGCCCGTTAACTTGATGTGCACGTACCCGGCGCGCAGCTTGAGGAGATTATCCAAGCTTTCGACCCGATCGTCATCAGGGGGCACGACACTGGCTCTTGTGGCCTTTTCTCAAACGTTCTGTTTGTATGTCTTTCTTGACATCTTTCCACTTGATAGATTAGTGAGCATACTTATATGATGTCTCATAATCTCATGTTCTATCAATGCATGGACATGCGTACTTTTTCATGTAAGCATAATAACAATACTTGAAACATACTTTTAAAGCATGGCATTAGCATTTGAAACATTCATCATACAGTAAGCATATTGCAACCATCGAGCAAATCATCAAATAACACTTAAACAGTGTAAAGCAAATATGTTAGGTAAACATACAACTCTAGCCTATGCTGTAGGCGGCGTTGTACTTACCTTGTCTTCGTTGTTCGCGTGATCGAATTTCCTTTCCCGAGCACGCTCGCAGGTCACCTCCTGCCCATGGACGTTTACACGTGAGGTTTCTATTCTAAGATCGTTTAATGTCGGATTAAACCAACATATATATATTTTTCAGTTATATGTCCCTCTACTAACACATGTGAATGGGTCACACGGCGTAACCCACAACGGAATTATTAATTAAGGGTTCATGTAGAGAATCATAATCTTAACTTAAACCTCAATCCGCAAGGTTAACTCTGGGTTTGGGCAAGGCCCTAGTAACTCGGAATAATTTTCCGGCTACTAACGCAGTATCTTATTCATTTTAATCTTGAAAACCTTGAACTTGCTTAAAAATATCATTTTTTTGTTTATTTAAGTAATTTTGGTGAATAGCACCCAAACTTGTCTTGAAAATTACAAAACACTTGAAAATATTTCAATAAAACATTTGGGGATCGAAAACCGCCTTTGGAACGGTTTTCGGGTTTGAAAATGATGTTTGAAAGTTAGAAAAACGCTTTTCCTAGTTATTGGTCTAGAAAATCCCGTGCATGAGATTTTGCTCACTACACGGCTTTTGTTTGAAAATTCATAACTTAAAATCTAAACCGAATTTGGAAATGCTTTCTTCACGAAAGTTGTAGCTAACAAAAAGATCTAAAACTTTCATATTTTGAACATTTTCTGATTCTGGCTCAATTGATACCAGTTTTTGTTTGAACACATATGAATCGTTGGAACTTGGTCACCCTGACCAGTTCTCGGTTTTTCTTAAAAACAAAGGCCATTGGAGCCTTATTTTTTTAAAAATCTGCCCTCGTTGCTCCCTAGGAAACACCCTAACGAACAACTTTCGTGTTTTAAGTTTTTACCCATTCAGCCTCTAAGGACCTGTAAATCCCACTTTTCCGAGCTGCCGGGTGTTGGACCCGAAAGCAGTTTTGGTGTTAGTCCAAATTTTACGTCCCTATGCGTCGCTCTAGCTCGACCGCCTAATGCGGGACCTACTAACACATGCACGTCCTCTAACGTCCCTCATACACATAAAATTTTAAATCCCGTGTTTTCGGATTCGACTCAAGGCCGAGACCCCTTGGTCCACGGTTTTGAGAGAGAAACATACATACAACAAAGCTCAACCATACCATCATACAAACCCTAGAACATGCATCTAGAAATTTGATAAACATATTAGGGACATAAAACCCTTAAATAGAAACCCTAGTATGCATCTCTAGTACACAAAAATCATAGAGCATATCTCCAACCAAACATGCAAAATAATCACCTCAAAAACCTAAATCAAGCATAAAAATATAACCTAAGCTATTTAGGGCTAAAACCGAAAATTATGAGCTTAAGCTCTTACAACTTTTTGTGCTTGAAATACACGGTAAAACCCTTGAGAAAATGAACCAAAAATTTGAACCAAAAACTAGGGTAAAGTTCGGATTTTTACCTCAAAAATCCGGGGGTGTCACTAGCTTGTTCCTAGTCGAGATTTAGCCTCCAAAGTGCACGGTTTGGACTTCAAAAATGGTCACAAAATTTGTTTTCTTCCTCCCCCAACCAACCTTGGCAAAAGAGAAGAAAATGCCCAAAAATCTTACCTTAAAATTCCGTGGATCTCCTTAAGCACCAACTCACAAAATGGTTGGTTTTTCTTGGCTCTAGATCACACCCTCACTCAACCCTTGATTCTAGCCAAAACCCGAAATTTTTTTTCTTGGATTTTCTCAACTCCCAAACACTCGGCAAGATGGGAAAGAGAGGGAAATTTTTTTTGAACAAATCTCTCCTTTGAACTCACAAGAAAACCGAAGGCTTTAGGGGGTTCTCTCACAAAATTTTGGCTTGAACTCTCTTGATCTCCCTAGCTCTCTCTCTCTTTCTCTCGGATTTTTTTTGGAGGGGGAAATGCCAAATGGTATGGCTGAGAATGGGGTTAAGGGCTGCTGACTTTTGGGGTTTGAAATCCCTAGAAATAGTGTCTCTAGCTAGGAGAAATCCTAGGCTTTCTTTTCCAAGGTAAATTTGGTTCAACTCTTACTATTTGGTCCTCAAATTTTTGCAAGCCATTGCCCAATGGGGCTTGAGTGGCCGGCTGTTAGGGGAGAGGAGTGGGGGAGTGGTTGACAACTCATAGATGAGGTGTCACATGCTCATTGGTCTATGTGTGTGGAGGGTTATGTCCTAACTTAGTTTAATTGTGATGTAATTAAGCTTAAAGGCTTGTTTGGTTCAATCTTTTTGAAAAATTGTGTAATTTCAACACATTGCAATAAATTTTAATACTGAGTTGCTTAAATACCCAGTATCGAAAATTACACTGCATTTAAAAAATTTCGATCTGTGAAAAACTCGATCGGAAAAATTTTTCTCTTATTTTTCCGAATCCTTTCGCCCTAAACTCTAACTTAGTATGCTTGATTTTTCTAAGGTGATTTTAATTCTATTCAAACTCATCTTGATCAAGAAATGAGTTTTTAGCAGTAATTTCACTTGTACTGCGATCTTAAAATTCTTGTTTGACGTTTTCGACCGTTTTGGTCTAACTGACTTATTGGTCAACGTCGACTTGTTTTGAAATGTGCAAATACGACCTCCTTTCACTCATAAAGGTCTTTTGCGAGTTCATGCAATTTGTTTGAGTCTTAACAAATCTTAAGAACTCGTTTTACAAAATTAAGTTCTAAAACGAACTTACTCATGAAATACCGATTACGGTAAATATTTACACGAAATTTTTATAAAATATGAACCGAAGAAATTCGGGTGTTACAATCTACCCCCCTTAAAAATTTTCGTCCTCGAAAATCAGAACAATTCGGGGTAGTTTCTTCTCATGTCGCTCTCGACTTCCCATGTCGCTTCTTCAGCCGCATGATTCTTCCACAAAACCTTGACCATAGGAATCGTTCGGTTCCTCAGGACCTTATCTTCCCTATTGAGGATTCTGACAGGCTTCTCCTCGTATGTCATATCGGTCTGAACCTCTACCGGCTCCTGATGAAGTATGTGGGAAGGGTCCGAGATATACTTCTTGAGCATCGAAACGTGAAAAACGTCGTGCATCGATGCTAGCTCCGGCGGTAAAGCGAGTCTGTATGCGACCTTTCCAACCCTTTCCAGGATCTCGAACGATCCTGTGTAGCGCGGGCTCAACTTTCCCTTCTTACCGAACCTCATTACTCCCTTCATCGGAGCAATCTTTATGAAGACTGCGTCCCCAACTTGAAATTCCAAAGGTCTGCGACGCTTATCAACGTAACTCTTCTGACGACTGAAAGCCATGTCGAGCCTTTGTTTGATTTTCTGGATATCTTCGGAGGTCTTTTTGATGAAGTCTGTCTTCTGTAGTTACTTCTGGCCGACTTCTTGCCAATTAATTGGCGATCTGCACTTTCTCCCATACAACGCTTCGAATGGTGCCATGTCAATCGAAGAGTGATAGCTGTTGTTGTACGAGAATTCGATTAACGGAAGCTTTTGATCCCAATTTCCTTTGAAGTCCAAGACATACGATCGCAGCATATCTTCAAGCGTCTGGATAGTTCTCTCCGATTGACCATCGGTTTGGGGGTGAAATGCAGTACTGAACTTCAATCTCGACCCCATTGCCATATGAACGCTGGTCCAGAAATGCGAAGTAAAACGCCCATCGCGGTCGGATATGATCGATCTTGGCACTCCGTGCAGCTTGACGACTTGATTTACGTAGAGTTCGGCCAATTTTTCTACTGAAAAGGTGGCTTTGATGGCGATAAAATGGGCTGATTTGGTCAATCTGTCGACAATGACCCAAATCGTATCATTCCCACTTGTCGTCCTTGGCAATCCTACTACGAAATCCATCGTAATTTGCTCCCATTTCCATTCTGGGAGTTCAATTTTCTGTAGTTCGCCTCCGGGGTGTCGGTGCTCTGCCTTAACTTTCTGACAAGTTAGGCAAGTCGATACGAATTCTGCCACGTCATTCTTCATGTTGGGCTACCAGTACGTCTTCTTGAGGTCCTTGTACATCTTGGTAGCTCCTGGATGTACAGAATATGGCGTCTGGTGTGCCTCTTTTAGGATTTGTTCCTTTAAATCCTTCACTTTTGGAACCCAAATCCGTCTCTTGAAATGGATTATTCCATCTGCAGAAGTCGTAAAATCCTTGTCGTCCTGATCAGCAAGTCGCGCCTTCCTCAACGAAGAATCCTCTCTCTGATGCGCCTTGATTCTGTCCAGCAAATCTGAGTGAAGAGTCAGTGAATCCAATCTCCCGGTGATTATTTCCAGTTGATAATTACTGATCTCTTTCTGCAACGCCTTGGGAAGTGCTTCAATGGACATCAGTGTGCCTACTGATCTCCTACTCAGCGCATCGGCTACCCTGTTGGCCTTTCTAGGGTGGTAAAGGATTTCGCAGTCGTAATCCTTTACTAACTCCAGCCATTTTCTTTGCCTCATATTCAGCTCCTTCTGAGTAAAAATATACTTGAGGCTCTGGTGATCTATGTAGATCTCGTACTTGTTTCCATACAGATAATGTCTCCATATCTTAAGTGCGAAGACCACCGCTGCTAGCTCCAAATCGTGCGTAGGATAATTCTGTTCATGATTCTTCAGCTGTCTTGATGCATAAGCTACTACCTTTCCGTCCTGCATTAGAACTGCTCCTAACCCAGTCTTAGAAGCGTCGCTGTAGATTACAGAATTTCCCGCATCAACATTAGGAATGATGAGCACCGGGGCACTTGTCAGCTTTTTCTTCAGCTTCTGGAAGTTTTCCTCACACTTTAGAGTCCATTCGTACTTTTTGTCCTTCCTAGTGAGGGCCGTGAGGGGTGCTGCTATCCTAGAGAATCCCTCTACGAAGCGTCGATAGTATCCAGCGAGCCCTAAGAAGCTTCTTATCTCGGTAACGTTCCTGGGGGTCGGCCATGAACTAACCGCTTCAATCTTCGCTGGATCTACGGAAACTCCTTCTTTTGATACTACATGCCCCAAAAAGTGAACCTTCTCCAGCCAAAATTCACACTTCGTGAATTTGGCGTATAGCTGATGTCGCCTCAACATTTCCATTACCAGTCTGATGTGCTGTTCGTGCTCCTATTTGGATCTCGAGTAGATCAAAATGTCGTCGATGAAAACAATGACAAATTTGTCCAAGTATTCCTTGAAAATTCGGTTCATGAGATCCATGAATGCAGCTGGGGCGTTCGTCAATCCGAATGGCATTACTAAAAACTCGTAATGCCCATAGCGCGTCCTGAAAGCCGTCTTGAACACATCCGACTCTTTGATTCGAAGTTGGTGATAACCTGATCGCAAGTCCACTTTGGAGAACACTTCTGCTCCTCTAAGCTGGTCGAACAAATCGTCGATCCTGGGCAGTGGGTACTTGTTCTTGATCGTCAGCTTGTTCAATTCTCTGTAGTCGATGCACATGCGCAACGATCTGTCCTTCTTTTTCACGAACAGGACAGGTGCTCCCCATGAAGAGTGGCTTGGTTGGATGAATTCTCTGTCGAGTAACTCCTGCAACTGTACTTGGAGTTTTCTTAGCTCGGCCGGTGCCATTCTGTACGGCGCCTTTGACACTGGTGCAGCTCCGGGTAGCAACTCGATCTCGAAGGAAATCTCACGCTCCGGTGGAAGTCCGGGTAGATCCTGTGGAAAGATGTCCAGATATTCCCTAATAATAGGAATTCCTTCCGGTGTCAATTCTTCTTCTTGCTCCTTGTCCACCAAATTAGCCAAATATCCCTGGCATCCATTGGCTAACATTTTTCAGGCTTTCATTGTGGAGATGAGCTTTGTGGTGGAACATCGGGACTGTCTTTGAAAACTGAAATCCTCATCGTCGCAGGGGCTGAACGTAACGTTACGCTTTCGGCAGTCGATCTTTGCGTTGTGACGGCCTAAAAAGTCCATCCCCAAGATCACATCGAAATCGTGTAGCCTGATTGCGATGAGATCTGCGAGTAATTCTCTGCCATTGATCCTAATAGGAACATTTTGGATCCAAAAGTTGGACCACAAAACTTCTCCCGATGGCAAAGATGTCGAAAAGGTCTGCTCTACTCTACTCCCGACTCTGCCTAACTTCTGAGCGAACTCCATCGATATGAACGAGTGGGTAGCGCCAGAATCAAATAGGGCAATTACATCATAGGTGGCGATAAAAAGCTGACCTGTCACCACGTTGGAGGTGCCCGCTTCTGTATCTCCCCTTGTATAAGCGTAGATCCTGGCCTGTGGCTCGGGTGCCTCCAATCTACCCTGGGCAATCGATGGACCTTCGAGTGAAGCCTGGACTGCATGTAATTGCTGGTGTTGGGGGTTTCTGTTCGGATAGGGCTGGTACTGCTGCTGTGTGTTCTGAGGACAGCTTCTCGCGTAGTGCCCTTCCTTGCCGCAGACATAGCAAGTGTTGGTCCCCTGACGGCAGACACCCGGATGCTTCTTACCACACTTGTTGCACTGGGGGTAACTATTCTTGTTCCTCTCGTTGCCTTGGTTGTTTCTCTTCTGGGGGAAATTTCTCTGCTGTCCCTGGTTGTTGAAATTCCCCTTCCGCTTGTTCTTTCCGGGTTGTCGGGGACCTTGTGCATTGGGGTTGCTGGCCTGGGCTTGTGGCTTAGCTTCCGTGGATTGACGGGATTGGTTCGTCTTGGCTAGAGCTTTCTCTTCTTTCTTGGACTTGTAAAATTGGGCTCTGGCCTCCTTATCCCTGTTGATCCAATACTCGGCTCTCAGGGCTCTCTCAATACAGTCCAACACTGTTACAGGGGGACTGTTTCCGACGCTCACTTGGCGGGTAATATCCGTGCGGAACATCTTCATCATCAACCGCACTTTCTCAGTTTCACTGGTAATTAAGTTCGGGCATAACCGGGCCAATTGCTCGAACTTCTTGACAGCTTCCATCACTGTCATGGATCCTTGAGTGAAGCCGGTAGCTGTGAAATGATGAACGGGTTGGGGTTCGCAACTCAGAAGGATTTTATTACTATATCTATTTTGAGAAAACAGACAGTTATTTTATTTGCGTATGAGTGTATGTAAATATATTCTAAGTATAATGCTTCCGCTATTAAAAAAAAAAAATCCCCACTATTTTCATGATTAAAAATTGGATAAAACAAGTTTAAGTTCAAGTAAGTTAAGTCAAGTGACAGCCTGTGCAAGGCGGGTCGTCACACAAAGGAATACTCCAAACCAATTCTTGATCCATCGGTAAGAGAATGGATTCCAACTTCTCCTTATCCCAACCGAAAAGCGACATTAAAGCAAAAACTTTTAGATTCTCTGTGTTTGGAGAGGGCCTTGAGATAGGGCCTTGAGAATTAGATTCATTTTTACAACCCTTTCCTTTTCAAACACAAAATTCATAGGCACTTTATTATATTTTTCTTTTTTGAATCGTATTGTCTTTTCGAATCATATTATTTCTCCATTTAGTCTCAATATCTTGAAATCACAATATGCGCTTCTTTTTGAGCAAGTGTACATATATCAAGTTTCTTACCTGACCTGTCATTCTTGATATTCAAAACCTCATCAACATCTTTGACTATGCTTTAAGATGACGTGGCAATAATATAATTTTTTTAAAAATTATGGAAGAGGATATGTCAAAAATTGATATTTGATCCTTGATCTCGAATCTAATAGAAGTCTCCTGATAATTTAGTTTTATACTAAATAATTGGGTACTTTTAACTTAGTATTTTGTAAGTTTTCAATTTGATTTTAGGTTCTTTCGCTTTGTTTTATTCTCTTTTGTAGGATTTAAGTAAAAAGGTGTGCTCATTGATTTTTCAGTGCAAATGGAGCTAAAATGGAGCACTTGGCGTACTTTGGTGTGAAGTCTGTGTGTTTTGAAGCAAATGGGTGCCTACACATCAATTTTCTGGGCGCCTGGACGCTTGAATAGAGTTTTCCAGTACAAAAGGCCGAGAGCTTTGGCCTAAGCATTGTTTCAGTAGTGCATGCGCACCAAAAGAGACTTCCGTCTACTTAACTTTGTGCCTATGCACTGATAAATTTGTGCATAGGCATGGATCATGGTTCCTCGTCAGGCAAGCGTGTAGACAACAGTTTTGTGCCTGGGCATACAAAAAAGAGGGGTTAGACACCAAAGCGGGATTATTTTTTATAATTCCTCCAATTTATTGATTTGAGAATAAGGTCTTTGGGCCCATGAATATAAATAGAATCCTTCTAGTGTTTTTGGGGGGACTTTTTTGGACAAGAGAAAAAGGTGTGAAGGAAAAAAGAGCAATTGGTGATTTGGAGAAGAAGAGTAGCGACTCTGGAGACAGAACACCGAAATTCCAATTCATAAATCAATTCATTTTCTTTTCTCATCATGTTCAGGACTTTAATTGGGATTGTGTTTAGTTTCATTATGAACTAAATTTCTTTTTCTAGGGCTACAATGTAGCCGAATTATGAATGTTCAAAGTTATCATGGTTTAATTCAATTTCGATGTTTATTTACATCTATGTTGAGTGTTTAATATGCTCCTAATGCTTGTGAAGTTTGCACGCCCTTTTCCCATTGATTTGTGATCCGTTTGAGACTAAAAAGTGATAATTGGATTAGACTTTGATTAAATGTCATGAGATTGTCATAGAATAAAGATATCTATGAGACTTGTGTGACACTATGAATTTCTTGTTCTTAATAAACCATGATGAGTTTGGACCGGTGACGACGAATTGCCCCTCCACCAAAAAAACCCCGACCCTGGAATACCCACCCCCCTAAATGTTCAGCGACGGCAAATCCTCCCCCGCCCAGTGTAAACCTGACCTATGACGTCGGCCCCCTGGTCCGATGAAGGCAAATTGCCTACCCCGGGCCCCATTCGACAGCCTTTCACTAGCCCCCTTCACAATTAGAGGACGTCAATTTTTATTTTATTATATATATATATATATTTTTTTTTTTTTTTTGGTGCAATCCTGGAGATTATTGTGTATTTTAGTTATTATGCATCATTAACTTCTTGTCTATTTGATTAATTTTGAATGGCCTTAGATAGAGCTCTACTAATAGGGTTATAAAATGGTCTCTACCACAATCTTTTGAAAAAAAAAAACAATAAAAACCAAAAGAAGTAAGAGAAATAAAATAAATAAATAAATAAAACGACGACGACAAACCAAAAAGGCAGAGAGTATGAGAACGACAATATGGAGATCGGTGCGCATTTAAACGATGGGCAGACATTAAGAACGACATTTAAACTCAAAACGGCAATTAACCGAACCTACCTCTTTTCCTTGGGGCGTGTTAGGGTAACATCTCCAAATACATCTACAAATGGTTTTTTAAAAATATTTTTCTTCAACTCAAAACTATTTTTCACTATTCACATTTCAAAATATCTATAATAAACGCAAACTTTAATTAAAAGTCCATAATTTTATTATTTCAAATCCAAATGATATTTTTTTTAATTGCATAGAATTTCAAGAGAAACAAAATTAATATCTACATTAATTTTTTTTTCCCTAAAACATCTTAAGTTTTTATGTTTTTTTCACTCCAATCAGTTCATTTTTATCAAGCGCACATTTTTTAAAACTCAACTCATCTTTAACCTCCAAAATACCGTCTCAAAAAATTCCCCCAAACAGGCCCTTAGATACTGTGGTGGGACATGTGGGAAGCTGCAATTTGGGTACTCCGCAACTCCTAACCATACTTTAGGAGCCCTGCCTGACAAATGTGTCGTGCGAATAGATGCAGCTTTAGTTATCTCATATCTGTATACTATAAACTAAAAATATACTTCAACTTTGTACGTATTTTAACTTGTTTACTACATATTTCCAAAAACAAAAAATTAACAATGAAACCATTTTGTAAAACTAATAAGCATCTTCATTACAGAAAGTAAATAACACGGTTCCTAATTTGAATGGAATTCAGTTCAACATAGCTAGATATGGTTTATGTTTTGCTTATGCAAACACAAATCTTCATAAATGGCACAAGAGAGAGAATCTTCATGACCGTCTTATTTCGTCCCACACAGTTTCCAACACAACGCCTGTAGTTCAAATATTTTAGCTGGTTCTTCATCTCTGTGCATTCATCTCAATGCTCATATAGGCGTTTCTGATATGTTGCAGCTCCCTTGTGACATCTCCCATGTTGCTTCTTTCATTTGGTGATTCTTCTGAACATGAAACTCCGATCTCCAAGACCAAAACCAAGCATTTCTGCAGATGATCGCTGATCTGGTTTGGCTCCAAAGAGTTGAATTTTCCTTCCTCTACATCAATTTCACCGCCTTCATTGTTGTTGTCGTTTCTTCCTTCTCCTTCTGTCGAGATTGTTTTTCTAATTCTCTACGTAGAAGAGTGGAGTCCACTACTTGCACAAGTCCTTTTGGCAATGCCATTTTGACGAAGTTATGAAGATTGAAATCATCTCTGAACATTTCATCGGTGGGTCTTCTTCCAGTGAACATTTCCAACACAAGGATTCCATAACTATATACATCCCCATGTTTTGATGGCTCACCTCCCATTGCATACTCTGCAACTCAAAGTGTATGCAAATTTAACTCGGGGAAAGGACACAGATGTTACAGTTTTCTTTCCCTTTTTTTCATTTGGTTCTTTTTTTTTTTTTTTTTTTTTAAGTATTAAAGTAAAATAATGAAATTAGACGTGATAAATATGAAAGAGAGAGAAATATCTAGGAAAATGTTACTCGTTTTTTCCATTTTGATTCTGTTAAATGCATTTTAGCTCTAAAGATATCGGTTGGACGAAAAACATTAAGAATTAGTTGATTTTCATATCTCTGTGTGCTTTTATTTTGGTTGTTGATATATCTACTTTTAGCGACATTTTTGTAGATATTAATGAATAAAACAAAATAGGTTAAAAACTAAAACAGAGTTGGTACCTGGAGCGGCATAACCAACGGTTCCCTTTATTCCAGTTGTGCTAATATGACTTCCAGAGAAGCCAGTGTCATTTGAGACCAACCTTGCTAATCCAAAGTCCCCTACATGAGCAATCATTTCATTGTCAAGAAGAACATTGCTAGGTTTCAAGTCGCAGTGAATGATGGGTTGATCACAATCGTCATGAAGATAGTTTAATGCAGAGGCCACATCGATAGCGATATTTAGTTTCTGAATGATGTCCAAATTCCCAGATCGGTTTTTAATGTTGGTAGCAGGATGCAACCAATTTTCTAGGCTTCCATTTGGCATAAACTCAAAGACTAAAGCCTTGAATTCATTGCCGTTGTAATCCATGCTTGAGCAACACGTCAAAATCTTAACAAGATTTCGATGCCTGATATTTCTCAATGCATTGCATTCAGCAATAAAACTTTTCTCAGCTCCTTTCTGCTGCAGATTGAGGACCTTTATGGCAACTAGATTTTCTTTCTCATCAAGAATGCCTCTGTATACAGAGCCAAAGCCACCTGTTCCAATCAACAGACTTGGAGAGAATCCATTTGTAGCCTGATAAAGCTTTTTGTATGAAACTTTAGGAAGCAAACCTATTGTTGAGTCTGCGGTTGATGACTTTCTTCGCAATTTCCTCTTGCAATACAAAATAACCAAACCAGACAAAAGAAGGAAAACTGCAGCCAAACAAGCTAAAATGATCGTCAGTCTGAGACCTCTAGTATTTCCTTCTTTCGTTTCTTTGACCGGACATTTTGGAAGGTGCAATTTCGATACCCCACCACAAAGCTTACTATTTCCTATTATCGATACTGCACTTGTGTTACCAAATACACCACCGTTTGGTACTTCTCCCTCCAGATCATTGAAAGAAATATTCAAAAACGACACGAAACGAAGTTTCTGTAAATCTTTCGGAATTTGCCCAGTCAAGTTGTTTCTCGAAACATCCAGATATTGGAGACCTCTCAGAGACGCCAAATCAGAAGGCAGGGCTCCCCGGAGGAAATTCCCTTGTAAGTAAAGGGATTCCAAGCTCTCACAACCTCCAATGGTTTTGGGGATATCACCGGTCAACCTGTTTTCGGAGAGGTCGAGTGCATATATATGCTTTAGCTTCCCAACTCCCACAGGTAAGCTTCCAGTGAACGAGTTTCGTGATAAGTCGAGGGAGAGAGTTGAATAAAGACCGAAAACCTCTTCGGGTATAGCTCCACTCAAGCTATTGATTGACACGTCAATGTTCTGCAGATTTTGACATTCTGCAATGCTTCGAGGAATGCTTCCTTCTAACTTGTTGAGTGATAGAGAAAGCGAAAATACGTTAGTAAGATTTCCTATTGACGTGGGGATCTTTCCTGATAATGCGTTCCCATCTAAAGACAAAAGTTGCAAGTTTTTAACTTCCCCAAAGAATCTGGAATGGAACCTGTCAAGAGATTTCCCTCCATTGCCAAGACCATTAAGTTGATCACATTTTCAAATGCTGGAGGAATCTTTCCAGATATTTGGTTTCCACCAAGATAAATACGTGCCATCTGGGTCGAAAAATTCGCTACAGAGTTGGGTAAAACACCTCCAAATCTGTTGTTTGACAGGGCTAACACTTCCAGTTGGCTGCAATTTGTCAAAGATGCAATGAAATCCAAGCTATTAGCTGCATAACTTCCGAGATTATTCGAACCCAAAGAGAGAATCCTAACATCTGGAAGATTTCCGAAACTACCCGGAACTTGTCCTGAGAAATTATTATCAGAAAGATCAATTAGTTGAAGCTGAGAAGCATTGGAAATCGACTCCGGAATTATCCCCGAGAATTCATTACCACCAATTAAAATTTCTTGGAGATTGGGGAGTGTGAGGCCTATGTTGGGAGGAAGTGTTCCTTCGAACCGGTTGTCTGTAATGGAGATATTGGTCAAAGAGGACATATTGTAAAGGAAGAGAGGAATTGTACCGGAGAAATTATTAGGCCCTATAGCGAAGACAGATAATCTTTTCAATCTTCTTAACTCATCAGGAATAGTCCCCGCCAGGTTGTTTTTCGGCAGATACAATCTTTCGAGCGATGACATGTTTCCAAACGAAGATGGGATACCTCCTTCAAGATCGTTTGATTCGAGATTAAGCAACTCAAGCTTCGCCAAAGAGCCGAGCTCCAAGGGAATGACTCCGGTTAATCTGTTGGTTCCAATAACCATAAATTCAAGTTCTAAGCAGTGACTCAAATTAACAGGGATATTACCTTCGAACACGTTGTAAGAAAGAATGAGGTGTTGCAGTCGGAACAGACGACCAATTTGTGTCGGAATTTGGCCGAAGAAGCTGTTGTTCATGAGGTTTAGCAGCCTTAGAAACGTGAGGTTTCCAACGTAAGGTGATACGGTTCCTCGCAGGTTACGGCCTTCCAAGTCCAAGGATGTTATCCTTTGATGTCGTTTGCCGCATGAAATTCCATGCCAGTTGCAGAAGTGAAGCGAGTCGTTCCACGAGCGCAGGACTCCGTTCGGATCGTCGGAAATTGATTCCTTGAATTTGAGCAGAGCAATCCTGTCAGTTTCATTTCCTAGTGCACTGACGAAATTGCTAGTTGGTTGCGGTATCAAGCTCACAGAAAGGAGAAGAATCAGACGTAGGAACATAGACCAAAAGGCGGACAAAGTAATCTGATTATTCTGAGTCTTCATTTTGATGGTGGTGATGAAGAAGAAAAGGAAGAAGAAAGCTAATTCTTGAATAATGTAGAGTAACCAGACAGGATAAGATGTTGATATTCCATAGAAAAATGGGAAAGTTAAGTCTATCTGTTTTTTTTTTTGTTTTTGTTTTTGTTTTTTTTTTTTTTTTTGCTAGAACTATAATATAGGTTTTAACAGTGATGGTTTGCTGGTGCATTGAAATGGACAAGAGTGAGAGATCGAAACAAAAATGCTTTTTAGACCTCACTATCCTACCTGAAATATTAGTGGTGGGTCCCACATTAAAAAATTTATCATTTTACACTCCCAAGTCCTATCATTCTTTTTCCTATCTCCTTCCTCTCTCCTCATGTCCTTCTCTCGGGAACAGAGCCACTATCTTTCTCTCTCTTTTATCATCCCTTTCTCTCTCTCTCTCTCTCTCCTCAAGCTCTGTTTCTATCTCTCAAAATCCTCTTCTTCCTTTTCTCTCTCTAGAAAAAAAATGGCTTACAGTGCTATGGTGGTTTTGGCTTATGGCGGCTTCCTCTTCTTCTTCGTGGTTTTGGCTATGATGGCTCTTTCAGCTGCGGCGCAGGATAGCGAGCGAGCTCCGTAGCCGGCGCCGGCTCCAACGGTGGAAGCGGAGCAGGGCTTGCGGCGACGTTTTCCGGCGTCTTCCTTGTCTCCTCGTTGCTCTTCTCCCTCGTGGTGGACCAGTGGGAGCCGAGGTCGGCGTCGAGGACATGAGAGGCCTTTTGGGAGGGAACTTTTTCTGGGTTTCTTTGGAATGGGATTGCAGGAGATTACTAAAGAATAAGTAAAAATTGAGAGATAGAGAACAAATAATTTCGGGTTCTGAATTGTTCTTGTCTGACCCAAAACTTCCATCTGTGTTGACAATAAGAACGAAAATTTAAAGAAAAAAACCCAGATGGCTTAAATTGCAAAATAAAGAAAAGAAAATTTTCCGAAAATTCCCCCAACTTCATTTCTAGTGTCTTGTGTACTTTGAAAAGTACACGTTATGTTACTTATATTTGATAAATGTGTTATTTTCTCTTATTTATTAATTTTTATTAGTTTTTTTGTCCTCTTTAATATCAAAATGTCCTTAATCTTTCACTTTTATATTAAAATGACGCGGGATCTTTATATTATTTCAAAATGTCATCAATCTTTAATATTTATATCAAAGTGTCCAATAATTTTTAATATTTTTATTAAAACTATCATTTAATATTTAATATTTGTATCAAATTGCATCATTTATTTTATTTTATTTATCTAATATTATATAATTATCAACTATAATTACGTATAAACAAACTTATAACCCAAATAAATTTGAATTAAAATAAGTAAAATAAAAAAAATATGTAAAAATGATGCATATCACTTTATTAGAACAAAAAATATTTTTTTTAATTAGAATAATTGACTTCAATAGTACCTGAACTCTTCCGAATGCGACGTTTTGGTTTTCTGATTTTTTTAATTTTGATTGAGATGACCATAATCTCTCTAAAACTGTTAATTTTTCTAACGGAAGAGGTCACATGACCCCTCATGTGATCTCAATAAAATAAAATAAAATAAAATAAAAAAACTTAACAACACGTCACACCAATATCATTTAAAAAATTTATCCAAAAAAAAAAGTACATGTTGCCCCATGAACTTTGGAAAGTATATGTTGTGTCCTTTAAATTTTGACAAGTGTGTCATTTTGCCTCATATGTTAGTTTTTCGTTATCTTTAATGTCGAAATTCCCCCTGATCTTTTGCTTTTATATCAAAATGACTCATGATTTTTATGTTTGTGTAAAAATGCCTCCGATCTTTAAATATCTGGGTAGTTTGACACAAATATTACAAATTATGTGTACGCTTCAAATGCTACCTAACAATAACGTTAGAAAATTAATATTAGAAGTAGCATGGATAATGTGATGAGATAACAATTTTTTAATTCTAATGTTATGTTGAGTTATTTTTCACAGGTGACACGACGAGGACTCGATGTGCTAGAATAAAATTCATGCCAAATTAATGAATTTTTAAGATGATTTGATAATTTTTATAATAGTTTAATTAAAAATATTTGAATATAAGTATATTATGTAATATATATCTATAGTGTAGTATGATGTGTATAGTTACATACATATGTATATATAATATATATTAAATCATCTATAAATGGCAATTGGTGAAAGGAAGAAAAGAAAATGGGAAGGTTGAATTGAAAACGTGAAGAAGAGAGAAGGGAAAAAAAAAAAAAAAAAAAGAAAGGAAAGAATGTTTGAAAAAGATCTATTTTATATTATGTTAATTTTCAACTCAATTATGAACCTTTAAATGTAAAAAATTATTTCTGTAATCTAGACAAACTTATAGAGCTTTTCGAAAGCTTTCCAACTCCTACTCACGTGTGCAAATCTGATATCAGAGTAAGAAGTTATGACCAGTATACTATCCGGATACATGCTAGTCACCAACCAGTTTACTATATGCGATTATAGGTGCAAAAATTTTAGAAGTTGACCTAGCTTTTTCCTTTTCCTCCCACACGTTTTCACACCCTAATGGTAGCCATTCCCCACCTACTAAGAGACAATTAAACCAAAAATTGAATCCTAATTAATTCCAAAATTGATTTGGGATTAAATTACTCATAATTTATTTTATAATATTTAAAATTTTCCTTTTTACATGCTCTCTATCTCTCACTTCCCTAATATCCCTTTCTTACATACTATCATTCTCATTATCTTTCTCATTATCTTTCTCTCACTCTCTCTACCCCTTGCACATGCACACCAAAAAAAAATCCACCAAACCTCCAAATTCATCCAAGCCAAAATCAAAAGGATTTTAAGGTATGTTTGTTTCATTTTTGATGATGATTATTATTATTACTTTTCGGTTTGAGATCCTTCGGGGGGGGGGGGGGGGGGGGGGGGGGGGGAGTGAATGATTTTCTTGATGAGTTTCATCTTGTGAGTTTGAGGATATGATAAAATATTTATGGAATGATGATCGAAGGAATGTCTATATGGTTGATTTTGTAAACAAGACAATTTTAGGATTTTTGATTTCTTGATTCATGATTTTATTGGTATAGTGATTTAATAATTTTATATATGTTAAAAATATATCTTAGGGCTGTTTCATGTGTGTGCGTGTATGTGTATGAATCATGTACGTTGTGGTAATAATTTTTATTTTTAATGAATTTTCATATTTGACCACTGCTACTGGAAAGTTCCAGATTTAATGATCAATATTCCAAATTATTTTTGAGGATGCAAACGGACTCCATTTTTAATGAATTTGGATTGTTGGAAAGCCCTCGATGTCTAGTTTCATTTGAAATTAGTTTCATATCGTTTAGAGATATATGTGAATTTTTATGATTTTTCAAAGAGGCAAAGGTCCGGCTGCCAGATTTTATAAAATTTTAGAGATCAATTTTCAAAACTATTTTTGAGAATACAAACAGTCTCCATTTTTAACTAATTTCATATTGTTAGAAAACCGTGGATGTCTAATTTTATTTGAAATCAATTTTAGATCATTTGGAGACATATATGAATTTTTATGATTTTTCAAAGGGACAGAGGTCCAGCTGCCAGTTTCTATAAAATTTTGATAATCAGATTCAAAACTATTTTTGAGGGTCCAAACGGTCTCCGTTTTTAATGAATTAGGTACAAATTAGAAAGATCTGGATGTCTACTTTCGTTTACAATTGTTTCAGATCATTTGGGGTCCTATAAGAATTTTTATGAATTTTTTAAGGGACAGAGATCTGATTATCAGTTTTTGTAAAGTTTTGTAATTTTGTGAAATTGTTCGATTTTTGTGTTTTGATGTTATTAAATGATGAAATAGGCCTATTAGGCTCTATTATGATAAGATGGATGTGTTTGATGAATTATTATGATCTTTTGTTGATTTTATTACATTTAATATTTATGGCATGAACGGTTCTAAAGATGAGCACACGAGACCTCAATCGTGCATTACCATCGGAAAATTTAAAAAGGTTAAGTAAGGCATTTATGTAATTACACTCTCACTTGCAATATGAATTAAAGATTTGAGAAGTATATGTTTAGATCTTGTTGATGATGTTATTATATTCTTAAATAATACTTCTCATATAATGAAGTTTTGATGCAAAGTATATATTGTATGTATATGTATTTTTATGTTTTAAAATAGCGTTGTACACCCTTGATGATGATAATATTGTCCGGTGAGCAGACTTTTTGTCACCGTTGGTTTGGGATTTGCTACGCCACTTCTTCTGTGACTGACGCGCTATGATGGTACAACGCCGAGCCCAATATATGACGGTTTTAAAAGTTAAAAAGTTTTTAAATGATGTTTATATTTATGATGATAAAAGAAAAATGTTTATTTATGTTTATGAGATTTAAATGTTTTACTAAGTCTTTGTTTATATAAGTTAATTCATGTTGCAGATAAAGGAAATGGTAAGATGTTGTATTGGAGGAGGTTGGAGCGGAAACGGGACGATGTGTAATAGTAAAACAGGAGGAACGATCATGAGATAAACATTTTTAATTTTAAATAAAGTTTTGAGACTTTAGTTTATTATTATTTGATTTAAACTTAAATTTATATTCATGAAATGGGTTTTAAGAAATATATATTTTTCAATTAAGAAGGTTATTTTGATCTAGTTTTAAAAAAATCTAGAGTTTTGTAAAATTATCTAAGTAAAGTTTTCCATTATGTCAAGATTTTTATTTCAAGCTTAATATTTTTCATAATTTATAAGAGATGAATGATTAAATAAGAAGTCAACTGTAACGGTCCGTGAGGGATCGTTACATTAAGGGGCATTTTGACATTAAAGATAACGGAAAAACTAACGGCAACTAAGGGGGGTAACTTGACACATATATTAAAGTTCATGAGGTACCCTAGTATTTCATAATTTATGGGGCTATTGATACTGTGATAAATTCGGGGGAATTTATAATAATTTTCCAATGAAATTTAGCATTTACTAAAACACACATTACAACTCCATACACCACACACGCATAACTACCAACTGAAGTGGAACAGCAGTACACACACCACAAGTCTTACGTGTGTATGCTATACAAATTTATTGCATAGGCATGCACATCTAAAAAAAAAAGAACAGAACAGAACAGAACAGAACAGAACAGGTTAAATTATTCAGTAGGCAAAAGAGTTGGACAAGTACAAATGCCAGAGTAAATTCTTAATGAATCAAGGACTTAACAAGACGCCGTTCGTTGTCCGTTCGTGAATCCAACACCCACATAAGCATTTCTGATATGTTCTAGCTCCCTGACAACATCACCCATTTTCATTCTTTCATTAGGCGATTCTTCGGAACATGCGACTCCAATCTCCAACACTGAAACTAAACACTTCTGCAGATGATCAGCGCTGATCCGGTTCGGGTTCTCAATCTTGATGTTTCCTTCTTCTACATCGATCTCAGCGACTCTATTGTTATTGAAGTTGCTTTCTTCTCTTCTCGCTGTGATTTTTCTTCCACTGCATTCGGTAGAAGAGAGGGTCCATAATTTGCCCAAGCCTTTCCGGCAGTGCCGTCTTAACGAAGTTTGAAGTTTGAAGTCATCTTTGAACATTTCATCGGTGGGTCTCCTTCCGGTGAACATCTCTAACACAAGAATCCCATAACTGTACACATCCCCGTGTTTTGACGGCATACCACCCATTGCATACTCTGCAACTCATGACAGTTAAAATTTTTGTAATTTCTATGTGCATAATGTTCAAAGATCTAAAATGAAATGTAAATTTCCCAAGAAAAACCCAAGAGCTATAAATATAATTAAATACTCCAGTTATATTTGTTAGCTAGTAATTTGCTGCTTTCGGAACAATATCAAATCAAAATCACATGCCTCAATCAAAAAATCATTTAAAAAAAAAACAAAAAAAAAACTGGAAATCTCATAAAAAGCCATTGGCATAAAACACCCCATAGTTTAAGCACTTTAGCTTAATTACTTTCATGATGATATCCAAATCACCCAGCTTAAAGTATCAAACTTGTCTTGTTGAACAAGCTTAATATGTAAAATACATATGTGTGTGTATATATATGTGTGCCCAAGTTTTTACAGAAATCTTACCAGAAGTTTGACAAACCTAGGTAAATATTAATGTAGAGTTGTTACCTGGTGCAACATAACCAATGGTTCCCTTTATTCCAATCGTGCTAGTTTGACTATCAGAGGAATCAGAGGCAGTTGAGAGCAACCTTGCTAATCCAAAATCACTTACACGGGCAATCATCTCTTCGTCAAGAAGAACGTTGCTAGGCTTCAAGTCACAGTGAATGATGGGTTGGTCACAATTTTCATGAAGATAGTATATTGCAGAAGCCACATCGATTGCAACATTTAATCTCTGAATTATGTTGAAACGCCTTGATGATCGGTTCTCGCAATCCGTCACAAGATGCAGCCACTTTTCTAGGCTTCCATTGCACATATACTCGAAGACTAAAGCCTTGAATTCATTGCCATTGTAGTCCAAGCTAGAACAACATGTCACGATCTTAACAAGATTCCGATGCCTAATATTCTCAAGGCATTGCATTCAGCAATGAAACTCTTGACAGCGCCTTTCTGATGAAGATTGAGGACCTTTATAGCAACTAGTTCTCCTTCCTGCACAAGAATGCCTTTATATACAGAGCCAAAGCTGCCGAACCAATCAACATGCTTGGAGAGAATCCATTGGTAGCCCGATATAGCATCTTGTATGAAACTTTGAAAGAAAGCTGATTGTTGAAGGTGTCGATGTCAATTTCATTGTGATTTCCCCCTCCACAAAATTATAGCGAAAGCCGATAATGGAAGGAAAAGTGCAGCCACACAGATATTATTGTTAGTTTGCGACGCTTGGTCTTACTTCCCTGATTGGAATCTTTAATATGGCATCTTGGAAGCTGCAATTCTGGTATACCTCCACAAAGCTTGGTATTTCCAACCACAGATATAGCACTTGTGTTCTGAAAGATGCCTTTGTTTGGTACTTCGCCCTCCAAATCATTGAATGACAGGTTCAAATACTGCAAGCCACGAAGTTTCTCAAACTCTTTTGGAATTTGTCCTGACAAGTTATTTCGCGAAAGGTCCAAGTACCGAAGACCTCTCAGAGAAGCCAAAGCCGGAGGCATGGCTCCTCGAAGGAAATTTCCTTGCAAGTAAAGGAATTCCAAACTCTCACAATCTGCAATGGCGTCTGGGATCTCATTGGTCAGGTTATTTTCTGAGAGATCAAGTGTGTTGATGTTCTTTAGCTTGCCCACTTCCACGGGTAGGCTTCCAACCAACGAATTGTGAGATAAGTTGAGCAAGACAGACAAGGAGGGAAGACCGAAAATCTCTTGGGGTATTGCTCCGCTCAAGCGATTATTAGAAATGTCAAGATATTGTAGATTACGGCAATCTGCAATTGTTGTAGGAATTCCTCCTTCTAGCTTGTTATCAAATAGATTAAGTGTCACTATTTTGGTGAGGTTTCCTATTGATCTTGGGATTTCTCCTGATAATCTATTCTTATCAAACCACAGACGTTGTAAACTTTGTAACTTCCCTAAAGACGTAGGGATGACACCGGTGAAGAGATTCTCGTCTATGCCTAAGGTTTCTAAATTGACAAGATTTTCTAATATTTCTGAAATATTTCCATATATGAGATTTCCTCCAAGATAAAGCTGAATGAGGCTGGTGGACAAATTGGCTATAGAATTTGGTAACACCTCCAAACATGTTCATACTCAAGTCCAAAACTTTCAACTTGCTGCAATTTGACAAAGATACCATAAAATCCCAGCTATTTGGTAAATAATTTCCTAGACTATTGTTACTCAAACCAAGCCACGAGAGTTCTCGAAGGTCTCCTAGACTGGTCGGAACCTGTCCAACGAAATTATTAAAAGGAATATCAAGTGCTTGAAGCTGAGAAGCATTGGAGAATGATTCAGGGATTGTTCCAGATAATTCGTTGCCGGCAATGCCAAATCGTTGGAGATTAGGGAGCTTGAAGCCTATGTCGGAAGGAAGAGTACCGCGAAAATGATTAGCCGCAAATGAAATAGTGCTTATAGAGGATATATTGAAAAGAGAGGGAGGTATTGTACCGGACAGATTATTAGACACTAGTCCGATAAAGTATAATCTTTTCAGTTTGCCTATCTCATTCGGAATATTTCCTACAAGATTGTTATTTCCTATAGAAAATTTTTCGAGTGACGAAATATTTCCCAAGGAAGGAGGGATGCTTCCTGTAAGATTGTTTGTATGGAGTACAAGAATCACTAGCTTCACCAAAGAGCCAAGCTCCCTAGGAACCGTACCGGTAAGTTGTGCTTCGAGCTGTAATATGCTTAGTCGAGAGCTGTAGCTCAAGTTAACAGGAATTTTACCTTCAAACATGTTGTGACTAAGATTGAGATGTTGCAGTCGAAACAAACGACCAACGTGCTGCGGGATTTCACCGAAGAAGCTGTTACTTCCGAGGCTAATGAGCCTCATAAAAGAGAGGTTTCCAATAAAAGGCGACATGGTACCTCTCAAGTTATAGCCCTGCAAGTCCAAGGCTGTCAACCTTTGGTGCCGACTGCTGCATGAAACTCCACGCCAATCGCAGAAGTGGACGGACTCATTCCACGAGCTCAGTACGCCGCGGGGATCGTTGGAGATCGACTCTTTGAACTTGAGCAGAGCAAATCTGTCAGTTTCATTTCTTAATGTGTTGGCAATGCAACTGGTGGGCTGCAAAATGCTTAAACAATAGAGAAGAATCCCGTGGAGGAACAAAGACCAAAAGGCAAATGAAGTAGTGGGGTTGTGAAGGGCCATCATGCACTTCTCTCTTCCAATCCTTTAAATCCTCCGGCACTTATAATATCTTATTTTACATTTCGTAATTATTAATTAATTTATATGTAATTTTTTATCAAGAATCTTATAACATGAATCATTTAAAACTATTAGTGCAAAGAAACAAATATCACTGAAAATATTATATTAAAAGTATGGGCGGAGCTAGGCATATGTTTTCAGTTGGGACGTATGGCAAATTTTCTTTTATGATAAAATAAATAACATCAAAATATAAAATCTAAAGGGTAAATTTTAGTGGGACCACTAAGAATTTTTAATTTTAACGAGATCGATGTAAAAAATCTTAAAACTTTCAAGATAAGATTAATTTTAATACGGTTATATGAGTATATTTAATTTTTAATGGGAGTAAAATTTGAAAAACTATAAAATTTTTGGGTAAAAAATGAAAGATAAAAATTTCAACGAGGGCTAACACCACCTACCTCCGTCACTAATTAGAATCAACTAATTATTACAATAACGTATAAAAGGTTATAATTATCCTTTCGTATATGTGCCGCACAAGGGAGTTTTAGTAAATATATGTATATATAAAAAAAATTATATGTAATAATCATTATCATTACCCCATTAAACGCGGTATGAATGATTCTTTGTAGCCGGCTCACCACAAGTCCCAAACACATGCATTATTTCCTTCAATTCGTTATAGTTTCACATTGACCCACTAATCTTAATAACGTGCATTTGGGTTGTTGTAGCTTCCCTATTTGATGGTCGAACACAAGTGGGCTACTTGATTTTGGAAATCATTTTTTTTTTTTTTTGTTACAAAAGTTGTAGTTAAGAAGTGGACCCTTATCCTTTGATTTTGTGTCCGACCTTTGCAGGTTTCAAAGTCTTCAATCGTGCTGTCTATTCATTTCATTCAATTATTATATTAAGTGCTTGATTTTTTGTCTCGAAATTTTATATATAGTGGTGAAGAAGAAGAAGAAAGCTAATTCTTGAATAATGTAGAGCAACCATACAGGATAAGATGTCGAAATTCCATGGAAAAATAGGGAAGCCAAGTCAAGTCTATCTGTAATATGGGTTTTTATAGTTTTGAATGGTCGATATAATTAATATTTCGAGAGATACTACTGTAGTTGATAAGTTAGGGACACCTCTCGTGTCTTATACTATCTGAGATGATCCCTTATATAATTTGTCATTTGATAAGAGATGGAGCCCATCTTATTAAATAAATAAATAAATAAATAAAAACAACTTTACGTGCCTTTAGCTTTATTCCTATAGTCAAAGACCCACCAACTCTTGTCTGGAAGTGCACACACCGGCCAACTTGCTGGTGCATTGAAATTGACAGAGTACCGAGAGATGAAAAGAAGTCGTGTAAAGTTATATGGCAATTTTACGGTCGGAAACCGAAAAAAAAAAAACCTTATTCGTCTTCTCTATTTTAGATTGTTATTGTATTTGGTCTATTTTGCAATTTTAACTATAGTGTGATTTTTATAAAAATTAAATAACAAATGGAGAAGAGAACACAAAGATATTTAAAATGAATGTACTTTTATTGAGAAACTAGAAACAAAAAGAAAAACATATTTACCAATGCGTATGTAATGATTCATGCATTTGTTTGATATGATATTGTTCGCTTTAATCATTGTGCCCGCACGGTTTTACTTTCGGGCTTAATACCTCTTACCTTATAAAAGTTTCATCCTTGAAACTTACAATAATTCTAGATATTCGTTTTGATAGCGTCTTCTCGCTCTCATGTGGCTTTCCCTATCTTGTGATTTCGTCAAAGTACTTTAATTAAGGGAATCTTTTTGTTTCTCAAGGTCTTCGTCTTTCGATCCAGAATCTCATTGGATTATCTTCGTAACTCATATTCTCTTGAATCTGAATCACTTGTGGCTAGATGACGTGGGACAAATCCGATACGTACTTCTTCAACAACGATATGTGAAATATATTATGGATAGATGACATCGCCTGGGGCAGTTCTAGCTTGTATGCCACGTTGCCGATATGCTCAATCACTATATACAGTCCTAAATACTTGGGACTAAGCTTGCTAAGAACCATTTGTAATGATTCATATCTCCCTTTTGGTATGATTGTCTTATTTGAATTTCGTGCTTACACGGTTTTGCTCTTGGACTTAACCCCAAAAGACCTCATATCATTATAATGTGGTCTCTTTACTTATAAATCATTATATATATTTATTCTCAAGTGATGTGGGATTGCACAACTTACCATTTTTCTTGTAGGGATTGATAACCGTCACAATCACTGTAACACCCTAGAAATTCATAAACTTGATTCATGAATTATTATCATAGATTTCCTTCATTTATATTTCTAATGAATTATTTTGATGAATATCAGATTTCAAAATCATAAATGATTGTTTATGTATCATCAGTATGATGATGTTGATGATCTATCAATGTTGAGTTTCTCTATTTAAATGAGAAAATTTTATATACATAAAAGATGAGTTGAACGACATATAAATTTATACTAAAAAAAAATATTATGTCGTATTAGAGAGATTAATGTTAATTTTGGGTATTAGTAGGTCAATTTAATGATCTTAGTATTTATTTTGACCATATCAATATTTAAGTTTTGAGAGTATAATTGAGAAATTGATAGAAGATGTATAATTATGATTTTATTCTTAGAAAACAAAAAATCAAGGTGGAAGATTGATCAAGAATTGTGCTTAAGTTTGAAATCAATGGTTGTAAATTTATGTAACGAATCTATGTAAATCAATGGCCAAGCTTTAATGATAAGTGACCATGAGGCTTAAGTAAGGATTAGTTGTGATGGAATATCCAATGGATGAGAATACGGATGACAACTTTTGATCCATGGTGGAAAATTGGAAGAAGAAAAACAAAAAGAAAATGAGAAAATAACCAAGGGATCGGTTTGCGGTCAAAGAGCAAGAAGAAATTTGAACAAATGAGGAAAAAAAAAAGAAAGTGGTGCATGCAAACAACCTCATGTACGAGATGACATGGTTCATTTTGGCAATTTGACTCAAAGAGAGAAGTGAAAGTGACCCCTTGTCTCCACTTTGTTGAACAAAATTTCACCCCAACAACATCTCCCACAAGTGGCGGCAATGCAAGGGGAGATTAGCTAAAAATTTCATTTTTACCCCTCAAAATACAGCTTCTTTAAAGTAAATATTGGTTGAAGACAAGCCCCTAATATCTCATTTTATTCTCACACAAGTTAAGCTCAAAAACCCTAGCTTATTAAGCCACCACCAAGCTCAAAACAAAACAAAACAAAACAAAACAAAACAAAAAAAACAACCAACACTATTCTCCATCTCCAACACCCCTCTAGCACCCTCCTCCCTCCATTTTCAAGCTCCAAGCAACCCGTACCAAGTTCGAAGAAGTGTGACGCGGATTTAGAGGACGTTTTACTAGAGGTAACCTAGTGGTATTCTTTGTGTTTTGGTCATTTTTGGAGAACTAACGCATGATGTTTAGTTGTAATCTTAATGTTAAACTTCTTCTTACCTAGGAAAAGTTTTGATAAAAACTTTGGAGGTCCGAGATCTTAAGGATCCATGGAGCATTTCGGTAAGATCTACGAACTTTGTTAAAGTTTGTAGTTGTTGTGGTAATCTGGCAAGCTTAGAAACTTTGGTATGAAAAATAAATTATATGATAAGATTCTACAAGGATAAACTTCATTTTAGGCTTTGTAATCACTTAGTTTGCTTTTGTATGTCTAAAGTTATGAGCATTTGAAGTTGTGACACAAAACTAGACAGAAAATGAACCTCTGGGGTACAGTCTTGTCATTTATGTACTCTGAACCCTTTAGTCTCAAAATTTTGGATTATAGTTATAGATCTAAAAACCTAGATTTTTAAGCTTTTCAATAAGGTATCATGCACCTCAAACAGTAAATGTACAGTTTTTGGTGAATTTTACAAATTTGGCGACGAGCCGAAAGTCTTGCTTGAACCTATACTAGCCACGGGTTTTGTTATTTTAGGTTAGTAAAACATAATATTTTACAAAATAATTCTTCTTATATGAACTAGATCGCATAAGCTTTCCAATGGCATATCTCTTGCCTTATTTGGGCTTGTAAGTGAAGTGCTATGATTTTTCTAAATTTACCTATAAATCTGGACTTGTGGTACAAATGTGGGACCAACAGTAAAAAAAATTAAGTTTTACAGTATGAAACACTCAAACACTAAAGGAAAGAACTTTAGGCTGTAAAGTAGACATCTCAAGCTTCGAAGAAATATCATGCATTTAAATAGATTTGTACATAAATTTTAATAAATCCAAGTATTGTATTGAGTCTGATAAACTGGAATTCACCATAAGACACTTAGGAAAACACCATATTAATGTTGAAACACACTTTGAAATCTTGGAAAAAACAAATTATAAAGACAACAAACTAGACTTCAAGCTTTCCAAGTGAGCAAGGTCCAAAACGGATATACTCAAATTTAAATAATCTTGAAGTAAAATCCTATACCGACACAACGATTAAACATTAAATGTGACAGAATGGTAAGTCATAACAGAGGATATATTTAGTTATAAAATGAGCTGGTGATTAGTGTATGATCAAATAATGGAAAGACCCTAACTTTTAAAAAAATCACAAGTTTTTAAATGGGCTAAAAGTACACTAGAGGATTACTGGGCATATACCAAGAGACTACCTAGTCCAAATAAATGAGTCATAACTAATGAATTGGGCCTTACAAGCCTAATACTAGAGGAAGGCTACACAGAAAAGTAATAATTAACTACTACCTAATGAATTAATCAATTATCAATTAAATTTAATTTAATTAATTTAAGTAAAATTAAATTAAATTTATATAATAATAATATAAATTTATTTAACACTTAATAATTAATTTGAATTAATTGTTAAGGTTAATTATGATAAGTAAATTAAGCTCAGTTTAATTTATAAAATTAATTAATTAATTAATAAAGTTATATAACTATGATTCTATCTAAAAACGATATATTATTAAATCAGGACAATTTCTCAAACTTGAGTAGTAGGAGGTACAACTCTGGTAGTTTAAACACATAAGGCAAATACATACAAACCTTACCTACAGCATGGAACAAAATGTTTTTCATTGTTGATGTTATATGTTTTCTATAATTTGCCTTAACGAAATGATGAGTATATGAGCCATATGTATTGCTTTGATTAAACATTTGACGTGCATAATTTCTCTTGCACTGATATGATCGACATGTCTCACAAATATGCATGTCGTAATGATAGATGCATAATTACATGTAAATCTACACATTGTCACAAATAATAAGAATGAGGCTAACGAAATATAGGATTAAGTGTCGTATCAACCTTCAATTAGTGAAAGGATATGATAAGAACAAAAGTTATAAATTATGACCTTGGAGGTTATTGGAGGGCCGCTCCCCAAACTCTCCATTGGTTGCGCGCATATGGGTACGACATAAGGGCTCTTAAGTAGACATGACATGTATATAATGAATCCTCATTGAACACACATAGATCACATGTATTTTTTAACATTCTTGATGTTACGTGTGATGATATGATTTTATGAAAATATTTTATGAGTTATTGTTTGTACTTGATGAGCGAAAGCTCATACGTGTGTGTTCGTACTGTAGGTAATGCGGGTAAGCAGCCCGCTACTTAGACATTTTCTGGACTGGCGAAGCTATGCGGAGGTGATAAAGGAAAGAAGTGGAATACCACTATGAATTTAATTTCTGTATTTAGATTTCTTAAATTTTTGTATCAGCTATATTTATTTATGTTTCTAATATTTTGATACTAATAAACTAGTAAGAATACTTACGAGAAAAAGACATTATAGTATTCTTTTTAACTTATATGAAGTTATAGCTTTTTAAATGTTCTCTAAGTACGAATTTGAATAGAATATTTTTATCTAAAGATTTTCAATTTTCTCAGTTAAAAATTTTATTTTATTAAACTCTTCAAGTACAAGTATAATCTGTATGTAAAAAAAAAAAAAAGTTTTTTTGGAACCTAATATAAATAAGTGTTAACATATAATGAATTAAGAATAAGTAAGTGTAACGACTCGACTTTTTAGACCGCTAACTAGTTTACTTATTCTTGTTTAATTTAATCTTAACACTTATTTATATTTGGTTCTAAAAAACATATAATTTTTTTTAACTTATATTCGTACTACAATAGTTATAATATTAAAATCTTAACGGAAGGAAATTGAAAACATATAGCCAATAGATATCATATTCCAAATTCGTATTTAGATCAATATTTTAAAAATCTATAACTTCATGTAAATTAAAAGAATGAGTCTAAGGTCTTTTTCTCGTAAAATACTAATACTAGTTTAGTAGTACCAAAATATTGGAACATAGTTATAATATAGTTGATACAAAATAATTTAAGAAATTTAAATGCGAAAATTTAAGTCGTGGTGGTATCTCACTCCCGTCCTTAATCGCATCCGCACAGCTTTGTCAGTCCATAAAACATCTAAGTAGCGGGCAGCTTACCCGCGTTACCTACAGCATGAACACACTTGTATGAACTTTCACTCAGCAAGTACAAATAATATCTCACAAATCATTTTCATAAAATCATATCATCACTATAACATCATGAATGTTTAAAAATGCATGTGAATTATATGTGTTCAATTATGCTTTATTATTTACATATCTTATCTATATAAGGGCCCCTATGTCGTACCCATGTGCGCACAACCAATGGAGAGTTAAGGGAGCGACCCTCCAACAACCTCTAAGGTCATATCTTATAACTTTCGTTCTTATCTATCCTCTCACTAATTGAAGGTTGGTACGACACTTAATCCTATCTTTCGTTAGCCTCATTCTTATTATTTGTGACAATGTGTAGATTTACATGTCACTATGCATCTATCATTACTGCATACATATATGTGAGGCATGTCAATCATATCAGTGCAAGAGAAATTATGCACGTTAAGTGTTTAATTAACGCAGTACATATGGCTCATAGGCTCATCACTTCATCAAGGTAAATCATAGAAAACGTAAAACATCAATAACGAAAAATATTTTGTTCAATGTTGTAGGTGAGGTTTGTACTTACAGAAATCACGTAATTGTGTATCCGCGTTGATTGTTTCCGGCTTTACCTCAAGTCGATGCGATGTCTTAATTTTAAATTGACATCCTTCAATTAGAGTTAGGTTTTTGAATCATTGTCGATTATGGACATATGTTCTCTTAATTAATAATTAATTTTAATTTAATTATTAATTTGTCTCTAAGTTTTTTTAATAACATCCTTAATTATTAATTATATGATTATCATAAATTAATTTCTTAATTAATATTAATTAATTTTAAATATTAAATTAATTAATTATTAACCAATTGGTGAGTCAATTATTTAACACTTAATTTCTTATCTATTATTTTACTTAATTCCCCTTTATTCATATTTGGGTCCATTAGATGACCATGGATAACCATGGTCTTTTAATATCATATTGGGTCATCTTTGTGGGTTGTAGGTTTATTGGGTCTATTACAACCCATTTACTTGTAATTGGATCATATTATTTCAAATAGTGCTTTGGCTTAATTATTGTTTTGGACCCGTTAAGGCCCCATTACACTTTGTTGTATTCTTATAAGTTTTGGTCAAAATTACATGGCATCGCATCAAGCCTAGTGGCTAGCTCATTTTTCGTCACCGAGCCCTCGGTACTAATTTACCAATTTGTCCCTATTTCGGTTATTCAAGCACTTTTAAGCTTTAACTTGTTAAATCTTTTGACCTTAGCTTTTAGTAATCTCTCTTGTAATTTTATAGGTCCAGAAAACCTCTACCTATGGTTCAAAACGTTCTCCCCATCAAATTACCATTTTCCCCCTTAGTTTGACAAAATTACAATTTTACCATTAGACATATCCTTTTTAATCTAGACTTATTGAATGGCTTTTCAAAGTTTGTCCCAGCCTTAGAATAATGTTTACAGTGCCCTTAAGCTCTTAAAATGGCTTTCGTAACTTATTACATTTCTAAACACAATTAATAAAAGTTTAACATTTATGCCCCTTTATGTCTTTTAAGGTCGTACATTTTACTATAACATAAACCATATATTTCTTGTATTTATTTTGATTAATATACTGTTTTAAGGGTGACAAGATGCTGTTTAATTATAGTTTAAGCAGATTTTATAATTTGACCCGTTTTTTATTTATTTTTACATTTTAGTCCTTATTTAGCCCCAATTAGTTCCCAATACCCTTTGGTTCACGTTTTCTATACTTAATGTCTTTATAAAGTGTTCTCACAGGATCAGAACTCATTTTTAACAAGTTTTTATTATTTACGTTTTGATCATAAACTTTTCCATATTTACGTTTTGACCCCAAAATGGTGTTTTAGTTATTTCTTATCCATTTATCACCAAAATTTGACACAAGGTTTATTTTAAGTCTCTAGTCAAGATTACAAAGTTTCGGATTCAAATAAAGTCTTTAGGCTGGTGAAATTATGATTTTACCTCTTGAGGGTAAAATCGTCATTTTTGACATTTATTGTTTCTGATCAAACTTGAGCTCTTTTTATGGCTTATTTCAAGAATAATATTCTGTCATTCTATAAGATTATGAAAATCCCACTCAAAATAACATTTTTCAATTTATTAACATTTATGTTAAAAATGTTATTTTTAGTACTTTATGGTCCTTAATTCTTATTCTAGCTTATTTGTGATGTCAAAATATTTTCCTCATCATTCATGCTTCCATTAAACAGAGGACATAACATATCAACATGCCATAATTTCTTATTCTCATTCATGTCATATAACCATAAAATCACATAAACACACTTTTCATTATATTTCACACACAAATCATAATTTCTTATTCTCATTCATGTCATATAACCATAAAATCACATAAACACACTTTTCATTATATTTCACACACAAATCATGTTTTCTAACCACCTTAAATCATGGCCAGCACATATATCATCTCACTAGGTAACAAAACCACATTTTAACCATTTACCATGCCAAGATTTCCTATTTGTAAGAACACATTTTGAAAGGAAGGTTATTGAGAACTTAGTAACCCTCTAGTTTACAAATCATTTACCTCTTAAAAAAGTAGTGGGTTCTTAGCTCCTCTTGAAGGCTTTGAACCATTCTTGGATCCTTGAGGTAGGGGCTAGAATAGAGATAAAATATCACTTAAAAAAAATATTTTTAATATATCATTCTTCTTTCTAGAAAACAAGTGGAAAGTATAAGTTTTTACCTTAAAAAACACTTGGAATGGCTCTTCCTTCTTGCTAAAAATGATCTTGGGAGTGGGTGGAAGGAGATGAAGTATATTTTTGACTTCCCTTAGCTACAAATTTCGTCCACAATGAAGAGAGGAAGAGAGGAAACTTTTCTTCACTTGTATGATTTTTATGAAAGAGAAAAAAGTGATTTTTGGTTTACCTAAAACCTTTTTATAACCAAGCCTTATTGTGGGTTAATAAAATTGAAATTTTTGGATTTAAAACTCTCCAAAAACGTGCTCAGTTGAAGAGGACAAGTTGGGAGGTTGTTTTGGTGGTTTTTCATGTATTTCTAAGTGGTTTTAGTAGGTAGTCATTCAAGTAGTCCATCATCTTACATTGTAATCAATTTTTCTTTCTTGTCTTGTCATCTATGTTTTGCTTGTTTAGGGGTTGGATTTGGATTCTCAAAACCCTCCCCCCACCTTTTTTTTCTTTCTTTCTTGCATTGGGCTTAGCCCACTGCCTTGCCCAGTGGGTAATTACCCACTGGGTGGGGGGCTGCACGAGCACTCCCCCTATGTCTTTTTTTTTTTTTTTTTTTTTTAACTTTCTTGATTGAGATGATAGTAGGATTATTAAATCTAATTTAATAGACAAATCTTCACATGGCATAAAATTCACTTCTTCAAATCACAAAATTATGATTATTCATTCATTATATTTATATAATGAATTTTCACACATAATATTTTCACAAAATCTCTATTGAACAAGAAAATAAGAGTAACATAATATATATATATATATTTTCCTTTTAAATAGAAAAACTCAACATTGTTAAATCATCTACATCATCACATTGATGATACATATACATCATTCATGATATTGAAATTTGGTATTCATCAAAATAATTCATTAGAAGTGTATTGATGAAGGAAATCCATAATAATAGTTCGTGAATTGAGTTTATGAATTTCTAGGGCATCATCATAAGTTAGTTAACGGTCTGAAAAGTCGAGTCGTTATAATCACCCTTCATTTCGGGGCCTAACGTCCTCATTGGCCACATTTCCGGCTGCATATAGGCTCTGATACCATTTGTAACAACACATGTCTTTTTTGGTATAATATTATCCACTCTAGGCTTTGGCCCGCACATATTTACTCTTGGGCTTAACCATGAACCACCACATACATCCATTATCAAATAATGCTAGACTGCATAACTTATCCTTTTTTTATAAGGACTGATGATGTTATAATCAACCCTCATTTTAAGACCCAACGTCCTCATTGGAGGACACCCATAAGTACAACACCCATTTATATCAAATAAATAGATAAATAAGTACGACACAACGGAGGGAAAAAAACAACATAAAATACTACGCTTGCGTTTAGTTCGCCAGATGGAGATAAAATTTTTAAATTGAAGTTAATAGATTTTTTAAAAATTAGTTATAATTTTGTTGACTTTTTTTAAAAAAAAAAAAAAATTGATATAAAAAAATACAGTTTTATTAGAGTTAAACGTAAACGTTAAATGAAGTAGTATGTTTGAATATGAAAACGACAAAGAAACTAAAAAATTTGAAAACGAGAACAATATATGAAAGCCTGCTGGCCCCCGTACACAAGAAATCGTGGGAGCGCCTCCCTATTTTATTACGAATTCCCGCCGGATTGGAATCATTTGATATATACATGCATACATACAATATATATATATATATATATATATAGGCTAAAGAGGAGGAAAGAAAGACGAAACGGACCAGAAAGCAAGCATTGTGGGACGCCGGCGGCGCCATACGTATAGGGTGAGTTCTTTTTTTTTTTTTTTTTTTTAATTTGATTTTTCTTCTTTTTTCGTTTGTTTAATTTTGAAGTTTTTTTTTTATATATA
This sequence comes from Ficus carica, assembly GCA_009761775.1. NCBI lineage: Eukaryota > Viridiplantae > Streptophyta > Magnoliopsida > Rosales > Moraceae > Ficus > Ficus carica. The sequence continues at coordinate 29,533 of VYVB01000497.1, read as the reverse complement.
TATATATATTTTTTGAGAAATAATTTCGAAGTAGTTGATCGCTGCAAATTTTGGGAATCGGTTTGTTTTACTAAACTGAACGATTGCATTAGGGTTTTTGTTTGTTTAGGATAAATTTATTCGATCAGAATTTCAGTCCTCTGGAAAATCATCAAATATTCTTTCCAATTTCTTAGACAACAAGACTTTCCAATATCTAGGGTTGTTTGGGAGAAATACTCAAATCAGATGCTTTTTTTTTTTTTTGGGTTAATCCTGATTGAGGTTTCGCAATCTTTAACTTTGTTTCTTTTTTTTTTTTTTTTTCTTTTTTTTTCATTTTTCTCAATGCTTGCTGCAATCCACCACTTCTTTTTATTTTTTTTATTTTTATTTTTAGAGAAAATGAGAAAACAATTCACAATTCCTACCAAAACCCCCTCTTTCCTCTCACCCGCTGAGCTAGTTCTGTTTTATCTCTTTAGTTGTTCGTTATTTGATCTTGGATATTTATGAAATCCAGGAATTTGTAACCTAATAAAAAGGTTGATCTTATTTTTATTTGATAGTTCTTATTAGTAGTTTTGTGTTAGTCATAAGTTAAACTTAAACCTGCAGCATGAATACATAATTGCGGTACTAAATAGAATTTGAGTATTCCTCGGATGAATTTCTTTATTGCATTGCATTAATGATAGATTGCCTTGGTGATTGTTAACGTTTTTTACTGGAAATTGTGGGTTGATGGGGAAGGGGATATGTGCACCGAAGATAAATAGGGATGTTATAAAAGGTGCCTGATGAACTATAGGTTTTGTTCTATTTAGGTCCTTTAGTCCCTGTGATTGTTTTGCTTGTGGACCTTTGTCTTCTTTTTTTTTTGGGTCCTTTGTGTACCCGAGAGTTCTTTGTTTTGTTCTTGTATCGGCAGCACTTGTTGTGTCCTTTTTAACGAATTAATCAGGAAAGGAAAGGTTTGAGTAAGAGTTTGAGATTTATACCAGAAGCAGAAGATCAAACGAAAGTGCAAAAAGAGAATGAGGGAAGAGAAGAGATCAGAGAAGAATGGGAGAAAGAAAAGTTTTGAACAAGTATTATCCCTTGGACTTCAACCCGTCGAAGCTACAGAGAATTTGGAGGCCAATGAACAATCAAATGAAGGTTTGGACGATGCTTTCGATGACCATTCAGTGCAATCTGCATTATCTTTCTCTTTTAAAATACATTTTTTTCTATACGTTCCTTTTCTGGCCTTTACAACATGTTAGGGTACTGTTTTGTTTGTTTGTCTCTTCCTTTTTTCTTTTTTTTTTTTCTTTAGAGTGTTATGGTAATGGATATTATGGTTTCCCCCATTGTTGTGTTGTATTAAAGAGTCATTTTAAGCTTATAAAAAGTTGGACATGTGATGTAATTCCTTTTTGGCTTGTGAGAATAAACCTGTCAACTATATTTTTGTTGGTGTTCTAATATTTCTTTTTTTTTTTTCTTTTAACCTGTCTCCTTTGATAAACTAAATCTCAGTTTGATACATTTATACTCTCTAGTTCTAATACAGGCCTTTATGTTTTCCAGTCCCGACAAGAAACCGTGAGGGTAGATGCAATGCTTGAGGCCTTGAAGTGCACAACTGTGGAAAAGGTAGAATTGATTTCTTATATTAAGTGAAAATCTAAGACAGAATACGAAATAATTCTGCCCTTCTAAATTAAATCTGAAGCATGTCACTTCTTGGTGTGACTGCGGAAAAAAACTGAAAGCCAGCAGATATCCAAGACACGTTCCGCTAGGTGTTTTTAGAGAAGTGAACTAGAAGAGCAAATGATATGGTCACATGGTAGTAGTAAACTAGTGAAAACATTAAATGTGCATTTAATCGCTCTATGCAATTTTCTTTGCCACCTTGTAAATTTTGGCTCCATTTACTTTTATTGTGCTTGGCTAATATGATGGCAGGAGAAGCAATTGGAAGAGGAGGACGAGACACAAATCAAAGCAATCAATTTCCAGGTCAATATCTCTCTTGGTTTTGTGTTCTTTCAATTTCTGCTTTCCTAGGGAGCTAGTTTTAATAGAAATTGCTTTTTAACAAACGTATTGCAGAACTCGAGACATATTGTTAGAAGGATTCGTGATGAAGATCTTGATAATGATGGTGTCCTGATTCATGACACTCCGAAGGTAATACGTTTCAGTTGGTTACCAAAGGAATTTTATGTGTTAATAATATAATGGCATCTATGTGCGAGCATTTGGTGACAGCTTAGTTTAAGCATATTGTATGTATCATTTTTCGAAACTCTCAGATGCAATATCATGTGTCTAATTCATGTGCTTGTCGCATTATTTGGATTCGGTAGTTTTTTAAACCAAGTATTATTTAGAAGCCAAAAAGAACGGTGATTTCAGTTGGATTGAAGGTGTTAGAATTCCTTTATTGGAGTTATTTTGCCTACATTTCACACAAAATACTTGCCGTCTTATCTAAAGTTTCCCCATACCATACACTTATGCTCACTTGAATTGCAGAGGTGAAAGGAACTTGAGAAGCATTCTGGAAAACCGACTCATCGAAAAATGCCAATTTCCCTTACAGCTCAAGCCACAGAGGTATTACACTATAACTTTTCCCGGCGTCGGTTTTTTTTTTTTTTTTTTTTTTTTTTTTTTTTTTTCTCTTTTTTTTCTCTTAATAAGCATTCAAATGGTGTTTGGTTTTCAAAAAAAATACTTGTGCTTTTCGGAACAAAAGTTTGTTTCCTCATAAGCATAAGGTGCTAGATTATTGCGTATCATAGTTGCCTATTCTGAGCTAACCTTGCAAACGAGCCAATGCGGGTGCTCTGTGCTCCTTTTTCTTCTGTGTCATACATATTATTCTTGTTTCTTGAAACGAAATTATGAATTATTGAACACTTTTTTCTGCTTTGGCAGGAAAGCAAAGCGATGGGGGCTTTAGATAATGTGAAATTCATTGTCAAGTCTTCGACAGCTGATGAAATCAATGGCAGTGGCGGTGGCATCAGTGTACTAGAATCTTTGCAGCTAAACTACAATGACGAGGATGATTTGGCATGCTAGTAAATAGTACTAGTAAGAAGATAAAAACATTTTTCTTTCTTCCTTTTTTTTTTTTTTTTTTTTTTTTTTTTTTGTCAGTTTGTAAATCCCACACCCGAATCTATAATTGTAGCGAGCCTCTTGTACAACCAAGTTGCCGAAGTAAGGGAAGACCATCTTTGGCTGTAGTCAGATTCACTGTATGTCATTTTTGCTAATATGAATATTAACTAACCAGTACTAATTTTTCCTTTACAACACAGTAATTCTACTACAAGGTACTTAAATCCTCAATTTCCAACTAAAGAAAAGCTTCAAACGACTCAAAACATGATGTACATTCCCGAGGGAGTTCTTTGCCTTGCTCCGCCAAAGACGGAGACATAGCGGAGGGACAGGGCGCCTTGTAAGGTGTTTGGTATTCTGAGGCTGCCAACAGTAGTTGCTGCCTTGCCGGAGGGGAAAGGCTTATAAAAATGAGGACGCCAATGTCCAGAACAACATGAAAACTACAAGAATATATTATAGACGACGATAAACATGGGAAACGACAAAACGTTGGGCACCTCAACAACCGAAGAACGACAACTTAATCAAAAAACTACAATTGAAATTCCCCGTATTGACAAGACCTTAAGAAAACAACAAACGAAAACAAAAACTACGATTGCTCGAAAACGATAGCTTTATTGAAAAACAACTCGTACAGGAAAACTACTATCACCTGAAATACGACAAATAACTTGAAAGTAAATTTCGGAATGACAAGTCCTTAAGAAAACGACAAACAACGAAAATAACACGATCACCTGAAAAACGACGATTACTCGAAAATGACTCGTACTGGAAAATTACTATCACCTGAAATACGACAAATAACTTGAAATTAATTTTTGTTTTTTTTTCATGAATAACTTGAAAGCAATTTTAAATTTTTTTAATATCGTTTGTTCTTCCTATATTTCCACAGTGTATACATATATATCTTCACAAAATCATTTCCACAGTTTCTTTGCAACCAAACAAGAGATAAGCCTTCTGCTAATGATCACAAGATCATGGGATAAGTTGGAATAAGCTTGAGTTCAAGAAAGTACAAATTTGATTCCGTATTGAATATATATATTTAAAAACAAAAGAAGAAAAGATAAAAGAAAAGCAAGAAATAAGGTTTTATTTTAAATTGAAAAAATACATCTCATATGTTTTGCATTAAACATCACTTTTGCAATTTTATTATACAAATACTTAAATAATTTGAATTGCAAAAATTTGATTGGAGTTGAATTAAATTGAGTTATGCGTTTAGATGATTGGAGTTAAAAAGTGTAAAAATTTGAAATATGTTCTGAAAACAAAATATCATTATAGAGTTCATTTCGCTCGTATGAAAATTCTGTGCAATTTAAAAAAGAGTAATTAATCAAAATAGTCCCTAAATTATTAAAAAGGTGACAATTTGGTTTCTGTTTTTTTTTTTTTTTTTTTTTGCCGAGATAACCCTAAACTATTTTTTTTTTTTTGGCAATTATCGTCCTTTTCATCTGATTCAATCAAAAAACTCACGGAAAGATAACGTGAAGAGCACGTTTTGTGTTTTTTGAAGGTCAAATAGGTAATTTTATGCCCAAATCAGACGTGATAATTAGGGCCAAATTGGGAGGGTTTTCCTTAGTGGTTTTTTTTTTTTCTAAAACTAGAGATTGAGAATGTCACCATAGGCATTTAGAATGTGTGTTTGAAAATGAGTTAGTCAACCAAATGTGATTTTAAAAAATAAATATATAAATAAAAGGAAAGGAAAGTTTTGGTCTCAATTGAGATGCTAAACCCCAACTCTTTTTAATCGGACCCACTTTCGGTCATCATAATCTGTCAAATTGACGGACTTAATTAAGATAAATACATCAGATACGAACAATAATAGATTACTTTGGTGTAAATAACAAGCCCGTTGGAAAATTAACAGCAAATTGCACTTTTACCCCCCTTTAATAATAGTTTCTTTGACACTTCAACCAATTAAAATTTTTTCTTCTGCAAATTACCCCTTTATATTTTGTACTCTCTTGCAATATGAACCACTTGTTAACTTCTGTTAGAATCTTTTACAGTATTTACAGTATTTACCAAGTATTTTACAGTATTTTATCATGAGTCAACATAGTGTAAAATTGTAAATACCTAAAATCCTTTGGCTATCAATTGCTCAGATTTAAGCTAGGTTGAGTTTTAGATAATCCGCAAACATTAAACCTTTAGGACTCTTGCATGTTTTACCCAAAAAATAAATGCAAACTGCAGAACTTCTTTACTAGGTTTTGTAGGGACATTTTTTTTTTTAAATGAAATTCCAATCCTTGTCCCTTATTAATTTTGAAAATTTCAAGTGGCTGCTTACATGACAAATATGGTTAAAAAAAAAATTAACTGAAGTTGTCAAATGTTCATATAAAAGAAGAGTACAAAATATAGAGGGTAAAGTGCCACGAAAATTTTATAAGGGATGAAGGACCAAAGGTACTATAATAATTTATGTGGTAAATTGCAATTTTACCGGAAAATTAATGGAACTCTTGAATATTCCAATCTTGACTCAACCGAGATTTTTCGGAGTCTTTACGCTACGAAGGAAAATTCTCAGAATGCACAGGTAGCTCATCAATAATGGAAGTACCAACAGTTCTATACATCATCATTAATAGAAAGTGAGTCATGCATGTAGGCCTCACATCGTGAGACTTATTTGTAATTAGTGGTTGATATTCAATACCACCGATATCCCTTACCAGTATTCGCAATTACATCACCTTACAATTTTGATAATTAATTTTAGTAATATATTATCAGATGTTTTTCTGAGCAAATTATACATGTTGAAAATTCTCAGAATGTGCAGGTAGCTCATCAATAAGGTAGAAAAAGTAAGAAAAATATTTGGGAGTACCATAGGCACTAAACACAGTCACCATTAATAAAAGGTGAGTTTTATATGTAGGTCTCATATCGTAAGATCCACAGTAGTCGCGACTACATCACCCTACAAGTTTGATAATTAATATTAATAATATATTACCGGATGTTTTTTTGAGCAAATTCATGGCGAAAGACCTTTATAATCTAAAGTTTAATGTAAATGCAAATAATTTGGTTATAGTTAATCTAACATAAATTAAAATAAATGGATTTATTAATTTAATTAGATTAATATATGCATTAATTAATGCATTGGGTTTAAGATTATTCCGGCATATTGTACATTTGCAGCAAATTAATTGGAAAAGGATGGATATTTATGGCGAGTTTGCAATATTTGTGTTAAATAATCTTGCTTAGTTATGTGATAATTGCTTTTGTTTTGAGCTCTAATATACTCAGCGAACTAATTAGCAAAGATTCTTAAAAAACTTTAATCAGACAAAGTACTTCTCTTTTTTTTTTTTTTTTTTTTTTTTTAAGTGAACAAAAAAAAATGCCAAAACCACTTGTAAGTTGGTAATAGAGGAGTAAGTGACACGTTCAGTGGACTTATCAATTAGAACCTAATTGCATGAGTCATGGAAATTCTAGGAAAGTGAAATTTATTAAATTCAATGTTCAAAATAAATGGGCCTACACGCCATATTTCTGTTGACTTAGCGAGACATAGAAGTCTTCAAATGTTACTTGGGTCAGTGGATATCAATTCATGAATATTCGAGATACGTTTCCTTCTCATGAATTGAGAGAGAGACCGGGAGAGAGAAGAAAAAAGAGGAAGAAATGGTTTAATGATGAATTTTAATTATTCAAAAACTCTAATTTTAATCTCTCTTAGTATAAAACTATTAGAACATGCAATTTATACGAGACACAATTAGAGAAAGATCATATTCTTATTCTCCATTTTCCTCACCTAGATTTTTATGCATTTTTTCTTTTTATTTTTTTCCCTTCTTATTAGACACAGTCAGTGACAGAGCCACTTAAGATCAAATGCGGCTGCCGTTCCCATTTATTTTAATATTAAAATAAATAAAATTATAAATAGGTACTTAAAATATGACTCGTGACCTAGTTTTCTATTATTTTACTTTTCTATCAACTGCATAAATGTTTTGGGCCATAAAGGACTGACTTATGCTTTTCCTTGGCTGATTAGTAACCACAAATTAAAACATGAATATATTTCTTTTTTGAAAAATACAAACATAATATTACCCCATAGACGACGCTGATTGTCGCACGCAAAAAACTAAAACCATTTATTTAGACAGAACTGGAACACCAACGTAGTGAACATACCCAAAAAAAAAAAAAAAAAAAAAGGAGGTTACTTCTTAATTTTTTTTGTCATCACAATTTCCTTGCGAAAATTAAGAGTACTCTGCTCATTTCTTTCCAAAGACGAGTAGACTCTGCTCTCAAACTGTCGTGTTTTTCGTGCTTTTGTTTTGCACAATATGCTCTTATGGATCCAACACTTGGTCATCAGGAGCTGGAGGGAACAAAATCAGGTGCAAAGAAGCAGAGAGACGAGCGCTCCTCGACGTTAAACGCGATCTTGAATTCTGGAACGGAACTGATCTTCTTTCTTCTTGGGGGAATGAAGAGGGAGAAACAGACTGCTGCAAGTGGCTTGGGATTAAGTGTTCAGAAGAATCTGGTCATGTGGTCAGGCTCGATCTTTCTTCGATAACGACTTTGGGCTATAGTGATTTCGCCTTGATCTGTACTGTGGGAGGTAAGATCAGCCCTTCCTTGTTTGAGTTCTGAGTTATTTGGATCTCAGTTTCATTGAATTCGATATGGGAACTCAAATCCCAAGTTCCATTAGTACTCTTCGCCAATTAAGATACCTCAATCTCTCCTATACTTTCATGGGTGGAAACATTCCTCCTCAAGTTGCGAATCTTTCGAACTTGCGGGTTCTTGATCTTAGTAACAATCATTACACAATAAAGAGCCTTAAGTGGGTTTCTCATCTTTCTTCTTTAATAGACCTTCGACTGAGCGGTATAGATTTGGGCCAAGCTTATGACTGGCTGCAGATGGTTAACCAACTCCCTAGCCTGAAAAACTTGCAGTTAAGTTATTGTATGCTTCGTGAGGTCATGATTATGACTCCGTCTCATTCCGTCGTCAATTCTTCTACTTCTCTTTCCATCCTCAATCTTTCCAACAACAACTTTTCTGTTCCTATATACTCGTGGTTGTTCAACCTTAGTAATAGCCTTGTTCATCTCGACCTCTCAGTCAACCAGTTTGAAGGTTGTGTTCCAGAGTTATTCGGCACTATGACTGCCCTGACATACCTCGATCTCAGTCGTAATGTTAACTTAAATGGCTCCATCCCAAAATCTTTTAGCCAGATGACTGCCCTGACATACCTTGATCTAAGTCACAACAAGTTAAAAGGCGCAATATTTCCCGAAATTTTGGGGAACATGAGTGCCCTTGTCTACCTTGATCTTGGCGATAACATGCTCGAAGGAGAAATTCCAAAATCCATTTGGAACGCGCGTTTGTTACGTACACTGAGACTAGATTCAAATAATCTTAGTGGTCATCTCCCTCAAAGTAGTTTCCACCAATTGAAACAACTAGAAGTTTTGGATATTTCTAGAAACTCTTTGAGAGGTGTGATTTCTGAAGCTGGTTTTTCAGAGCTTTCTGAGTTATATTATTTGGATTTATCTTTTAACTCGTTAGCTTTGAACATCGATTCTGAATGGATTCCTCCGTTTCGTTTGCGTTACATATATCTTGGCTCCTGCAAGTTAGGCCCTCAATTTCCGAAATGGCTTCGAACTCAAAACAACTATTTCTTTCTCGATATTTCCAATTCTGGGATTTCGGATTCTGTTCCCAATTGGTTTTGGAATCTTTCTACTGCATTTCAAAGCATGAATCTTTCAAACAACCAAATCACCGGAGAAATTGGAAACATTTCGCTGGATTTTCAGGTAGAATCGACATACGATAACTTGGACATTGATTTGAGCTCAAATCAGTTAGAAGGTCCGGTTCCATCGTTTTTATTGAAAGTGGCTGCAGTAGATCTTTCCCGGAATAGATTTTCAAAGCTAAACTTCCCGTGTAATATCACGGGAGATTCGGCCTTGAAATTTCTAGATGTTTCATATAATGAATTGTTTGGACAACTTCCTGATTGTTGGTCCCTTTTCAAAGAATTGAAGGTTCTCATTTTGACAAAGAATAAGTTATCAGGAAAAATTCCTACCTCTATTGGCTCCTTAACTCAAATCGAGGCGCTGCGATTAACTGATAACAATTTCATTGGGGAATTACCTACAACATTGAAGAATTGCACATGGTTGTCAGTTATTGATTTTGGAGGTAACAAGCTATCGAGGCCAATTCCGACATCGATAGGGGAAAATTCACGTGGTCTTATTATTCTTAGCCTGAGATCTAATTTCTTTTATGGGAGCATACCTTCATCTCTATGTCATTTGGCATATCTTCAACTCCTTGACCTGTCTGGGAATGATATCACTGGAAGCATACCAAAATGTATCAGTAATTTTACTGCAATGAGAGAAGGTTGGAGAGATGAAAGAACAACCATTACTCACATCTACGCGACCCACAAAAGTAGTGAAGGGATGTTCATTACCGAAGAGTATGAAGACGATGTACAGCTGCAATGGAAAGGAAACCTCATGGAATTCAGAAGTATTCTCAGGCTTGTAAAAAGCATTGATCTGTCAAGCAATAAATTGCTTGGGAAATTCCAGTAGAAATCGTTGAACTTGATGGATTGGTTTCTTTGAACTTATCAAGAAACAACTTAGGTGGACAAATCCCTCAAGAGATTGGTCAGTTGAAATCTTTAGATGTTCTTGATTTGTCAAGGAACAACCTTCATGGTCGAATTCCTTCCAGCCTCACTCAGATAGATCGTCTAAATACATTAGACTTGTCAAACAATAAGTTGTCTGGAAAAATTCCGACAGGCACTCAACTTCAGAGCTTCCCTAGTACTTCATACATAGGAAATCCTGAACTGTGTGGAGCTCCACTCTCAACGAAGTGTCCGAGTGATCAAGAACAAATCGTTTTTGGAGCCACCACTCAAGAAGCTGATGAGCTTTTAACCCAAGGATTCTACATTAGTATGGCGCTTGGGTTTGTAGTTGCATTCTGGGGAGTTTGTGGCACTTTAATCTTCAACAAGTCTTTCAGATACTCATATTTCAAGCTCTTGAATGATTTCGGAGACTTTGTTTGGATAATGACAGCAATACACAAGGCAAAACTACTAAGGATGATTAAGTGCTAATAAATGGTACGTATTCTTTCTGTCTCTCTTAAATGTTTGTACTTGATGATTGTAATATTTTTACAAGAATTTCTATTTTGTTCCCTCCCTTTAAGTAATAATTCTGATTCCGTCCTTTCCATGTTAGGAGCTGAATGTTTTACATCTCAGAAAGCGCCATTACTTCCATCCAAGAGAAGGGTAGACCTTATGTTGGAGACAGTTTCCTATAATGTATGCTATTGAAGATGGAGCGTGACTGAGCTAGTTGAAGTTTTATTTTAATACAAATAAACTGTAATGTTATTTGTAATTATACTACAATTTTCAAGTTTTAATCATTATCGCATCTGAAGGTTTGAGTAAATGTTGATTTGGAATTGGTGTTGTTAGATTGTGCATTTGTCTCACATCGCTTAGTTACAGGGCTGTTGTGGTGTTTAAACGTAGAACAGACTCCCTCTTCCCTTGTAAGGTGTTTGGTATTCTGAGGCACAGTAGTTACTGCCTTGCCGGAGGGGAAAGGCTTAAAAATGAGGACGCCAATGTCGAGAACAACATGAAAACTACAAGAATATATTATAGACGACGATAAACATGGGAAACGACAAAAAGTTTGGCACCTCAACAACTGAAGAACGACAACTTAATCTAAAAACTACAATTGAAATGCCCCGACAAGACCTTAAGAAAACAACAAACGAAAATACCACCACCACCTAAAAAACGACGATTACTCGAAAACAAGAGCTTTATTGAAAAACGACTCGTACGGGAAAACTACTATCACTTGAAATACGACAAATAACTTGAAAGTAAATTTCGGAATGACAAGATCTTAAGAAAACGACAAACAACGAAAATAACATGACCACCTGAAAAACGACGATTACTCGAAAACGACTCGTACTGGAAAACTACTATCACCTGAAATACGACAAATAACTTGAAAGTAATTTTTGTTTTTTTCATGAATAACTTGAAAGCAATTTTAAATTATTTTAATATGGTTTGTTCTTCCTATACTTCCAGTGTATACATATATCTTCACAAAATCATTTCCACAGTTTCTTTGCAACCAAACAATAGAGAGCCTTCTGCGATTGATCACAAGATCGTGGGATAAGTTGGAATAAGCTTCAGTCCAAGAAAGTGCAAATTTGATTCCGTATTGAATATAATATTAAATAAAAAAAAAGAAGAAAAGAAAAAAGAAAAGCAAGAAATAAGGTTTTATTTTAAATTGAAAAATACTTAATACATCTCATATGTTTTGTCATAAACATCACTTTTGCATTTTTATTATACAAATACTTAAACATTTTGAATTGTAAAAATTTGATTGGAGTTGAGTTGAATTGAATTATGCATTTAGATGATTAAAGTTAAAAAATGTAAAAATTTAAAATATGTTCTAAAAACAAAATATTATTATAGAATTTATTTCTTTCGTCTGAAAATATACAATTTAAAAAAAAATAATTAGTCAAAATAATTCATAAACTATTTAAAATATGATGATTTGGTCCCTTTTTTTTAATTTTAGTCGAGATAATCTTAAATTTTTTTATTTTTATTTTTTTGCAATTATCGTCATTTTCGTCTAATTTCGTCCAAAAACTCATAAAATGATTACGTGAGAAGTAAGTTTTATGTTTTTTAAAGATCAAATAGGTAATTTTATACCCAAATTAGATGCGATAATTGGGGCTAAATGGGGAGGGTTTTCCTCGGTGGTTTTTGTTTTTCTGAGATTAGAGATTTGGAGTTTCACGGGTTTTTGTTCTTCAACCCCTTCCTCCCCGTCATCTCCCTCTATAGCTCCATGGGTTTTTGTTCTTCAACGCCAGCTTCGTCATCTGTTCCGAGTTGGCTTCGCTGATCACCGCCGCAAGTTCGAGGTCAGCTGCCTTCGTCGGAGATGGACACCGTCGCCGAAATCTGCAAAGGGAGAGAGAGAGAGGAGACATATCACTTTAGGGAAAACAAAGGGAAAATGAATTTTGGAGGGAAATGATCATTTTAACAACATTCATTAGAAACTTAAAAGAGTTTGATGAAATGATTAATTGTCGACGTTTAAAGAATTTAGAATTAGAAACTTCATGGAGTTTTGATAAGATTATAATTATCAATATTTAGATAACTTAAAATTATTTTCATTAAAATTAAAAAAATCTGAATTAAATTGTTATTTTTTAAATAATTTAAGGATATTTTTGATTAATTTATCTTTAAAAAAAATTTACCTCACTTAAATCTGTATGGATAAAATTATAAATTTTTAAAATTTAAATGTTTAAATTACAATTAAAATTATAAGTAATGAAACCGAGTCTGTTCAGAAAAAACAGAAAACAATGGGAATTAAATTGAATTAAAATTGTATTTGTAATTGTGCAGAATTGACAAGGTTAAAACTGTAAAAAAAAAAAATGTTGTCCATCGTCAAACTAGGCTTGACCATTGCCACACACGAATTGTTAAAGACATCTTCCTTCCAGAACAAGGAGCATTTCATTTCATCTCTGTCCCATAATATTCCTACGCGCTCGACTCAGCATTTGACCATGTCGTCCGAGTTCACCGACTCCTTCACTCAGCCCGGTGACGACTCAGTCCCGACCACCGGCTCCACTCGCCCCTTCGACGACGACGGTTACTTGGGCTACGACCCCCGCCTCCCATCCCAGCGCTTCGACTCGTTCTCCGCCACTCAGTTCGTCGACTCCGAGTCGCTCAAGGACTCCGCCACTGACTCCCCGATCTTCCACAGCTCCGCCGCCGACGACGTCTTCGCCGCGCAATCGGTTCCCGAGGCCCAATCTCCGCCGTCGATCTACGCCGAGTCCAACGGCCAGGACTTCGATGGCGGGTTCGGTGGATCGGACGGTCCGATTCTGCCTCCTCCCTCGGAGATGGAGCGCGAGGAGGGCTTCGCTCTCAGAGAATGGAGGCGGTAAGGCCTCGAACCTTCTCGTTTCTCGTATTTATCGAATTGATCCGTCTCCGATCTGCTCAATCGGACAACATATGAGAAATTTGTTTCGAACTGATTCTTAATTTGCTTAGATTCATTTGTTTCGTATGGAAAAATCCTTAATTTTCAGTTTTAGTGACGAAGTAACGAACTTTAGTTCATTCAACTTCGCATTTGGAACTGATTTCTATATTCGATCTTCTAGGTCGAATTCGATGGTTAAAACAGGAATATTTTTGTTTCGATTCATATGTTTCTTCAAGAAAAATCCTTAATTTTCATTTTTGGAGTAAAGAAGTGACGAACTTTAAAACTTTAATTCATATTAATTCGCGTTTTGCCCTGATACTCATATTTGATCATCTAAGTCGACTATAAAAGATAGGAAAATTTTTGTTTCGATTCATCTGTTTAAGAAAATCTGTAAGAGAAACGAAGTAGTAACGAACTTTAGTTCATATTATTTTTATTGTTGTTATCGTGATTCGTACTCTGTCTTTGCTATAATTCATCGGTTAGATTCGGAGAATGTTGAAAATGTAGTGAATTTTATGGAAATTGTTGAATGTCGTGTTCAGAGAGAACGCAATTCGGCTTGAGGAGAAGGAGAAGAGGGAGAAGGAGTTGTTGAATCAGATAATCGAGGAAGCCGACGAATACAAACGTGAGTTCTACCAGAAGAGACAGATTGCTTGTGAAAGCAACAAAGCTTCTAACAAGGAAAAGGAGAAGGTGAGAATGAGAACGAGATTGGATGTCTCTTTTTGAAGTACATATGTCATATATGATGTGGTGCTACTTTTCTTTGTTTGCTATAATTGTCTTGTATCAATGACATCTCAACTCATTGTTTTTTATTATGGGTGGTTAAAATTTATTTATCCTCTATTTTAGTTGATGATCGCCTTCTGATCTACCGTATGTTTCTTTAAATACCATGGTTTACAGGTTGGTCGGTAAACTAGTTATTTGTTGAGTGATGGGTAAATGAGGATATCAATAAGGTCGTGTTTGGTAAGAGAGAAAGAAAATAGGAAGGGAAGAAAGGTATGTAATTTAGGTGCAGAAAATTGAGAGGAAAGGGTGGTGGGCCTCTCTCTTGTTGTGTTTGGTATGAATTTTCTCTTCTAATCCTTTCATATTAGGAGATTAAAATTGGGGTTTTTTAAAAGGATCTGAAATCCCTCACCCATTCCATTCCCTCCTCTTCTCTCCTACCAAACAACCATAAGTCCCAAAATCCTTCCACTATTGTCCTCACCCTTCGCCTTCCTTCCACTGTTCCCTCCTACCAAACAAGCTCTAAGAGTCTCGTATGCATAGTAAAGAATTTATGTTACTAGGAACGCATTTAAGCTGAACAAACAACTTTTTACTGCGATGCTTCCTCCGGGTCAGTATCCCAGAATTTTCAAATGATACGGTTTAGGGTACTAGAAATTGCATACGATAATTTCAGCATTAACATCTATTATATATCGCAAGCAAGCTCTTAATACTGGATGTTAGTGTGTGTTGTTGCCCTTTTGTTTTAAATCCCCTGGAGAGCGCATTTCCCTTGTAATTGAACTCATTCTTGCAATTACTAAAGTAGGTGAAGATTCAGTGTCGTTTTTGTTCTGTCTAGATTTATTGGTTTAGAAATTTTTTGACCAGGAGCGTAAGAGTGTACAAAATCACAGTTGGTAATTGTATTTGTATGCACAAAACTCATCATTTCGCAAGATTGAATCTGATTTGCAAACAGTATACCTAGAATTTTGTTGCTTTTAGAGGTAGTAATTTTGAATAGTAATTTTGAATTCAAAAAGAAAAGGTCGTATAAGTGAAGTCTTGAATATCTCTGACATCAAGGATATAATGGATTTAAAGGTAGTAACTTTGTTGTAAAGTGAAGCCTTGAATCTCTTTTAGATAGGGAGGAATAATATGCTCACAATATGCTCACTTGTTTTGTACCTGTATCTTTGTTTTCCAGATGTTTCTGGCCAATCAAGAGAAGTTTCATGCAGAGGCTAATAAGAGCTACTGGAAGTCAATTGCCGAGCTTATTCCTAATGAAGTGCCGACTCTAGAAAAGAAGAGAGGGAAGAAGGATCAGGAAAAGAAGCCATCCATTGTCGTCATCCAAGGTCCAAAGCCCGGAAAGCCAACTGATCTTTCAAGGATGCGGCAGATTCTTGTCAAACTGAAACACAACACACCTGACCACCTAAAGCATGCTCCACCACCACCACCAGCCCCTGCAAACGATGCCAAAAGCACTGCCGTTCCCGCTGCAGCAGGAGCCGCCGCGGCTTCCCCCTCGAAAGCTGTTGCTGTTGCTTGATAATTTACCCGCGGCTTTCGTTGGTTAGTGTCTCTAGAAGATATGTCGTTGTAAGTTGTAAGAGGCTACTTGTTTAGAATGTTGTGGTGTTAATCTGTATTGAACTTCCCCGCATATTTGATAGTCGGAGTCTTTAATTATTTGCCCTTTATGTGTAAGAACCGGCCATCAGAAGAGGGCAGACCTCATATCGGTAATATATTACATCGTTTCTCTATCATTTTAACAATCTTTTTTTTTTATTATTATTATTATTTGTACGTTTTTTGAAATTGAGGATAGGGAACTTGACCTATAACTCGTGTGAGAAATTACATCGTGTTTTCATTTTGAACCTTGAAGATTACGGGGCGGTTTGGAGCATAGACTCCGATTGGAGTTTTGAAAATGTTTTGATTGGAAATGAGTGAATACTTGAAGATATGCATTTGGTTGAAAATAAACTATTATACTTATAAAATCTAAAAACTTGAAATGTATTTGAAAAAAAATAATTATATAAATCTTGTTTAGTTTCTCTCATCATTCTATATGTTTTTTAAATCATCTCATTTCGATAATAATAAGAACAATATGAACTTTTAAAGTTTCAAGATCCGTTTGGCTCTCAGGTTTGAATTCAAAAAGTTAATTCCATTTTTTTTCCTCTTAAGAAGTCAACAGAAATTTTAACTAGCGTTGAAAATCAATTAATTTTAACTTAAAAATTTCATTTTAAATCCGAACACCAAACGTAAGCTGAGTTTTAAAAAGTTACATCAAAATGTAAATAATGAAAGTGGTTTATTTTAGAGAAATAGATAAATATTCAAAAAAAAAAAAAATCAACTATAGTGATCACTCCCAAGCAGACAGTTCCAAGCTATCCTAGACAATAATGTGCTAGAGTTCACAGGGCTAGGGACCCAAACATAGTCAGCAAATGATTACACATGCTTCATTAAATAATTCTCACTTCTCAGAGAAGAACAAAAAAAGAAAAAAACTAATAAAAGATCATATTTCTCTCTTAAAAAAAAAAAGAATAAACAAATAAATAACTCTACCTCTTGCATTATTAATGTTTTTTTTTTTTTCCTTTTCCCATTTCCCTCAACTACCCTTTTTAATTCCTAGAGAGGTTTTCCTTTCATGCTTATTTGGAAAAAGTTATCGTCCCTTTTTTTTTTTAATGTTCTCCTCAGTTGCATAATTGATATCATGCAAATTGCTCTGAAATTTAAGAGACTGTACCTTAGGGAGAAAGAGAACTGTTGCTATCTTGAAAGCCTCTTCACATTCGAAATCAAGCCACTAGGTGAATTGGGCAAAAGCAGTATAGATGATAATTAAAAAAGCTCGATATTTTTGGCCATGAATCAGTGGTCCTGCCCACTGGACATCGTGATCCTTATGGTATATAACGAGTACAAATGACAAGTATAAGCTCATGGGTAGGAGAGAGTGTGGTCCAGTGTGTATCTGGCTGTTTCACCGTTTTAATCAACGACTTTAAAAGAAGGCACATGAGTCGAATCCTACTCAAAAACAGCAAAAAAGAAAAACAATTCCCCTTCCCTCATTTCCTAGTATTTATAACAGAGAATTTTAAATGCCCAAACTCAATTGTGGCCTAGTTCTAGTTTATAAAGTATATACTCGAGTGAAGAGGAGTAGAGGATGATTCTTGATCAACGCTTGAAAACAAGTAAATGACACCATGCCGTGTACAAAATGAACAAAGGAAGACTTGTTCAGAACATCAATAATAATTACCCCCTACTATTAGAAAGACCATGATGAATTACATTTAAAATCAAAACCGCCAATTCCTCCGATAAAAACTTCACATTACTCATTCAAGCACAAATCTGGTTGAGCACAACTCTCCAAGTCCGGGGTCTCACTCTCTCTCGCGACTATCAAGAGCATTGCAATTCAATATTGAAATTGCGGTTTGTATGCAATGAAAAAGAACCATCACCTACAGCGCATACTAGCAGGGGATCGACCGCCTCGCTCACTGCCTATATCATCTTCTAGTTCACTCCCATCTAAGCAAATGCCATTGTTGTTGACACTGATTTCAGAACTAGCATTACTGCTCGTGGCGAGCGGAGAGTCTGAAACACTGATTGTTCTGCTCCGTGCAGGCCCCGATCTCACACTGTACATAGAGGATGCAGGGATATTTGTCATCAACGGCCGCAAATTACCCGGGATGCTTCTCCTTATGTCCTGCAGTCAAAATCTGAATCAAAAAAACTGACAGAATGCCAAACTTTAAGGTAACGTTCCATTATTAATATCATTCCCAAGGGATCCAAACACAAGGAAAACACCAAAATTTTCAAAGAAATATACAAAAAGATAAATGAAAAACAAACTTCTGAGTCTAAATTGTGGAAGTAAAAATGGCTCCATATGGAACACAATAAGAAAATAGGTCCACGGGAAACAACATAAAAAAGAGGCTGTTAAATACTTATAGGATGCCATAAAATGCAGGAGACACATACCATATGCCGTATGGCCATATCCAGAGATTTCTTTGAGAGTGTTCTACCAAAGCCTGAGCTGTCAGGAGATGAGGATTTTGCAGAGAGATTACCATGAGGAGAATGTTTATCATCTTGCTTCGGTGGTGCCAGTTTTCGCATATTTATTACCCTCTCCACCATTTTAGTTCCAATTAAAGCCGGGCTCACATTGTCATTGATTTTGTACTGGTTACGACTTACTGCAGGAACAGAGCTTCCACTAGGATGAACCATCCCATTGGGAGCGCGTCCTCTCGAAGGAGAGCATGATTGTCGTCTTGGTCTTCCACTTGAAGCAGGCTCGACAGAAGAAGATCGAGCACTTGGTGCTCCAGGCCTACCCTGGTGGCTGAGAGTGGCCTGTCAGGAAGTGATGTTCTTAAATTTGGTGGAGCATCAAGTGAAAAACCAGGCATCTCTGAGGGCTTCCATGGTCTTGATTTCACTGTCGGGGATGCTCCACGTGATGGTACTGGATTTTTAGTTGTCATGGAAGCTGGCTTCACAACTGAAGAAGAAGATTTAGATAGAGAAGCAGATATGCTGGGTGCAGATGATGGCGTTGAAGGTCGGCGAGTTGGTGTCGATGCCCTTGACGTGGACTTGGGAGCAGGTACAGTAGGTCTGGAAGTTGGTGTTGAAGATCTTGCTGTGGATCTTGACAATGGTGTTGAGGATCTTGAGGGAACTGTTGGCTTGGCTGTGGGTGAAAGCTTTGCTGTTGGGGAAGGCTTGGCTGTTGGGGAAGGCTTGGCTGTGGGTGAAGACTTCGCTGAAGAAACTGCAGACTTTGTCACAGAAACTGTTGGCTTGCTTGAAGGCAAGGTTGCCCTGGAAGTAGGTGTCGACGGTCTTGATGATTTAGACGTTGCAGTCAATGTAGGACGTCCAGTTGGTGTTGCGGGTCTTGATCCTGGACCTCCTGATGATGATGGTCTGCGAGTCCCAGTCCCAGCACTTGAACAATTTAATGCGAGTCTTGAAGAATTCAACCCAGGAGATGAAGCCGGTTGTTTAGATACTAAGCTGCTTCTCGGAGGATGCTCTGGCTGAGGGTTTGCCAACTATAACCACAATAAAGAAATGTCTAAGTGAACAGTTTTTCAAGTTTTAAGCAAAATGAACTGAAATATAACAGTAAAACGTTATAGGAAAAGATATAAAAGTAAAACTGTGCTACGTTTCTGCTTCCTAAGGTACTCTAATTTATTCAGCTTAAAAAAAGTGGCAATTTGGTAAACGATCCAGTATAATCATGAGTCTATAACTTGGAAAATTAAAAAGGAAAGTTGTCCAAGAGACCCTACAAAAATAATGGCGACTTCCACTTGGAAAGTAAATTACTAAATTCCAAGACTACCAACAGTTTAACAACCACTTATTTTTCTGAACACTTCAGAACAAGAATTACTACAAATTAAAGTTGAAAGAAAGTGATTACTCTAGATTTCAGAGCTGTCGGACGAGCCTTAGGTGTGCCAAGCTGACTCATCAAGGTCTTGTGCGATTCCATCTCCAAAGAAGGAAAAAGTGGTGTCCCAGGGGGAGTTAGAAGCCTGCAACAAAAAAGAATTCTAATTGATACCAAACTTTGAAGACAAGTACATGCATCTGATACCACCAGAGTTGTATTATTAACTCAAAAAAAGTTATATGTTAAAAAAGCAAGCACAAACACGCATGGTTCATTCAAAGCAATGGGAGCAAATTCCTGAGAGGATTTGTTATAGGATTTTCTCTACAAAAACACCTTGACGACATTTGTTTCATAGCTCAATAGTTCGTATGCTCGAATCCAATGCAATGTGACACTTCATTCCATTAGTGGTGGGGGCAAAATAATTAGTTTCAATATAAAAATGTATAATATACATGTGCAACTCTGGTTGTACATTTACATGTGTCCATCAATGTTTCTAGTACTATATCAGCAAAAGGGTATTTGCTCCCACCAGCTACACATACTTGTAATTATGTCTTATATAATATTCTCTGTTCCTAATCTCTTTTAAGATTTTCTTAACTTGCCCCCATCTTGAACAATAAACAAAGGAGTGGAATTTAAATTTCAAAAGAAAGTCTACTTTGCATGTGTTTGATCTGCAATACATATTTTATTCCTGAAAGTGGAACACTGCCCCAGCAAGATTATTTATTAAAAAAAAAACACATAAAGAAACAATATTAAATGGAAAACGAAAATGCCAACAAACCATTACCAGTCATAGTCGTTCTTATCATTGTCGGAATTGAGGAAATCATCAGCACCAGTCTTGCGCGGAGGCGCCGGCGGTGATGAAGAAAGATTAAAAATCGGAGAAGTTCCGGGTTTCGATCCTGTGAAAATTCGTCAATTGAGGGGAAAAAAAAATAAACATGAAAACACCTAAAATAGCAAGATTTTCAAATTAGGCAACAAATTGAAAAATTTTTGAAGATATATTCAGCACATTTCAAATCAAAAACTCAAAATTTTCTACCTAATGGAGCATCGAACTCTTCGGAGCTGTTGAGAAGAAGATCGTTCCGCTCCTTCTCACGCTTCTTCATCTCTAGAAACAATGCGAGCTCTTCTTCTTTCTCTTTCATCATCGTGGCTCGCAACTGCTGCCTCTGCTTCATCGCCGCTAGCATCTGCGATTCCTGAGCCCTAAAACTCCGATTCATCTCCGAAATCCAAGTCCACCAAGACAAAAAATAAATAATAAAAAAAAAACCCTCTACAAAAATATTATCTAAAAAGAAAAACCTAACGCAAGATTCTCTCTCACGTCTCCAACAACCGCAACAAATTCACACCAAACGCCCTCGCCTTCACCATCAAACGGCGCTTCGGAACCAAACTGAGACAAGAGGTTAGATCTGAAACCGAGGTCGGCCGGCACAAGACTCGAAACTCGAAAGCACAAATTCTACGTATCAGCATTCCATTGGCTCGCTCCGAAGCGGGGAAAAAGCTCAATGAGGAAGCGAAAGCTGCAGAGAACCCCCAAACTGCGAAGCGTCTTAGCTCAAACGAGCCGCCATTTTTGCCAGACGAAGAACCTCAAGACTCGCGTGCAAGCTAGAGAGAGAGTGTGTGAGTGAGGGAAAGAGAGAGAGAGGGAGAGAGAGGGAGAGGTTTTCAGAGAACCGTCATTGTTGAAAAAACGAACCTCGGAGAACTGGAGAGTGGGAAATTGCGGGGGAGAGAGAAACGGGGAAGAAGACCGGAAATTTCACGGGGAAGACTGGCATGGAATGGTAAATATTGGAGGATTTGGAGTCCGAAATGGGGAAAAATGAGTGAGAACTGCTCTCGTTGTTTCTCTCACTTAAAGGCTACGTTTTCAGGTTGTGCCTTTTGGTGGGTGGATAATCACGAGATTGCCCTCTTTTTATTTTATTTTATTTTTTTAATTTATATAATTTTTTATTATATTTCCTCGGGCGTGTGTCTTTTTTTGAATTTTGAAATGGGGGTTTTTGAAGTTGAGTCCCTAGGTTTTGAGGTAATTGTGGAAGAGGCCCGATTTTCAAGTAGAGTTTTCACATCATCGCCAGTTGGGACCTGCCCGGCATTGCTTTAATCATACGGAAATGAATGGTGAAGGGATATCAAGTGGTTTTTTTGATTTTGTCAACTTGAATGTTCTTCTTCTTCTTTTTCTTTTCTTTTCTTTTCTTTTTAATTTCTTTTTGTGCTGAAAAAATAGGAATATTCTTTTCTTTTTTTTAGGTATTTTTTGGCTAGTCAATAGGAATGTCGTTTGATTGTCTGATTAATAATTCCTTGCTTTTTCTAATTTGCAAAAAAGGTTAACTGCCAAAAAAAAAAAAAATTTCCCAAACTCAGAGATGTAGAATTCAAATTCTACATCATATAATATAATACTATGTTAAATTATGTATGCAATTGTGGTAATTGCTAGTTTTAGTATCATAAAATTTATGGCTAATTTCATGTCAAAAAAAAATATTTTTCATGTTTTTTTTTTAATAACATCTTTCTAAATTTGGTCAAATTATACATGCAATCGTGATAGTTGCTAATTCTAGTATCTAAAAATTTATGGTTAATTTCATGCTTAAAAGGAAACTTTTTTTTTTTAAAGCAAAAAGAAAAAACATTTTTAAAGTAATATCTTTCTTAATTTTGTTAGCATGTGCACATTCAATTTTTATACAATAGAATATGACGTGAAATTACCGTTAAATTGTACATATACTCGTGATAGTTACTAATTATAGTATCTAAAATGTGGCTAAATTCAAGTTTCAAAAACATTTTGTAAATAGCATCACTGTAGCATTTTGTTAGCAGGAGTCCTAGGTCTGCAATACTAAAATTGAATAGCAGTGCGTTTGTGGCAAACAAACACTAATAGCAAAATGTTTGTTTGTATTAACCTTCTTAATTGGAGGGACAAATGAAGGGCAATGATTGCGGAATATTTTAGTAAGAATATGTTTTCTTTTTGTTAGCTTTTAAATTGATATTTACTTCTTCTTTTTTTTTAAATGTGAATTATGCAAATAGAGAGGTCAATAATACATATTGTTCATATTAAATATATCATGTGAATTATGCTATTTTGTTATGAGACAATTATATGTTAAACCATATGGTGTGGCTTTTTTTTTATTAGAAAATATCTCATTTGTAAAACCATTTTAATAAGGTTTACACTTTGAGAATAATGTGATCCAAGCTAACAAGAGCTAATTTTTTTTTTTTTTTCCTGGTTGAACTAACAAGAACAAGTTACTACAATACAAAAGTCTCCTCGTAATGTATGTAGGTCTCACGTCTTTTGGAGTCTTCTCGAAAAATTATATTCAGATGACCATATGTAGATCAGGCTTCTAAAATATAAATATATATATATATATTATATTACCTTTATGATACAAAATAAGTCAGAATGAGAAATTATGTAACAACTTTCACTCCAATCCTACCTTCAAAGCAAACGTCTTCGTTTTGTCTATCTTCCTCACATTCGAATATAGAATAAAAACATATATATATCTAGTGAGACTAGACTTAAGAACTCTCTCAATGCTCACGTAATTGAATATTATACAAGTTTTTCTACAATTAGGTCCTTACAACATAATTATAATGTAACACATGACAAATACAACGTATATATGATACATCATGTATGTCGTTAGAGAAAACATATTTTATATGTTAAAAAAGATTTAAAAAAAAATAAGAAAAACTATATTATCAGTTCTAACTGATAATGAAAAACTAGAAGTTATATCGTCAAATTCTTGTTTTTATTAAAAGTGATAGAAACGGGTCCTGCTTATAATTCGGAGAAAAAACATTATCTCCATCCCCATCTTGTTCAATTGAAGTTTCAGTAAGAATATTCTCAATCTATAAAAACGAGTGAAGCATTTTTATGTCGTGCATTTATAGATCGTTAAGATTTTTTTTTTAATTTGATTATTAAAAATAAAAATTTCAAAACAAGATAAAAGTCTTGAAGCAAGCAGAAAAAGAAGAAAAAAAAAATCCTTATCGCTCTGTCTATTTATTATTTTATATTCTTTTTCTTCACCCAATTCTATTATCTATTATATATTACTAAGTGCCTGGAGCATTTTTTTGTCAATCTTTTTTTTCCTTTTTTGTCCTTTATTATTATTATTATTATTATTATTTTTTTTTTTTTACTAAATTACTTCAATTATTTGTTGTCCTCGACACCACCTCAGCCAAATGACCGAAGACGACAAATCATCCCCAACTGCAGCCGCCGCTGGAGGCCTGCCGACGACACCTGCCGCACCGTCTGCACGTTCCCAAACCACAGTCCTCTGGCTCGCCTACCGCCCTCACAAACCACAGTCGCCATGTACGGCTTCAATGTCTCACCGTCGCTGCCGCCGTTCGTCTCCGCCATCGTGCAGTTCACCATGGTGATGCGCAACTCCAGCCGGCGGGTCTCCGTCTACTCGACCGGCTCGCCGCTTTTCGTGGCATACCGGATCCAGGGCGAAACACCGTGGTGGTACTGTCGCCACTGTTCAACGAGCCTCGGAGCAGGATGGCGATGTCGCCAGTGCTTGGAGGAGGACAGCCGATGCCGGTGTCGGTGGTGGTGGTAGTGGTGACAGAGGAGAAGCAATGATTAGGGAATGTTTCTATTCTCTTTTTTGTTCAATTGAGGTTTGCTTTTTCAAGTGTTTGTTAAAATGTGTCAATGAATATCGACCCTTGGTAGTCTCGCCATGAAAGTGAAAGACACTTTTTTTTAATCAAAATGAAATTGTAAATTTTTTATTGGGAATTCATATGATGCTGGTCATATTGTCATGAATTTGAATTTCTTCTTGAAAGCAAAAACTAGGTCTAAATTGTTCATTCTCTATGTTAAACTTGTTTGAGAATTGATTTCCAAGTCACAATAACCGTAATGGGAGCAATTTTGATGGACAAGTATGGAAGAAGAACAGCTTTTATCGTAAGATAAGAAAAGTTGCTTTAGCATTTCTGATCATATAATGAAAACCAGCAAAAAAAAAATGCAATCTTTCTTAACTAATAGAAAATGTTGATTGAGTGTGAAGGCTTCAACAACTGAGATATTTGTAGGCTGCATTATGGCGGGAACATCTTTCTTTTCTCAAGGTGGATCATCTCAGTGTGTGTTACATGAGTTTCTTAATGTTATCTTATTGTGGAATCATGGTCATGGTTTGCTACTTGAGTGGGAACCCATTATGTTGGTAGACAAATCATTTTCAACTTCAAATTTGGAAACTTAACACGATCTTCTTTTATTTACTCTTGAGAAATGGATCTATGGTAACTTGATAATATCGTTTATGATGACAATTTTTATAATATCTATCAATAAGAAGAGAAAATTCATTTATCATATCAGTTAGTATTAAAAAATTTGTTTGATACTAGCTACATCAACTGCTATAGAAATGCAGCCATGCTTATGTAAATTGTTTTTTGATTGTATATACATTGTACATTGAATGAAATTCTATGTTTTTTATTTTTAAACATACCCATCAGCTAGCTATATGGAAATAATGAAGAAGTTAGATACAAATAAAAATTAGACTTACCATTGCTCTTTGGAATTTTTCACCACCTACATTCATTAAAGCTTTTTGATGCTTCTGCAATTTTTTATTTTTATTTTTCTTGTTGATGTACAACTAAGGGGGAGTTTGGCTCTCCAGTTTAACTCAAGTTAAACTGTACTTTTTTTGTCTTTTTTTGAAAAAGTTTTTTGTCTTTTCTGAAAAAGTCAACAAAAATTACTATTCAAAATTAAAAAATTTCAACTCAACTCAAACACCAAACACCCCCAATATTTTAGCCTTCGTTTGGTAAGTTAGTTGGAGATGAAATTTTTAAGTTGGAGTTGGTTGACTTTTTAAAAATTAGTTATAATTTTTGTTGATTTTTCAGAAAAAGATAAAAACTGAAATGAAAATTTGAGTTTGAGATAAAATACCAAACGTAACATTAGACTTTTATGATATTGATAAGAAGAAAATAGTGGATAGCTACATGTTATACGTGAATAAATACATTAGAAAAAAAAAAGTCTTGTGTATTTTTTAGGTCTGTTACTTGGGGTTGTGAGAAAGTATAGTAGAACTTAGGTTTTATTCCGTGCTATTAATTATACTGACTATGAAACGTCCAAGTAAAAAATCAAGTGGAATTTCTTCTTTTTTATTTTTTGCTCTAGGCAAATAAGATATATATATATATATATATATGGGAGAGACTGTGGTAGAGTCTCTCCCAAATGACTTTACCGGTAGAGTTCTTTTTTTAACCGTTAGATTTAATCGAACGGTTGACATATCAGGGGTGTACCATATTTATCATACACCTCATCTCATATAAACTTTCTCACCCAAGTCTTTCTCCATCGCCAGCGACCTTTCCGCCGCCTCTGGCAACCGACGCCGACAACCGCCCCACGCCGGAGACCCACCCTGGTCCCCCCCCCCCCAGCTGAGTCCCCAGCCCCGGCGGCCCTCCACACGGCCCCGACCCCCACGCCCTAGCACCCCCCGGCCCCCACCTCGGTCAGACCCCCGACCCCAAGCCAGCCCGGCGCCCCCCCACCCCAGGCCCCACCTCCCCCTAACCCCCCCCCCCCCCGACGGGACCATCCCACCCCCTCTCTCCTTCCCTTTCTCTCTCTTCTCCTCTTTATCTCCCGGCCCGCGGTCCCCCCACATCCCCGACGCGAGAAGAGAGAGAGAGGAGAAGAGAGGCAGAGGGGATGGCGGATCCCCGTCAGGGGTGGGGGGGGGCCGGGAGAGAGGGGAAGAGAGAGAGAAGGAGTGGGAGGGTCGGGGGGGGGGGCGTGGGGGTTGGGGGAGGCCGGGGGGGGCCTGGGGTGGGGGCGGGTGGGGGGGCCGGTGGGGCACGGGGGGGGGGGGCCGGGGGTGGGGGGCGGGGCCGTGTGGGGGGCCGCCGGGCTGGGGACTGGGCTGGGGGGGGGCAGGGTGGCCCCGGCGTGGGGCGGTAGTCGGTCGCCGGAGGGCGGGAAGGTCGCCAGAGACGAGAAACTTGGGGTGAGAAAGTTTATATAGAAGTAAGGTGTATGATAAGTATGGTACACCATTGATATATTAACCGTTCGATTAAATCTAACGGTTAAAAAAACTCTACCGGTAAGTCATTTGGGAGAGAGTCTATTACATCTCTCTATATATATATATATATATATATTTTTTTTTTTTTTTTTTTTTTTTTTGATAATAGGTCAAATAAGATTTCTTGTTTCTACACTTGATTTGTGAGATTATAATTGATTACGCCTTTTCTTTAGAGTAGCGTAGGTAGCACGTGCCCTACTTTCCTAGTATTGAAATCAAATCAAAATGACTTGTCCATGTCGCCAAAACGACGTCGTTTCCTCCACGACAGGAATGATAGACCCACTTCCTTGTAAATCCTCCGACGCATCATAAGAAGATCCGAGCTGTTCGGGCTGAGAAGAAGAGAACCATAGATGGCGGGGTAGATGGGGAGCGAGGTCAGCAGTAGCAGCAGAACCACCACCGATGCCAACACCACCGGCGACGGCGATCACAACGGCAACAACAATGGCCGCGGCGGTGGCGAAAGTCTGGTCGGCGATTACGGAAGGAATCGAAGCCCTTGCGGCTACTGTAAATCCCCCATTACACCAGCATCTCTCATGGTCTGTTGTCTCTTAATACTCTTCGTCCTAATCGCTTTACTGTTTTCCATTAATTTTCTTTTTTTTTTGTTAACTATTATTGATCGGTTTTGGTTGATTTGATGGTTTGTTGAATTCAATTGGAATTGGATCATCAAGATAATCAGAATTTCTCTGTTTTTGGTGTTTGATTATCTGGTCAACGATGGCTGCGTGTAAATTCTGAGAAAGTTGCTTAATTTGGATGTTGTATTTTTCTCTGGGACTAGTGGAAGTTATTAAATTTTTGAATTTTTATTTACCAATTGTTTTGTATGAATTCGCACTTTAACATGGATAAATGTGAAAAATTTTCCAGAATATTAACTACTAGTCTGATGAATTCGAGCTAAAACTTCGTTTTTCCACTTGAAAGGTTTTGCACTTTTTCCTTCAAAGATTAACTAATCAAGAATATCTGCATTGTTTGTTGTGCTTTTGTGTGTGTTCATTGTATATCATATGGGTAAGTCATATAAAAACCACATTCATTAAGCAACAAACACTTGCATTTAAACAAACCCATTTTCAGTAACAAAAGACGGACGTTATTTCGGGGGTCATATCGACCATATCAGACTAAGGACCTCGAATTTTTACTGAGTGACGTCGCAAGTGAAATTAAAGTTGGTGATTTCATTGTAGAAAATTTTATTTTACCAATTGAAATGTAACATTCATTTGCACGTGTAGTTAATCATGTTTCTGATATTGTTATTTATTGGTGTTGCAGGTTTATTGTCTCATAGCCTTACCGTTAATGATTATCAAGGTTGGTAGAGTTAACTCTTTCTACGCTATGCAAACATGAAACTTGATTTTGTCTGTGTACAGGGCATATTATTGGGCCCTTATCTTCATGATATCATATAGCCGGGGTTGTGTTGGTTAATACTAAAAGAATCCTTGCAAAATTGCATATCTTGTCAAAATTGCATGTCTTAACCCCACATACTCTCGATATATTACAGTGAGTTACTAAACCTACGTTTGTTAATGACCTCTAGACATTCTTGTGCTTGTGAATCAATGTCTACGATTTGCCAATCATAAGCAGGGTCTTACAGTATCTGAAATAAACTAGTGAATTATTTTCCCAAGTTTTCGAGGAGACGGCTTTTCTTGCAATATTTTAGCTTCAACTCATTCTATTATTTCAGGACAAGTGTTTGTACAATTTTCCGAGTGGAAAATTTTAGACTTTTCTAAGATGCCATTTATTTTTTCCTTTTATTATTTAATTTTTTCTAATTGGCTTGTTTTTATGTATTTTGATCAATGATTAATTGCTATGCTCGTAACTAATGACATTTTCTTAGATCTTCTTGACCGAGGTTGGAGAAGATCTGGTTCTTTCCTTTACAAACCTGAGATGGAAAGAACATGCTGCCCTTCTTATACTATTCGTTTGAGAGCTGGTGAGTTTGCTCCTTCTAAAGAGCAACTTCGAGTGACTAGAAGAGTGCAAAGGTACACTTTTATTGCCTTTCTCGTTTCAGTAGTTGTAAATCAATCTTTTTTGGCGTTTCCTTTTCCTCCTTGCCAAAAAAATAAAAATAAAATAAGAGTAACCGCGGTTAGATAAGTTTAGAAAATTGTAGTTACTTGATAGTGGGTATCATGAATTTCTGTACGGTAGCGCTACTAGTCTTTCTTTTTATGCTTATTGTGCATGGATGAAATATATTGTGCTGTGAGATGCCTGATTTTAGGTTACTTCAAAGTTCAAAATTATTATATATCTACTATTATATGGTGCTTTAGTTTAAAAGCTAAAAAATTGTTCCGAGATTTTCAGGGTATTTTCAAGTTCTAAAGTAGCGTATACTTTCTTGTGATTATGTTTTTGTAGTGAGCCCTGACAAAGTCTATGCCTAGGTTTTTAGATGGCAACCTGGATTCTAACAAACCCCTCAAATTAAAGGAGGGTCCAAATGCTTCTAAAGAAACCGGCAGCTCCGCTGATCCTGGAGTTTCAAGCTCAGCAATGAAAGAATGCTTGTCCAGTAACAATGCCGAAAAGAATAAGGCTGAAAAAATCTTGCAATATTTATCAGACAAAATTGATTATGTAGTGCACGCTTGTGTTGAGAGTGGGGATTTTCCGAATGATCTTCAATTGCCAAAAGCTTCTGTTAAAAAGGTTTCACAAGGAAAAAGAAAGCTACTTGTTGAGGGATCAGATACTCTCCTATA
>VYVB01000496.1:0-196681 GCA_009761775.1 Ficus carica | reverse complement strand
ACTTATTGACAAACAATAATGATTTTTTAAAGAAATTAATACTTATTATATAGTTATATTAAGAGATTAAAATTAATTAAATAATATTTATATTATAAAATAATAATTTATATACAAATCATTTAATTTTTTTCAAATATTGATATTATTGTTAATAGAATGTAAATTGATACGTATTTATAAATTTGTATTAATGTAAAAAAAGCCAATAAAAAAGAACCGTGTATGTGTGGTGAAAAAGAAAGAAAGTGCGTAACTGCTATCTCCCACCAAAAAACTGATTACTCCACTCTTTTTCAATTTCAGAACCGCCTTTTTTTTTGTTTTGTTTTTTTTTTTTTTTAACCCCTCTCTTTTGTTCCCTTTCATTATTTATTTATATTCTCGTCTGGCTTAAAACCTCTCACTCCTCTTTGCCTTCCTCTCTCTCACTCTCTCTCTCTCTCTCTGTTTTGTGTGTCTGCCATGGAGGAAAAGCAAGAAATGCCGTCCTCTTCTTCTTTTCCTTCTTCACCGCCATTCTCGCCACTCTCTCCGTCGCCTCCACTCCCCCACTCCAGTACCAGACCCTTCTCATCTCCTCCCTCCCTTCCCCACCCCAGACCCTCTCCTGGCCCGACTTCGACTCCGAACTCGCCGGGTCGGACTCTGAATCCGGCATCGAGGCCTATTCCGACACGACTTTCTCGATCTCCGCCCAGCTCCACCACATCGACGCCCTGTCGGTTGACAAGAGCCCCGAGCAGCTCTTCGACCTCCGCCTCCAGCGCGACGCGCTCCGGGTGAAGTCCCTCGTCGACGCGGTCTCCGCCGCGGCCGCCCGGAAAGTGAATCGCACGCGCGCCGCCGGCCCTGGGTTCAGCAGCTCTGTGATCTCCGGCCTCGCGCAGGGCAGCGGCGAGTACTTCACGCGCCTGGGCGTGGGGACGCCGCCGAGGTATGTGTTCATGGTGTTGGACACCGGAAGCGACGTCGTTTGGCTCCAGTGTGCCCCGTGTAGGAAGTGCTACACCCAGGCCGACCCGGTTTTTGACCCGACCAAGTCCCGCTCCTTCGCCGGGATCTCCTGTGGGTCCCCCCTCTGCCGGATGCTAGACTCACCGGGCTGTAACCAACGCAAGATGTGCCTCTACCAGGTGTCATACGGCGACGGGTCGTTTACCACTGGGCAGTTCTCCACGGAAACGCTGACGTTTCGTAGGACCAGAATCGGACGCGTGGCGCTCGGCTGCGGCCACGATAACGAGGGTTTGTTCGTCGGCGCGGCGGGGCTGTTGGGACTCGGCCGGGGGAGGTTATCATTCCCCTCCCAGACCGGAGTCCGGTTCAACCGGAAGTTCTCTTACTGCCTAGCGGACCGGTCCGCGTCTTCCAGACCGTCGTCGATGGTTTTTGGCGACTCGGCCGTGTCCCGAACCGCCCGGTTCACGCCGTTGCTGTCGAACCCGAAGCTCGACACGTTCTACTACCTCGAACTCCTCGGGATCAGCGTCGGCGGGGCGCGTGTCCGCGGCATCAACGCCGCGCTCTTCAAGCTCGACTCGGCCGGCAATG
This sequence comes from Ficus carica, assembly GCA_009761775.1. Lineage (NCBI taxonomy): Eukaryota > Viridiplantae > Streptophyta > Magnoliopsida > Rosales > Moraceae > Ficus > Ficus carica. The sequence continues at coordinate 195,127 of VYVB01000496.1, read as the reverse complement.
GAGGGGTCATCATCGACTCAGGCACGTCGGTGACCCGGCTGACCCGACCGGCTTACGAGGCGCTCCGCGACACTTTTCGGGCCGGAGCGGCCGGTTTGAAGCGGGCGCCGGAGTTCTCGCTGTTCGATACTTGCTTCGATCTGTCGGGGAAGACGGAGGTGAAGGTTCCGACGGTGGTTCTGCACTTCAGGGGCGCTGACGTGTCGTTGCCGGCGTCGAACTATCTGATCCCGGTGGATAGCTCCGGCACGTTCTGCTTCGCTTTCGCCGGGACGATGAGCGGGCTGTCCATCATCGGGAATATTCAGCAGCAAGGCTTTCGGGTCGTCTACGACTTGGCCGCTTCCCGGGTCGGGTTCGCTCAACATGGGTGCGCTTGATTTTTTTTATTTTTTTTTTGGAGGTTAGCGGTGGAAATTGGAAAAGCTCTTTCCTTTTTCTTTCTATCTTTTTATTTTTCTTTTTTAATTTTTTTTTATTTATTTTTTAGTAGAGAAAAAGGAAAAAAAGAAGAAAGGAAAATCTTTCTTGGATTGCAAATTTGCAATATGCTAAGGAGAGAAGCAAAAAAGAGGGGGGAAAAAAAGTAGTAGAAGAGTGAAGGACTACTAGTTTACAAGAAGGTTTAAGCGTGTTTTGTTGTTGTAATTATCCCTCTAATACAGGGGTAATTTGGTAAACTTTAAGTTGAGCTTTGGGATGTTGACAATCTAGTACTGAATTTTAAAACTCAGTCCACTAAACAATGATCTATCTATCTCAAACCAAACAAACGATAAATAGATTTGGACTTTGGACTAGTCTTTTTTGGCATAAACATGCCAAATATCTGTCGGTTACTGTCTCTGATTTATGGCCTTTGGGTGTTTTCTTATGTAGCTTTAGGTCATTCATTACTTGCACCAATAGACTAGGACGTTAAAACTTGAAAAGACACAAAGCAGGAAAATAAACAATCACTTTGCAAGTGGCGTGCTTAATATATGTTAAAGATAGAGATTAAAAACTCAAATTATTATGGTTTGCTGAACATGAGATTTTATCTAATATATCATATTATATTATATATATATATATATATGATATTGTGTCGCATATGGACCACGTACAGAACGGGTTAATGAAAACAAAAATATGGCGGTGCCAAACTCGCTTTATAAATTATGTTGGAACTGAAAATACATCACAGACAGACTACGGTTTAGGTCCCTTTTATTTTATTTTATTTTTTAAAATTATTTTGCCTTTCTTTTTGATTTTGAAGTCTTTATGTAGTCTTGATTGAATATTGAACAATAGAGGAATTATTGCAAACCGACTCTTACTGGTGAGGCTCCACTAAAAGCGTGCAGATTTGACGTTGAAACTCCTTATCTTCAACATTAGTTTGTGTGATCTAACACTTCAATGTTCGTGGACCAAGACAAACGGCCATTACTACGACACTGCAAAAATATTAAAAATAAAAAAATAAAAAAAGTCTCCAATAAATAGTTAAAATGAGCCTATGAGGCACATGACAGAACCCAGAAGCGGCAAAAGTCAAAAGAAGTGGGCGCCCCAAGCGCAGGCTGGGGGCCAAGCGAATACATGTGTTTAAAATAGTCACTCACTACTAATTGATTACATCTATTAATGATAATGAAAATATGACACATTAATTGATATTTAAAAATTTAGGATTAGAATTGATCTCTCTAGTATTACTACTCTTTTGATGTTAGATGGGAAAGTATGAATCATGTCTTTATTCTGTTACACGTATGGTATCGGTAGATGTAGCGGTGCTGAATTTTTTTATTAGCAAGATAATAAATTAATAGGGTCCGTTTGGTGAATGAGTTGAGTTTGAGTTGAAATGAAATTTTTAAGTTTGAGTTGAGTTGACTTTTTAAAAAATAGTTATAAATTTTGTTGACCGTTCAGAAAAGATAAAAATTAAATAAAAAAGTACAGTTTAGTTGGAGTTAAGTTTTGTTACCAAACAAAGTCATAATGGTGTTGTAAGTGTGGACAGTGTTCAAAGATCTTGGACATGGGTTTCTATTATGCTTGTCAAAAGTTGGACCAGAAGATCATTTAGTCTCATTAAGATCAGGAGATACTAACCACTCTCATTATATTATTTGTTTTTGTGCTATTGTTTATTGAAGACAAGAACCTACATCCTTTCCCTACTCCATGTGCAAACGATTTTTATCATTTTTTTTAAGACTAATTTACAAACACATGCTTCTCAAATTCTAATACTGTCAAATATATATATATATTGTTGACAAATCAAGTGATTCCAATTTTTCTCATGTGATTATTACAGTAGATTATATCCACTTTCTAAGGCAGTTTCTTTTTTTTCTTTGAAATTTGTAATTAAATTTTTTTTAATACTGCAAGAGATTTATGACTCATTTAAAAGAATAAATAAAAACAATTCAGATTTTAAACCTAGAGTTTTTACTTAAAATTCTCTTTTCACTTTTACTTGTCTTCTTAATAATAGTACACAAGTCATCCATTATCTAGCCCATCATATGAGAGGAAACATCATATATATAATTCAGCATTGGATTCCCGAGTTGCATAGTACAATTTGTCGATGCACTTTATTAATTTATTCTGCCTAAATGTATTATCGAAAAGCCACGTGAACATGAACATTATTATTCCAAGTCCAATATTCTACCAAAGCGAGTCACATTATTGTCACTACTGGAAAGGAAATAACTCACAACTTTTCTATTCAATAATTTACGACCCCATTCTAATATTATATATATATATATATAGTAATTAAAAAAAAAAAAAGAGAGAAGATCAATAATAGAGTTTATATTGGCACGCACTTGTATTTGCAGATCCGTAGCACCCGATTGTACAATGAATTTTGTCGCATTTGTATGTTAGTCATTAGTGTTTTTCTTTATTTATTTAAAAAAAAAGTACTTTTTTTTTTTTCCTTTTCTCCCCCCATCATCTTCTATCTTGTAGTCCATGTTTCAATTATTATCTTTTTTATTTTTGTTTTTTTTGTTTTTTTTTTTTGATAAATGGTTTTTTTTTGTTTTGGTTGCTTTGCAAGTTAACTATAGCTAGTTGACTTATCTGCGTCGGTGGAACTCCCTATCTAACAGATTAACAAATGATACGTCATATGTACAAGCAAAAATATTTGATAATTGATACGTTTTATGATACTTTTGAAAAATCTTTAATAATTTTCCTTTTCCTTTTTCTTTTTCCTTTTCCGTACGTAATAAAGTACTTGCAAAAGCACCAAAATTGAACAGCTTGTTTGTCAGAGATAGTGCTGGGATTGTGCTTAGCGGTTTAGCCTGTGTCTGATAGCGTAGAAGAGAGAGGGAAAAAAAAAAAAAAAAAAAAGAAAAAAAAAAGAGGAAATTAGATCATAAATTTTGAAGATTAAAAAAAATCTTGTGTGATAAAGTGAAAATTGCGAAGGAAGAAAAATGATGACAAATTAATATAATATTAGAAAATAAAAAGAAGTCTTGTATTCCATAATATATCATCTGATAATCTCTAATTTTATATTTAAAAATATATAATAATTAGTTGATTTATATAATTTTTTATTTAAAATTTATAATATAATAATTTTTTAATTAAAACTTTTTCACATGATGTTATTTCAAAATATTTAAATTAAAATTATCTAATTAATATAACACAATATTAAAAAAATACAAATATGTATAAAAAAATATCAGATAACAACCTATCTTTTTTTATGTTTATATATTTTATAATAAATATAACATTTATTTTTGTACATATATATATATATATATATATATATGGTGATGGTCCATTTGCTTTTGTTGTCGGTTTTAAAAAGGAAAAGAGAAAGAGAAAGAGATAACATCATATTTTTGTAACTGAACTCTGAGGAAGATTCCGGGAACACTATAATTATTTGGCATTTACTAAATTGGCACTCCACTGCCCTCGTGATCGTGGCGGCGCCACTTCATCAATTGAGTCGGTGGACTGGAGAGTCATGCTGATCTTCATTTTCGTGTTCCTTTCTTTCTTTCTTTCCTTCCTTCTTTCTTTCTTCTTTCTTTTTATTATAACTAGTTGTATTGTACACTAGTTATATTGTACGTGCGAAGAGACCAAAAAAAAAAAAAATAAAATAAATAAATAATAATAATAATGTTGTTTGAGTCATCACATAAATAATTATGTGACACTGATATGATTATCACATAACAGTTATTAGAGATAGGATAAAGAGTACATTTATGCTTTTAAATAAGGATATGAGATTAATTAGACAACACGTGAAATAGACAAATAAACTAAAATAAAACCAAAATAAAAAAATCAGAATGTGAAATTTAAAGAGGTGATTGGGGGAAATCTCTAAATACATCTCCAAATGTTCTGATTTTTTTATCTTTTGCTTCAACTTAAAATTACTTTTCACTACTTATATTTTGAGATGTCTATAGTAAAAATTAAATTTTAAAAGTTCATAACTTTATTATTTCAAGTCTAAATGAGATGATTTTTTTTAATTACATAAAAGTTCGATAAGAATAAAATAAGATCCATATTTTTTTTTAACATATTTTAAAATTTTTTTTACACTTTTTCACTTCAAATAGTTCATTTTTATCAAATGCATATTTCCAAAACATACCATTTTCAAAGCCCCCAAAACAAGCCTTAGAAATTATCATGTGATAATAATTTAAAATTTAAAATTTAAAATTTAAAAATAATCATGTGATGGATATTAGACCTGCCACGATTAGTACTACGCCTTTCGTCCTTTTATAATGTAATAATAAGTTGATAAGGGCTTTTTTACTGTCCAACAATCTCAAAATGGAGACCCTTATATCAGCGATTGATATTAGTCTGGTGAATTTTTTTAGCATTCGTTTGGACTATTATATTTGAATGTTTATTCAATTTAAATGATTATATTCAATATAGAATTTAATTTTTTTATTAAATTAAATATGTGTTTAGTTAATTTTTGTTAAAGATAACATTTGAATAGTAGAAAAATATAAAAATAAGCGTGAGCAGTGTAGTCTTTCTTGACCAAATGAAGGAAAAATCATCCTTTTTTTTTTTTTTGGTAATTTATATGAATAGAAAGTTGATCCATCCATCTATCTATCCTATCCGATTTATATTTTTATATAACTAAAAAAGAATCATTCTTAGTCAACGTTTGATTCAAAGAACTGCGCTTAGCCCCCCGCTCATGAAACGGCTCTGCTGCAATGGATGGCAGAGGGTCCGTAGTACCCAAAACACTGGAGTGATCCAGTAGCCGGGAAGGGGCCTAGAAGTGCCTACTGGCTACTACTACACTTGGCTCTACACATTTACAGAGCTAACCCCTGTCCAGAATCCTTATTCCTTATCCCCATCTTCGCCCAGGCTAACGGGGCCTTACTTATTCTATTCGGGGGGATAGTGGAGCCTCGAGAAGCACTATTGAGAGAGAGATCCTTGGCCCCTCTTCATTCTCTACCTGTTTCCAAATCTTTGATGAACCTTACATAATGATAGATAATTACACACTTAATGAGCAGCTCTACTAATCAATAATTCCAGATCCGTTTTAAGAAGGGTTTTCATAAGTTTTAAAAAATATAAAAGACTCTAGACGGTGCGTGAATTGGTTTAGCTTTCTTTGACTGTATGCTAAGAAGAAATCACATTCTTGCTAAGAGCTGTATTTCTTTTAGGCCACTCACCGGAACCCTAAGAATTTATCCTAAATCATTTGCTTTCCTATCCATTATTCATTGCCTTTCCTTTTCCCTATTGGTTTCGCTCTCTTGGAACATTCATTCCGTATAAGAACAATCCTACATCTAAACATTGTTCTTGCTACTTAGGGACTATAACTCCTAGAAGTCAAACTTGTGGATTTCAAAAAGATGAAATTTTATATTTACATTTGAGTTGAATAATTGTGAAATAATAAAACATTCAATTACTTGCATTTCAATAATTGTGTAACTAAATGCATATTAGAAACGAACATTATATTACAAATATCAAATTGAATAGGTAATCCAAATAAATACTTGCTCGTAAATCAGATGGTTTGCGTAATGGAAGGGCATGGAATGACAGTTGAGAAATTTAAAGGCCCAAGTTCCCGACAACCGGTTTACTTCCAGTATGCTTAAATAATACTTTTACTGTTATAAGCATGGAAGAAACTATTAAAATATATATGCATAGAAACGGCACAGTCCCTGTAGAACTGCAGCCATATATCTAATTGAGTGAATTGATGTAATGACTTATTCACTTTCTTTTATTTGTGAAATGACTTTTCAAAAATTTTTATTAACAAAATGATATTGAATAACCAAGAACGACCAGCATCGACCACCGTGGTTGTTCCGATGTTAAAATGAAAAAAGATTATTTTGTTAATTTCAATTTTTGAGGTAGTCATTTTGACAAATTCCTCGTATCAAAATTCAGCTCAATTACCATTGTGTAGTGGCTAGGCCATAATAGATGTGGTGGGTCAATCGTCAAATAAAACATTTATCCCTTTTTATTATTATTTTGTTTATGTTTTCTGTTCATATTTATTTTATAATATTATATGTGATGTTTAAGGATCTTGATATTTCATTTTGTTAATTTTTATATGATCTAACCCGAATTATAATTTGATTATAGATTCCAGCATCTACAAGAGGTAAGTGAGATTAATTTTAAAATTGAAAAATAAAATAGGAAAAATTAGACTGGGCGACATTTTCTAATCTCTTAATCTAATAGAAGACCCGAATTTTTTTTTATTTTATTTAGGAAAACGATCATTTGTCATTTTTTAAATTTGATTAATCAATGATTGACTAACTATCAATCAGTGATTGACTATAAAATTTGGTGATTTATGTTATGATTAATTAGTAATTGACTGTAAATTAATTACTGATTGACTATTATGTGGTCAATCACTAATTGATTATTTTATAAATTGATTATTTAAAAAATGACTTTTTTAACTAATTTTTAAAAATTTTGATTTTTTATTAAAAATTTAATATAAAAAAATTATTTAACTATAAATTCTAATAAAATAATAGTCTTTAAAATTCACAAAACGTTCATAAAATTTAAAGTATTTACGAAAAGATATACATATATTTTTTATTTCGTGAGAGGATAAGCTAAATGGATTCTGAACTAGAGAAGAAGAAGTTCAACAAAAATTAAAAAAAAAAATGAACCAGAAAAGACGAAGAATATATATATATATATATATATATATATGGAATTCTTTTAGTTTTTTCCTAAGGACCAATCCAACCGACTATAACGAGTATTTGACTCAGTGAGCGAGAAAATACCTTGTTCGGCAAGAAATCAACCGGCAAACCAGAATGGAAGACGAGAGAGAAGGGCGTCGTGCGAAGGTTAAGGTTCTGATAGAGAAGGCCATCGATTCCACCCAACCGGAGGTCGATCCCCGCCTCCTCAAGGCCATCAAGTCCGTCGTCCGTTACTCCGATTCCGAGCTCCGACTCGCCGCCCACACCCTCATGGACCTCATGAAACGCGACCATTCTCAGGTTCCTCCGTTTTCTTTCTCTGAATTCTTATTTCCGATTGATTCTCGTGATTCGTATTGAAATTCGGTGGTTGGTTTGGTTCGGGATTGTTTTTCTCATCTTGTGTTTGGTTACCGAGAAAATTGGAGGAGAATTTACTGCCTTTTGGAATTGACGTGTGAAATTGAATGAATTAGGCATTGTTAATAGGAGAGAACGTCGAAAAAACTGAAATTTTGAACGACGGCCTGATGAATTCGTTGGAATTTGCAATGGCTGCGTCTATTTTAGGGTTAGGGTTATCGGAGAGAATGATCTTATAAATGTTTTTGCAGGTTCGGTATCTTTCTCTTCTTATAATTGACCAACTTTTCATGAGGTCCAAGTTATTTAGAAGCCTTATCGTTGAGAATATGGACAAGCTGCTGAGTTTAAGTGTCGGGTTTCGGACAAATCAGCCGCTTCCGGCTCCACCAGCCGTCGCAATCCGGCTGCGTTCGACGGCGATTGAGTTTTTGGAGAAGTGGAATGACTCGTTCGGGCTTCATTACAGGCAGCTCAGATTGGGGTTTGAATACCTCAAGAATACTCTCAGGCTCCAGTTCCCTAATTTGCAGGCAAATGCGGCTCGGCTTCAGCAGAGAGAGAGAAAGAAGGAGAGGAGGTCGAAAGAGATCTTGCTTAACAAGTACGAGACTTTGAAGGAAAATTTTCCTTTCATGAAGGATGAAATACAGTCTACCATTAATGAGATTGGAGAGTGTTTGGACATTGTACAGAGCGGACGGGAGCAGGTGGTGTTGGATTTCATGGATGAGGAAGATTTTGAAGAGATTCGCAGCACCGAGATGCGGCAGATACGTCTTAGTACTTTGAAAGAAGGGAAAAGGTCCGTGAGAACAGCGACAATAAGGTGGTTTTTGATGCTCTAAGGGAGTTGTACAAGCTTGTGATGACAAAGCATATGGTCTCAGTCCAAGACTCGATCGATGTGCTTGTGAAGGTTGAACTGCCAGATTACAAGTTCCGAGATTCTGTTTTGAAGGAGCTCATTGATTTGACAAATCGTCTTCGATCGGTGAAGAGGAAGTGTGAAGAAGCAGGTTTTGCTCTTCGAAATACTGGAAATGAGGACGAAGAAGAAGAAGATATTTGGGAGGAGCCAAAAATCGGTTCCACTGAGAGTAGGTCTAGTGGTCGCTGCGAGGGAAATGAAGATCGTGCCACTACATCAACATCAAATAAGGTGAAAAAATCAGACCCGGCATCCAGTAGCAAAGGCCCCGGTGATAAGAAAATGCTTGGTTGTAAAGTTGGTAGAACTAAGTTAAACTCTTTGAAGAGTAATCTTTTGGCTGAAGCCCCAGTTGTAAATTGGGGAGCTCACTTGGACAACTGGGGTTTAAAGAGGGATGTCTTAGCTAACCAACGGGGTTTGGAGCTTGAAAGTCACTGGGGAAGGGTGGACTATGATGCGGTAATTCCTGCAGACAAAATTGCAGAACTAACTGTTCAAGCTACCGTCTATAGAGAAGACAGCAGTGATATTCAACCATGCTGTGCCCCATTGAGGAAAGGCGGGCTTTGCCAGAGAAGAGATTTGAAGGTTTGCCCATTTCATGGACCTATCATCCCCCGAGATAACGAGGGTAAGCCAATTGATCAGGATCCCTCAAAGGATGAGACAAATTCAGATTCTGGTACTGATTTAGCAGAAAAGTTAGCAAGACAGGCAGTGAAGAATGTTCGTGAGAGAGATAAAGAGGCGACAAGAAGAAACTAAGCGATAAAAAGGAACTGCGGCATGCAAAGCGTACGAAGATACGGGAGCACAACGAGGCAGTTTTAAAGGATGCTGCAATGGCTTCAACTTCAAGATCTGCAGCTATTGGAGAAGATATAGAGACGACTAATACCAGAAACAAGAAGCAGTCACTTTCATCCATGCTGCGGAAGAAAGTTACAGCTAAAGATAGGATATCTCGAAGGCTGTTGAACACACGAACTAGCGAGGCAACAGTATTCCAGCTTACTATAGGCGAGGATGCAAATTACAGAGAAGCCTTCCCAAATCAGTGGTAAACTAAATCTGTCACTTCTGCTGATAGGATTACTTGGAGAATTAGTAGTCGATAAACACAATCAGTAATCAAATAACAGATTCAATTAAGTCGATAGAAATGTAAATACTAGCTTTGTTGGTTTTACAACAGAACTACACAGACGAGATTGAAGAGCAAAGATTTGTTGGTTTTTGTCTTTCGTTGTATCTTTAATATATGTGGAATATATTCTTTAAATTCCTGCGGACGATTTGTAAATGAGACAAATACAAAGTTGTTATGTTATGTTGCTTGTGAGAAGCCCAGAATCTTGCAGCTTTCATAGGCTGTCCTGTTGTTTATGTGGAGAACATGGTCACGTGTTCCTTGTGGGTAGGAGATATGGTGTTGCTCTTTCAAGTTTTCTAGCTTCGTGACAGCCATGAATTGATGTGAGACAATAATATGGGCAATGAGAGTGGGCTTCAACTACTCCTTTAGATGGCCACTTCCTGGCACAAACAATGTATTTTTGCTCATCTAATTTCATAAAAAGTTTTGAGTAATTGGCACTAATTGATGATCGAATTTTTGCTGACCAAACAAATTTATTACGGAGTAATTGACATGGTCTCTGAACTCATTAGTAGGTGACAACTTTGGTTTGATTTTTTTTTCTTTCTATATTTTTTGAATGGTTTTTTTACACATGACTCAGCCCTATTACACTTAACTCTGTCACTCATTCAACTATGCAAGTTCACTAAATCAATAACCTAAACATGCTCAACACCGACAATCCAAAAACAGGGGAACTTCAGGTTGGCTCGAATTACATTTTTTTTAAATAGTGAAAAAATGTACCGATGGTGTCTTCATATCTCCGGTTTGGTGGAATTGAAAAACCGATAAACATTGAGATCACGGATAAAATAACAAAGGAGTAAGACTCGAATGCATGATATGACAAAAGCAAAGGTCGCAGATGGGACATCTTTGTCGCCGTGCTACACCACCGATGGTAGACAAGACCTACAATGGAAGATGGATAATTGGGCTCTGGACAATAAAGGGTCTCGGTAGATACCTATTTTCCATATCGCCCACAATGTTATGCCAGAAGTGCATAGTATGGTAAAAAGGATAAAATTGGGACCCGCGCATGACAGAAAGTAAAAGCAATATGTTGTCCTTGCAATAATTAGCTCAAAAATTGGAGTATACTAAATGCACCAAATACACGACATATCCACCTCATTTCTCACACACCTTTTTGTTTTGACCCCACTCCCAGCCTTTTCTTTTCTACATTACCGAATTAAGCATTAACAACAGTTAAAACAACAAATTAAAGAACAAAATATCAACTCTCTACCTCTTATTATTACTAATTAAAACCTAATAGTATTGTGTATTTTTTTTTTCCTATTATAAAACAGACGGATCAAACCAGCAATCTCTCACCGTAACGCGTAGTTTCTTTGATATTGTCACTATAGTCTCGTATTTCCATTTTTGAGTTGACCAATTAAAATTGCTCCTCAATAAACGAATCGAAATAATGAGAGAAAAATAAATAAAATTGGCAGGCCTTTTTTTTTTTTGAAGCTTGCTAATAAGAAATAGATTCCTTGGAGTGTTGACGGCGACCTGCTTTTTCTGCCCCCTGACAAAAACCAAAAGGAAGAAAAGCACCTCTCACAAAAAAGAAGGAAAAAAAAAAAAAAAAGATGTTGATTTTAAGTTGATTTTTCCTTTTCCCCTTATGATCATTATGATTTATTGACATATTTTGAAATCAAGTTCCGGTACATTTCTTCTTCTTTGTTGTTCATTTTTCCAATCTCCGAAAGAGTCCAGCTATACCCAGAAAAGAAAAATTGAAAAAGGTTGGTTTTGATTGAAAATCTGGGTTCATTCTATATTGCGGAAATGGAATCGGAGAGCTCGGAAAGCGTGGCGTCGTCGGCGTCGCCGGTGATGGAGGAAGAAGGGATCCAGAGCCGAGGTGGGTGTCACCAGTTTGTCGGAGTTCCAAAGCATCAGATTCAAAAGGGAACCACCCCCAGTATCTACAAGCTTCTCGAATGCCCCGTCTGCTCTATTCTATGACCCCCATCCATCAGTCTCTTCTCTTTATATATATATATATATAATATTATATGTTATTCTTTTTTGTCCATTTTTTTTGTCCATTTTGTTTTGTCCAGTTTTTCGTTTATTTCTGTTGGCAATGGACTCTTTTTTTTTTTTGGATACCCAATGAAAGGGGAAAAAAAGGAGATTGCTTGTGAGGTTTTGATTTTAATGGACCCATAGTGTTTGGAGAATTTGGATTTTTGAAGTTTTTTTAAGGGGTTGGAAGGCCTTTGTTAACGTCAAGAAGAGGTTTATTTATTTATTTTTTTAATTTTATGGTCAGTTAAAGAGTAATTGTTTGGAATCAGAATATATGATTGGTTTTCAATGGGGAATAATGAGATGTTATTTTGTGGACGTGTTTCAAAGATGATTTACCTTCATTCCCATACATTGCTTCAAGCTGTCATCATTTTTCTCTGCAAGTAAACTTGAATATTTTCGAATCCATCATGTTTCGAAATGTTCAAGCTTCTGGTTAAATTTTGTTGAACTTTTGGCTGAGCATTGTAGCTGATATCTGGAGGATAATATATATATATACACACACACATACACACACGTATATATTTGCTTCTGCAGTGTCCGTATGGGCATACGCTTTGCTCCACCTGCAAAACCATACACAACCGATGTCCCACTTGCAAACAAGAACTTGGTGACATTAGGTGTTTAGCACTAGAAAAGGTTGCTGAATCACTTGAAATGCCTTGCAAGTACTTGGCTCTTGGATGCCGGGAGATATTCCCCTACTACAGTAAAATCAAACACGAGCTTGTCTGTAATTTCAGACCCTACAACTGCCCGTATGCTGGATCAGACTGCTCCGTTGTGGGCGACATACCGTTCCTTGTTACTCATCTACGCGATGATCACAAGGTGGACATGCATTCTGGCTCCACTTTTAACCATCGTTACGTCAAGTCTAATCCCCGTGAAGTTGAAAATGCAACATGGATGTTAACTGTAAGTACTAAAACATTGTAATATCTCTCTCTCTCTTGCGCTTTAATAGTTATGACTGAATCAATCTTTATTATGGAACCCTTATCAAATAGCTATGCTCACTATGTTATGATGTGGTAATTATGATTTTAAGCTGTAATGTTATGACGGTCCAAGTCATGATGATGCATAAATATCAGATTAACGGAGTTGTGACCTTATGACAAGATTTATGTTTTTGCTTTCCACTCTTTATGTTGGATTTAAGAGCCAAAGTTCACTTGTTACTTGACCCAATGAATCGCAAGCCGAATTCTTTTGATTTTGAAGACGCTGATCCTGAAGTAGTTGTCTTTATCTCTACTGCTCTTTTTTTTTGTTTGGTAGGTTTTCCACTGTTTTGGTCAGTATTTCTGTCTCCATTTTGAGGCCTTCCAAATTGGGATGGCTCCCGTCTACATGGCATTTCTCCGTTTCATGGGAGACGAGACAGAAGCTCATAACTACAGCTACAGCCTCGAGGTTGGGGGAAATGGACGAAAGATTATCTGGGAGGGCAACCCTAGGAGCATTAGGGATAGCCATAGGAAGGTCAGAGACAGCCACGATGGCCTCGTTATACAGCGCAACTTGGCCATCTTCTTCTCTGGAGGGGAAAGGAAAGATCTGAAGTTGCGAGTTACAGGGCGGATATGGAAAGAACAGCAAAACCCGGAAGGTGGAGCCTGCATACCACTCTGCACTTAGCCTGTTTGTATCTCTGACTCGCTTTTATATGTGTCCCGAGCAATTTATTAAATGGTTTGGACATTGCAGGATTACCTTTGTTATATGTAACCATCGTTTTGGTATATATTTATACACACCTGAAGCTTTCAGTTTTTCTCGTAGTTGATGAGGTATGAAAACTTGACTAAAATGAGGTTACAATTTGATATGCGTGTGTATAAACAAGGCGTGTCTATATTAGGATGAGGCAATTTTCTGTTAGTAGCATTAGGCTATTGTAGCAATACGGATGTCTTTCCTTTTTTTCTTCTCCATATGCACCCAAGTTCGCAAAATATATATATATATATATATATATATATACCAGTTGCTATGCAACCGTGTCAAATGAGATATTTCAATTTTGTTTTATTGAGACGTCGCCATGGGTTGCGAATTGGACGCCATTGAAGGGGAAGGGGGAAGGGGGTATTGCGAATTGGACACCATTAAAGTTGTTGATTTGAGAGTTTACAATTTCAACGAAGATAGTAGAACGACAACAGTAATACAGCAGCAAAATGCATAATACTTAGAGAGCGACAAGAATTACGACAATTAAAACGGTGGGGATAGATCATGCAACTTAATGACATTGAAACACGACAACAACTTTAAAACGACATAAACACATAAAACGACAAATAAAACTGGACCGACAGTAACTTGGAAGGTCTTTTTTTAATATATATATATATATATAATTTTTACAACAACTACTGAACACATGACTAATTTATCCAAAAAAAAAAACACTACTAAACACATGACTGATATCAACCCAAAAAATATATGTATTTTTAATACCATTGGTCCTTTAACTTCTGAACTCTTTGCATTTAGCTTCTGTTTGAAAATTAAAACTCTAGACCGAATTTTCACTATTAACTCCCAAAACATTCAAATAACTCACTTTTTCCTTCTTTCTTTTTTCAAAAAACTCAAACTTTAAGAGTTCATAACTTTCATATTTTTTAAATTGAAATGAGATAATTTTATATTTTTCAAATTGCAAAAAAAAAAAAAAAAAAAATGAATGAAACAAAATCTCTATTACATTTTTTTTAGACACATTTCCAATTTTTACACCATTTTTTTTTTTTAATGATAGTTCATTTTCAATTCATACCTCTCCAAACTCACATTTCCAAACCAACCTCCAAAACTCCATCTCCAATAGACCTCGAATTTTAAATTTTCTATTTTTGGTTCCCAAACTTTTTTTTTTTTTTTTTTTTTAAATTTACTTCACTGGGTCTTATATTGACTCCTTCGTTAACCTCCTCCTTTTTTCTTTCTTTCTTTCTTTTTTTTTTTTTTTTTTGGAAGTTTAACTTCCTTTTTCCTTGAATAAGATAAGTCAAACTCTCTAGGTGGCTTGGAGAGTCCACAGCTTTTTGTATTTTGGTACCTGGTGTTTATTTGATTTTTTAAAAATGTTTTTATTATTTTGAAACCTTTGGTGTATTATTGTTTTTTTTTTTTTTTTTTTTTTTTTAAGCAAAGTGTACTCTTGCTTCTTATTTATTTATTTTTTTTTTTTAAAGAATTGTATTCTTGTTTTGAAGTACATGAAAATTTAAAAGTTTTAAGTTTAATAAGTTATAAAATGACAACAATTAAAAACGACAGAAACAAGAAGAGACGCCAACAAAATTTCAAAACGAAAGCAACCGTTACAATTAATAGAAAAATCGAAAACGACGACTTCTTCTTTCGGTGAGTAAAAAAAAAAGAGAGAACGATGGTATGATACCAAAAAAGGAGACAAACGTTTTGCAGACAAGAACAAAAAAGTGACATATGTATGTTTGATATAAAACTAATTTATAACTACAATAGAAAGTGAAAGACAACAGAAGATTTAAAATCTAACCAGCAGAATAAATAATAATAACAATAATAATAATAATAAAACGAAATCTCAAAGAAAAACAGCAGATTCATCATAAACAATGAAAAAACGAAAAACGACAAATGCTTGTAAAAACGATCACAACCGAAAGGGAAAAACTGAAACAGGAAAACGACATAGAACATAAGGTACAGCACAAAAGGATTGGAACACTTTTTTTGTTTTTAGACCATAAAACGACATTAAAATTTTAAGACGACAGCATATTGAAAAACGACGACAACTCCCAAAAGAGAGAGAGAGAACCCGGCTTTTGGTGGATGATCTTCGCCCCCATAAACCTCTGCAAAATCTCCAGCTCTCTTTCTCTCTCTTTCTCTCTCTCTCTCTCTCTGTGCCTCCATCAATGGAGGTTTTCAAATGTTCAGCGCCAACCAACCTCAGAATTCGCCTTTCAACTTCACCTTTAATCACTGCCGAATTCCCAACCAGATCTTCGAAAACCAGAAGCCACATCAAATACACCACGCCGAGCTCCGTATTCTACAAGAATTCGCCTTTTCCAATCTATTTTCCCATCTCTAATACCAGAAGAAGATTCCTAGTTTTCTCCCAATTCGGCAGAACAACGAACCGCCAAAACTCGCTGAGAAAGAAACTTCTACAAGACCAACAGGTGCGTCAAATTCCCTCTCCTCTAAATCCCAATTCTGGTATTCAACGCCCAAACCCTAATTTTGACAATGGAGAGAGACTCGGAGAGAAAACAGACCATGAAAGTGTAAAAGCAAATGATTTTAGTGATATTCCAAAGGAACCGAAGTCGAAATCGAAATCTGTTGGTGAATCTGTTTTTTCAATAAATTGGAGAATTGGGTGGAGCAGTATAGGAAAGATACCGAGTATTGGGGAATTGGTTCAGGACCAATTTTTACAGTTTTTCTTGATCCTGATAGTAATGTCAAAAGGGTTTCTGTTGATGAAAATGAAATCTTTAGGAGAAGTGGAGTGAAGAAAGGGGAGCTGGGAAGCTCATCAGGTGCGAAAATGAAAATTTTGCAGGCTAAAAGTTTAGCTAGAGAGATGGAGAGTGGTAAAAAAGATGTTATTCCAATGAATAGTTCCGTGGCCAAGTTTGTTGTTGATCAAGTTGAGGAGTCTAGTTTCTTTAAGGCAATTCGGAGTTTTGCGCTTAGTCCTAATCTGGTACAGGAGCTCCCTAGGGTTGGGATGATGTTGTTTTATGGTTTCATTGCGGTGTGGGCGGTGAAGAAGTTATTTAGTTTTCGGGATAAAGAGGTGAGCCTCACGGAATCGGAGAAGGAAATGATGAGGCGGAAGATAAAATCGAGAAAGGAGAAAGAGGTGTTGGAGAAAGGAAGCGTGGAAGTTGTTCAGAAACCTTTGGAACTGCCGATGTTGTCCGGCGAAAAGCTGAGGTTGGATAAGGAAGAACTTATGAGGAATATTGCGAGCGCAAAATCGCGGGATGGGAATGTGGCTTCACTTGGTGCTTCTATTGCCCCAGATGCTAAATCTGTGGAGTTTGAAGGTAAAATTCGGGAAATAAGAAAAATGGCCAGAGAAGCCAGGGAAATCGAAGGTGGGAAAAATGACTTGTTTAAAATGAATGGAGGTGAAAATGAGGTTATGAGTGAGGGAGGTTACAAAGGAACCAAGGAGGGTAAATACTATGGAGAGGAGGAGACAGGGCTTCTAACTCACGTTCTAAATGGAGATACTCAACAAATTAGAAGTGATAAAAAATTTCTACTTGATGAAGCTTTTGTTGGGAATGGAAATATAACTTCACGTGTAGAAAGTTCAGATATTAGGCAAAGCACTATAGAGGATCAAAAAGAGAATTCGAGTGTTGATTATTTGGCAGATGATGCTTCCTCTGGTGAACCGCGTGATTCTAGAGGAAGTTCCTCCCAAGCAAAACCACGGATCATAAGGTCGGTGAAAGAAGCTAGGGAGTATCTTTCTGAAAAGCGTCACAAGCGAGAAGGGGAAGAAGAACCCCGGTTTAAAACTGTTTCAGAAATTGCAACTCATTTAAATCCACAAAGTGACGAACAGTATGACAATGGTACAGGGAAGGAGTTGGATATGGAAGAAAAAGTGTTCACATCTGCCATTTCAGATGAGACATTAGATTCTTCGCCTTTACCAAATGCTTCCAAAGATTCTGCTGTGGAAAATGAGGAATTTGTTGGAATTGAATGGGAACCCCGATGTTTTGAAGGAAGGGGATGATGATGTACCAGAGCACCAAGGATCCTTGGATCATGAAGGTAATGACAGAAGTTCAGAGGTAGGACCATCTTTAGAAGAGGAAACCTGGAGTAAGAAAAATCTCAATGAACATATTGCGAAGAAAATTGGTGTTGGCTTTAGGGACAATTACATGGTTGCAAGAGAACTGAACAACCAACAATCAAATACCAATTCCTCATTGAAGCAACTGGAGTCCATCGGAGATGTCAATGAACTTGAATGGATGGAAGACTAAGCTTGCTGAAATTGTTTTTCGAGTTCGTGAAAATGAGTTGGCTGGGCAGGATCCGTTTTATATGATGGATTCTGAAGACAAACATGCATTTTTCGAGGGTCTCGAAAAGAAAGTCGAGAGAGAGAATGAAAAGCTGTCGACACTGCATGAATGGCTCCATTCAAATATAGAAAATCTAGACTATGGAGCAGGTAACTGGCCGTTTATGATATTCCTTCCTATTTATTCAATCTTTCCCACTTGAATAGCTTATGTAGTTATGAACGTCTTTATTATCCAACCGCTTGATTTATACTTAATTTTTTCTTCTTCTGCAATAACTGTCATTCGTATAACTACATTTTTTGCATCCGAATCTTCTTTGATCTGACCTAGGTAGAAAATAGGTGGTTGGGATTGGAACTGAGTCATCATTGAAAAAATGTGAATAGAAATAGGTTTGTTTACTAAATATGCATTTTCAGAAGTTTATACGCTTACAATTCTTTTTTCCTTTCTTCCCTAGATGGTATTAGTCTGTATGATCCACCAGAAAAAAAATACCACGTTGGAAAGGGCCACCTCTGGAGAAAAGTCCTGAGTTCTTAAATAACTTCCAAAAGCAGAGAAAGGCAATTTTTGCTGAGACTACTGAGATTTTAAATCATGAAGAAGGATGCGGAGGACTTGCTTCAGAAATCAACGGAATCCCCACCAAACAAAAGTTCTGCCACATCTTCTGCAGTTAATGATCTAAAGAAGAAACTTCAAAGGGGTAAAGAAAGTTCCAGGACTATCATAGAAGGCAGTGATGGTTCTGTAAAAGCTGGCAAAAATCAGGGAAGGAGTTTTGGCAACACACCAAGAAATGGTCCCGGGGGTTTCTGGAATCCTATAACGCAGAGACAGACCCAGAAGTTAAACCAATTATGAGAGACATGGGCAAGGATCTGGATCGATGGATCACTGAGAAAGAAATTCAGGAAGCGGCCGATTTGATGGATAAATTACCTGAGAGGAATAAAGAATTCATGGAAAAGAAACTCAAAAAGCTGAAAAGAGAGATGGAACTTTTTGGACCACAAGCTGTTGTGAGCAAATATCGTGAATATGCAGACAATATGGAAGAAGATTATCTGTGGTGGTTAGATCTTCCATATGTACTGGTCAGTAACCAACATGTGTTTTCTTTGCATAAAAATTGGAAACAAACAAGCTAATAATTATATACGGTTTAGTTTCCTGCTAAAATGAGATGAACCTCCCAAGTTTTCCTGACAATATTATATGAAACATATTTTTTCGATTAGCGTCGTTTTCAATTTAGTGATTCCGTTCTTTATTTAAGGTTTCTCGTTGTGGTTATGATTGTGATTTCAAGTGCTAAAGAAGTTTCACAAATCAAATAAAGATTACTTGATAACTTGTCATCTTCTCTTTCATTATTTTTCAGTGCATTGAGTTGTACACGGTTGAGGATGGGGAGCAAAGAATAGGATTCTATTCTTTGGAGATGGCCACGGACCTTGAATTGGAACCGAAACCGCACCACGTGATTTCTTTTGAGGATGCTAATGATTGCAAAAATCTTTGTTGTATTATCCAAGCTCAAATGGAAATGCTCGGGAATGGCCATGCCTTTGTTGTTGCCCAGCCACCTAAGGTAAGAGCCTAAACTGTTTCCACCATAAATTTCACAAGTTCACGGCACTCCTCGCCCTTAACTTTCTCTTAATCTTCAACAGGATGCTTTTCGGGAAGCCAAAGAGAATGGTTTTAACGTTACTGTCATCAGCAAAGGAGAGCTTCAGCTTAATGTGGACCAAACATTGGAAGAAGTGGAGGAACAGATCAAGGAGATCGGGAGCAAGATGTACCATGATATGATTATGCGAGAGCGCTCGGTAGATATAAGCTCACTGATGAAGGGTGTTTTTGGTTTCAAAAGCAAACCCACTAGAACTAAAAGGTGATTTCTTATTTACTATCCTCGTCAATGAGTTGAGTCTTAGACGAGACAAAGGTTAAACTCTTGGTTTTTCTTTTACAGGAAAAGATCAAAGAAAATGCTGAAGAAGCGTGAAAAGAAATGAAGCCGATAAGTGCACTCGGTCAAGTTAAGAGGTAACAACAAAATGGTCATTGGCCATGTAAGAAAAATCCATGGCTAGAGGGTTTTGTTGCTTGCAATTTCTGACCAAATGGTGGATTCTCTCAAAAGATAACTTGTGGAAGGCTTTTAAACTCTCAACAGCCTCTTTGGTTTGCTTAGTTTTCGGCCTTGGTTGGCAAGCTCCCAATTTCCTTAATTTATGGCCGTTCAAGAATCAGCTATAATAAAGAGGCTCCTTCTGCTCTGGGTCTATCCTGCAAATCCCTATCTTTTTCTCAAGTCCCGTCTACGTAAAATCTTGGCAGAATGGTTGAGTCGTCTCCTCGAGGAGATATATAGTTTCTATACCATCTTCCGTGTCTTTTTCATACGAATTTCGAGTTTATCTGATTTGTAAATTCTTGTATATCGCACTTGGTGTAATATCTTATTCATTATAAGGGCACTCCTAAACAAACCGGTTCGGGTCTGTCGGGTTGCACCCAGCTCTCTCTCTCACAACTCACTTGGGATTTTTGTCATTAAAATGTTTGCTAAATTATTGCCATTTTTGTCTTTCTGCTGAATAGGAAGCTTTATTAGACAAGCTCATGAAGCAACTGATTCTCCACACGTGGGGAATCAGCCCTGTCTGCAAAAAAACCTTAAAAACTGACGTAGGAGAAAAAAAATGGAAAAGATTACTTTTTTGCATGTCGATTTAGCAAGTATTTTTGGAGTCGTTGAACTTTGTATTTCGTGATTTATGTTTTAGATATTTGGTTATTGTTTTGTCTAGAGAACTTGGTCATTTTGGTTTTTGTATTTGAACTACTCATGGTCATAAAATGCAGCGTTTAGTTATTAGCTAGCTAGGGTCATATATATTGTTTTGTGTAATAGGGGGGCAACTTTGTGGACGCTGATATTAAAAACGAGTTTATTCAGAGATGCGCTTCTTTCCTTTGTTTCAGCCATCGATTTGGCTTGGGATCTAGTTCGTTAAAACCGTTCCTTGTTCCTCTAATTCCGCTGCATCAAAAACCAGTAACAAAGTCCCATTTTCTCGATGCATGAGCCACACGGTTACATGAACAAGAGATCCGAGTACAAGAAGCAGAAGACAAAGCTTTAGACAACTCAAGGATCTGCAGAAAAAGGTAGAAGCTGCCAATCTGTTCATTCTGAAGCAGTGTAAAGGACATCTTAGATCTCCTTGCGATCACCTTCACCCAGTACTCCTTGCCACCCCTTTGCAATTGCCAACCAGACAACATGCAAAACCGCTAGCAATTCAGCTTCCCAAGGAGAACGAGGTGATACAGGATCCGTCTGCAGGAGTATCGGAACACCCTTGGAGTTCCTAGCAACCACACCAACCGCAGCCTCACCACCTTTCTTGGCTGCATCCATATTTTACTTTCACACATCCTAAAAGACGGAGGGATCCACCTAGCACAAACAGCCAGCGGAACGGAGATGCGTTCAGCAAACTGTCGATTGAGAGCTGCAGCTAGTTTCTCGTTACCAATCCGTTTCTCATTTGCACAAAGAGAAAATCAGACGACATGTCACAACTTTTATACAATAGTCTTTTGGGCTCAAAAGATCATTTAAGATATGCTCACTAGCATCTTTAGTACTCTTTTCGATAAGAGAGCACCGGAACTTGGCAACATATAAGAGACATCTTTTTCCCCTGCGGTTCTTGTTGTTAGATCACATGTACGAAAGAAAATCTCAAACACAGTAGTAGCATGTATCGAACATAATGATAAAAAGAAAACTCTCACACACACACACACATATCTGCAGCAAAAACAAAATATTTTCAGACAATACCAAACTAATTAGGAAAGGAAACAATACCTACAATTGAGGTCAACCAAAGACAATATACTAAAAGCAAATGAAAGAATACCAAAGAAAATAAAAATCCTTTTTGAGGTCGTATGGACAAAAGATCCTAAAAGGGCAGTAGCCATAGAAAGATGTGCACTAATCACATGTACATTATATAGTTGCATACGTTAACAATTCAAAAGAGAACAACAGGTGCAATGCCATCAAGAACGCGATTTAAAAATCTCATGAATCCGACGATCCATGATCTGGGACACGGTCTCGAGGAATGCGGCTTCACTTGTACCAGGGAGCACAGAATCCTGTGCTTCCTGGACAATCTCCTCCATGATCGATTCCTTCTTCAGGGTTTCTCTACTCATTATGCTTCCTATTGCAAAGGGACTGAGACCTTTCTCAACTCCCTTCTTCAGGAGCATGGTTGAGATGCGAAGCGTGCGGGCACACTCAAGGGGCAGCTCCCATCCATGGAACTTCAGAAGTGCGATATCTTCTTCGGCATCCAGCGACTTTATGTAATCAACGATCTCGTCGGAGTAGGGTTCACGAGCTTGTGGCCAATAAAGCCAGTCAAATGTGCATTCTTCAAACTGCAGCGATAAGGAATACATGAGGTTAGTTCGAAATTGTCTCAGTTGTTAATTCATCTTAAGTAACATGTGACTATCCATTCACCGTCGATCGCTCAAAATGGAAAGGGTTGTGATTTTATCGTTAAGATAATCGGTTCAAAGACTCTAATTTACCGAAAGAAATGATTGAGCAAAAAAAGATCAAGTAAACAAGTTTAAATACAAGAAATACAAATACATGAGTTAAATACCAGCCTACAGCAAGCATTGAAAGAGATACTTACGCTTTCGGGCAAGCAGTAACCATGATCAATTGGAATCAGCGCAGTCCGCCCATCTTTTCCTTTGCTCAGCAATATATTCCCAGCATGCCTATCAGCATTGGCCAATCTTATATCCAACACGGAGATTTTGTGGACTTCCTTAACTGGGAAAGCCCCGGGGCCCATATCCTCGCAACTCCCATTATTCTCCATGAACTTCTGCAAAGAGCCAAGCTTGGCAGTCAAATCACCAGGATGGTTGAATGCTTCGTGAAGGCACTTGACCAAAAACGTGGGCGGGACACCAGCAAAACCCTCCTCATCACCAACGAATGCACGACGGCCACTCTTTGGATGATCCAAAAGGTAGGCCGCAACTTCCCTCAGCGCTCCTTCACCGACTCTAGTTCCTTTCTTCAACCCTTCCCCATCCACTGACAATGGAAGCCCCCTCGGATTGTTCACAGCCATAGGCTCCTCATCCATTGGCTTAAAAACAGAAATGTACATTTTCCCTGTCGAATCCTGTATAAAATATGCCCCTCCTGTACCCTCCATAGACCTTACCGGATTGTTCCCGCTACTAAGTCCCTCAAGTGTAGCTTTAACCATTTCTTGTATGGCCAAAGGCAACTTAATCTTTGGGTTAACAACAACAGCCTCCAAAGGTCCCCTAACAGAAGGCTTTTGCGGCACAACTCTCCCATCAACTTCGTAGCCTCTTTTGAAATTTTCCTCACCAACATCATTTTGCAACTTATCATTTTCTCCGTCGCTTGCCTTATCCGGTGCCACAATAGACAACTCAAAATTCTTGTCAACGGGTCTAACACGAACTTTCGCAGATTTCCTAACCAACAAATGTACAACTGCATCATTGTCTTTGCAGATCTCGTCGATAAGTTTTTGATCCTCGAGTTTCTCCCCATTGCAAACAACCTCTTGCTCCTCAAGATCAACAAACTCTTTCCCCTTCTTCGCAATCTTTTGCTTCACATACCTAACATCCCTACCCCTTTCCACATGGAAAGTGAACTCCTTCCCAGAATAAGTTCGGACCTTGATTACCTGAAGATCCGAAAGCCTAAGGACCAAATGCAAAACATTCCCCTCCGCGACTCCGTAGTCGCGGAGTAACGAATTTCTCCGAGCCAGTTCCCGGCCTCCACAAACCAACTTCTGGTTCTTCACCACAAACCCTTTATCAATTTGGATCCTAAGCTTCACTGACTCGATGGAATCGGACTCCGAAACACTCATAGGAATCACAGATCCCCCGACCGAGAGAAATATCAAAATCGATTCGTCCAACGACAAACCCGACAGGGCGTGCAAATTGTTAGGGAATATAAAGGGATCATTGCAAATCGGAACAAGGGCAGCAATACCGGCCGACGACATTTTCACAAAATTACAGAAATTTCACAGGTTTGAGACCAATTTACAAGTTCCTAAATGCAATATTTACAAATTTTTCGACAACGAAGCCATATTTGGATTGTAAAATGACCACCTGATCGATCACCAGATGACCATAGGGATCCAGACAATCTATACAGACAAAAACCACAATAAATATATATATATATATATATAGATACACACACACACAGAAACAAACTCAAACCCTAGAGATTCATATCGAGAAATCAAAGCCAATACCCAAATTTTTTGGGGAAAAAGGGAAAAAAAAAAAAAAAAAAAACGGTAGAGATAATGAAACTCCACCAAGGACTCGGAATTGAAGCAAGATCGTTCACAAACTGAAATTTTTTTCCTTTTTTCTTTGGGGAAAATTAACACGAGAAAAGGAAAATACCAATCAGAATTCACAAACAGAGCTATTCCCACCAAGAAGGAAGAACCGGACGAGAAAACCGAGATAGGAAAAAGCAGAGCAAATTCTTGGCAAATACACAGACAGACGACTTCTCGGTTTTTTTTCCTCTTTCTTTTTTTGGGCCCAAAAAAAAAAAAATTTTTGGCGTGATTAGGGCTGAAGAGAGAGAAAAGAATAGTAAAAAAAATGAGAGAGAGAGAGAAGATGTCGGCGAAAGAAAGTGACGAGTGTAGAGGCGTTTGTTAACGCGTTAAGAGCTTACGACTTTTGACGAATACTACAAAAGTTACAAATGTTTCTCTCTCTAGCTTTCTCTCTCTTTCTCTCTCTTGATTATGTTTATTATTTTGTTTAAAATTTGTTATAACGTCTCTGACTGTGGTTATAGGGCTTTGAATGGCTGATAAGTTGTTTGTTCTCCAAACAAAAAAACTTTTTTTTTTTTTTTTTGTGTAAATAAAAAAAAAAATTGTTTGTTCGCCAAGTTTAACTATTCTAGAAATAAGATAATTGGTGACTGACTCATGGTTGCGTGTCTTCTCCAATCAAAGCTTGCCACGTGTAATTTTGTATTGGATTATTGGCCTAGAACAAACATTTTAATTTTCTATTTGCGTGAATAGAATAAAGATTTTGGTTTTTTTTTTTTTTTAAGGAATAATTTTTTATCACAGCTCACTAGTCTAGTATGTGACTATGTTCATTTATTTGCATTTTTTTTATTTGGGAATAAAGGATACGGAGTGACTTATTATTTTTAGATTTTCAGTTTCATAGACAGTAACTACTTTCTTTAAGTATGGTAGAAAAATAGATTTTTATACTAGTTTTTCTCAATGACCATCCGAGATCTACCCTATCATTACTAAACCATACTTCAACAGTCGAAAATGGAGTGAGACCTAAAGGGAGACAACGGAGTCAAACCCGGATGGACAAAGAGGAGAAGCTAACAAAGTCACTCACCCTTACTAACCCATCCATCCCTGTGAATGTCATTTATTTGCATATTTATTTTGAAGGGCACTATGTTTTTTTTTTAATTTAATTTAAGGAGATCCTTTATGCATTTATTGATTGCTCTTTTTCCTCATGGCTCAAAATACATTTTTTGTAACTAAAACACAAAGAATTTGACTAAGTTTTAGTCAAAAGAACGGACCCTATTTCACTCATAATAATAATAATAATAATAATTATTATTATTATTATTATTATTATGAACATAAAATTACAGACATTAAAGGTGTTAGAAATTTCTCATTAGGGCATTAAAGAAATAAAGATAGTATTTGATTAAAGAATTACTCGAGTTGAGAGGGTTATTGATCTTTTATCTTATATGTCGAGGATTTTAACTGTAATGAATTTTTGTAAGGTTATTTACGTTTTCGTATCATTGTATCATGTATTTTTTATTTATTCAGAAGTATATTTTGTATTTTGAACTTATACATTTGTATATCAAACTTAATATATAAATTTATATCATTTCTCAGTCAACACTTAATTTTAACCTTAAAATGTCCAAATTACCTTTAAGAGAAAGACTACAATTATGTATTACTTACATTTTTATGCCATGCATTTTGTTTTATTTGAAAAGTATACAATTTATTTTTAAATTTTAAATTTTTATATTAGGTTATATTTACATAAATCTATACATTTACTCCATCAATGCTTAATTTTTACATTTAAAATACCCAAAATATTGTTGGATTTAAAACTAAAAAAATTAAAGAAATTATAATTACCAAGCAGGACAAGAGAAATTTAAATTTATAAGTTAAATCAGAATTTCTTTGATTATTTTTATTTTTAAATTCATGGGTGTCTTTCTTTTCAAGGTAACTTGGACATTTTAATGTCAAAATTAAATACTGACCGAAAAAGGTATAAATTTTATATAAAAATAATTTGATGGTATACAATTGTAAAAGTTCAAAACGTGAGGTATATTTTCTGAATAAAAGTAAAATACATGATACAAAAGCATAACATTTTGTATTAATGCTTATAATCGCATTTCTTCATATTATGTTTCCGGATGTGGTAATTTGCTATGAATTGCATTTAAAAAAAAAATGTTGTGGTAATTTACGTCATCAGAATTTATTGATAGATATGTTCTTATTGAAGGATTTTATCTTATGTAATACATGATCATTTATTATGTTTTGTATTTTTATATCTCCTTATTAAATTTAATGAAATTCTCAATTTTTAAAAAAAAAAAATGTTGTGAAGGCACTGAAGACAGAGCTTATAAATTGTTTCTTGTCCAAGTTTATTAAACAGGATTAACTAGTCATGGCTGACGATGCGTGCCTTGTCTAACTACAATATATATATTTTTAATAATTGTCTGACTACAGCTTGTCACGTATGGAAACATTACTTTGACTTTTTTTTTTGTCAAGTTCCTCTTAAAAAAAAAAAAAAAAATACTTGGACTTTTTTCGGTCGGTTTACAGGCACACCACTAGATTATTGAATTTGACGTGAACAAAGGGAGTAATCCATTTTCTACGTTACATATATATAACATACATATATATATATTTTCTTTTTTTTTTTGAACTTTAGGTTACATAAATTTTCATCAAACAAAGGGAAGTATTCTAGATTTTTTGATAAAAAAAATCAGCAGATATTTATGGCTGGGGTGAGCTATGGCCTATGAGACTTCAATTATTTTAATTTTAATTAGATAGAAAAGCCACGGAGGGCAAGTTTAACCTAACCGAACCAGCTATAAGCATATGTATTTAGGTTTGAATTTAAAATATTTAAGTTAGAGTTGTTTGACTTTTTAAAAATTAAGGTTTTGTTTGACATTTTTAGTTTCAATTAAACTATATTTTTTTCATCTCAGTTTTTATTTTTTTTACTTTTCTAAAAATTAACAAAATTTATAACTAGTTTTTGAAAAATCAACTAATTCCAATTTAAAATTTTTATTTATAACTAGCGAACCAAACGTAACATAATTAAAAAACTTATTGACTTTTTCATAAAAAGATACAAAAAGTTGAAAATTTTGAATTTAAATTGAACCCCAAAAAAAAAAAAAAAAAAAAAAAAGACCAACTATGAACATATAAACTATATTCCTCCTTTTTTTTTTAAAGTAAACCTCTTAATATTTTTTTTCAGCGACCAGTACGATACACATATTTTACTGTAAAGCAGGATTTATGTTGTATTGCTTTCATTTTTGTTTTTTAAGATCTGTGCACACAAATTTTGTGGAAGAAAAGCTATGGTTCATGTAGGGATGGAGTCAGAAATATAATTCAATTGGGGCATACAATAAATTTTTTTTTTAAGATAAAGTGAATTTTAATGGGGATTATGTGAGAATTTTTAATTTTGGGGTTTATATTTTTTTAATTTTAATGTGGCAAAGTAGTAATATAAATTTTTTTTTAGAATTAATTTCAATGAGATTATGAGAATTTTTTATTTTATAATGGGAAAGTAGGGACTGTGTGTGAATTTTTATTTTCAGTGGGAATAAATTGTAAAAATTTTAATTAAAAACCAAAAATTTAAGTGGGCTCTAATCGGCCACTGGGTTTAGTTAGCCCTAATGTATTAGGGTGTGTTGTTCTGCATGGCTGCTCCTATGGCATGGCTGGTTAAATCATTCATAGGCGTTTGTTGATAGTAAATAAAGGTCAAGACCATTAAATATTATCTTTAATCAGTCTCATATCATTAAAACACCTCAAAATTTAACAGTTTAGATCGAATTTCAAATTCTTCGCACGATAAAATGCGTTTATAACAAGACCAACTTTTGGGCACACCATATTGTTATATATACAAAGACTTTTGAATCTGATGCATCGGTTGAGATTAAACAAACTTTATAGGTTCTACTAAACCCAATGGAGGAATTTTCTATCAAATTTTGAGCGCGTGGGAACGCTATCTACTAGAAAAAAGGGTGAAAGACATAAATAACATATTTTCAAAAACTGTTAAAGTAAATAAAATATTTACAAATAAATTTGTTTCTTATTAGAAGCAAATAAATAATTTATCCACTTATTTGTTAGATAAGTATGTTATTTACTTGTAAATAAGCTTTTTTAAATTGTACTTATGTTTTTTTATACAACATTTTTATAAATATTCCATTTATTGCGCAAAGGACCCAAACTAAGGCCTCGTTTGGTGATCCATTTCAAACTGTACTTTTTCATCTCAGTTTTGTCTTTTTTTAAATTTTTTTTGTCTTTTCTGAAAAGTCAACTAAAATTTTCAATTCAAACTGTACTTTTTCAACTCAAACTCATTCACCAAACGGACCCTAAGACTGGGGTGGGCCATGGATGGGGCATGTAGCAGACCCCGGGTCGATGGGGGTAGCACCCCGACTCAATAACTTTTAATTAGAATTTATAAATATGTGTTGTATTTTTGAAAAATGTTTTTTAGTCTTAATTGAAATTTAAGGTTTTTTTTGACATTTAAGTTTAACTCTAACTAAATTTTACTTTTAATCTAAGTTTTTATCTTTTTTTGAAAAGTCAACAAAATTTATAGCTAGTTTTTGAAAAGTCAACAAACTACAATTTAAATATTTTATCTTCAATTGACGAATCAAATGCAAATTAAGTTATTCCGTTAACATTTTATTTCGATTAACTTTAGAAAATATTTCAAATTAAATAGTTGATTTTTTTTTTCCCCCGACACAAATAGCATGATTTGACATGTAAGGGGAACAACCATCCAATAGTGATTCTTCGACCTCATTGTTTCAATTTAAGAGGGTACAGAGACAAGAAAAGCATGCCCCAATCCCGCTTCCTTCCAAAGCAATCCCTACTGCCCACTTTCTCTTTATTTGAGTTACCACCCAAAAATTGTGTTCAATAATTTTGATCATTAGAGCTTTCGTCCTGTTTTCCATTAGGACAAAAACACTTAAAAATGCCCTAGTGTCATTATTCATGCGTGTCGCACGTGTTATCTCAAAAAAAAAAAAAAATCTCAAAGTTTGGAAGGTAAATTTAGATATATAATAGTTCAGTGCATATAATAGATATGTTTCAAAGTTCAAAGTTCAAATGAATATGTTGACAATAATGATGGTTTAGTGGGAAGTTCGTAAAATTTCTCCGTAGTTTCTACTTTTTTTTTTGTTTTTGAAAGTTTGGAATCTTGTCCAACTACAACTAGCCACGTTTGGAAACAAGACTTCGACTTTTTGGGTAAGTTTACCGGCACAGCCCCTTGGTCCATACATGTCATATTAGATTATGCTATTTGACGTGAACAAAGTGTTAGAAATATTGTAATATCTTTTCTAGTATTATTGGTAGAAGAAATAATAAAGTTTCATATTGAAAAAATAAAAATAAGTATAGTGATATAAATTAAAATAAATGAAATATAAAGATTACTAATATAGTAGAGATTGCTTTTATTATGCACGACCACAAGCGCGAGGGCGATTAGACCCTTATTAGGGCTCACTTTACACGTACGCATCGTCGTAAGAAGTCATGAAACACTCTCTTTTTAAATGTGGTGCTTTTCTAGATTAAATTGGACCGTTGACTTGATCGAGTATGATCTAACAGTCGGATTTGAATGATTTCATTTTAATTTAAACCGTTAAATGAATTATTACAATCTAACGGTTATAAGTAAATTCTGATGACCAACGGGTATGTCTATTGAAACAGATAAGTTTTTTTTGTATGAAAATGCACATTTTAATTTTAAAAAGCATATTTGTTGTATATGTTATAACTATTAATGAATAGACATATCAGAGGCTATAAAACTCTAGTTTCTGATGTCAATTTCATATCTTGTCTGAAATAAAAAATTACACTTTAAATTCGTTGATTTGTTATATCTCTGGAGGTAATTTATCATAACACACGATAGCAAACTATTTGTAGTGGGGACAAATAAACCTTAGGAACAATAATTCATATGCCTCAAACTCTTTGATTTTTCTCTCTTTCTTTTTCGTTTTTATACCTAAACAGTATTTCACCACCTATTGTTTTCAACACAAATGGAGTAATCTATTTTTAGGTTACATATATTTTTTTATATTTTGTTTTTTGAACTTTAGGCTACATTAGATTTTATGAAATGAAAGGGCAGTATTCTACGTTATATATGGGAAATCACAAACGCATTGGCAATACGAGGAAGGACTAATACAAAAAAAAAAAAAAAAAAAAAAATAAATAGATGGAAGGGGGGAACTATAAGAAAGAAAATAAATAATACAACACAACGGGGTATACGAAGCAGATTAGGCTTTCTATCATATAGTTATAGTACATATCTTCACTGACATTATTCCTTCCAACTTGTCTGTCATTACAGGTTTTCTGACAACAGTCCCAAACATCCAACAGCTGTACTCTATGTGCAGCTTCACTCTTGCAACCTCATTTTATATTTTATAAATTACACAGAAATTTTTGTTTAAGAAAAGCTATGGTTCATGATTTTAGCCCTAATTATCTGGGTGTGTTGTTCAATAGCTACCCCTATGACGAGACTAGTTAAATTTGACTATATTGTGTAATACTTTTTTAAGTATTGGACGATGATTAAAAAAAAAAAAAAAAAATCTAGACCTTTAAAATGTTTTATTTTATCATTTTCATATCACAAAAACACCTCAAAATTTGATTGTTCAGATCTAATTTCATCATTATATACCTGATAAATAACTTTTGATCATTAGAGCTTTCGTCCTATTTTCCATGAGGAAAAAAGCAACTAAAAAATGCCCTACCCCTTCACTTATATACTGAAATTCCTCTATACATACAGCCCTTGCAACCCTTTATATCTCAAGCCAAAGGAAAAATGGGACATAAAAACGACAATATTATCTTCGTCGTCTCTTCGCATAGATGTGCCAGCATGCGTTTAGTAAAGCTAAAATTGCCATCTCCATCATGCGTTTCGTCCTTCCACTCTTCTTCATCAATCTTGCCATCTCCTTTTGCATCCGCTTCTTTGAATGTCTGAATGGAGCAAGATGAAGTGTGAGCACGACAACCAAAAAGCTGAAAAATTGCACCTTTTGGACACCGTTTTTGCTTATGCTTTAAAAAAGAGTGGAAGAAGATAAGCGAAAATTATGACATGTTAGTTAATATCTAGAACCGAAGTGCTTAATGAGACAAAAATCACGTTTAAATTTTCTAATTAACAATTAAACCTAAACCTCCCTCTACAGCTTTTAGACTCAGTAACCCTTAAGCAGCTTCTAAAAAAGCAATACCAAACAAGTTTATAAAATTTTTAATTAGTACCTTGTCTACAATCATTTCCACAACATCATCTGATAAGATTAGATCCGACTCGTTCAAAAAGCCAGCACCATCTCCTTCGGCTGAAAATGAGGTTCATGTGAATACTCTTGTGCATAAAAGCTAGTAGGTTTTTCTTCGGGTATAGCTAGTTGAAGAAATGGACACTTTGTAGTTTAAATGTAAAACTACTAGAAAATAATGGTCATTTGTAAAGCTAATCAATGATAAGTACAGTAATGCTTCGCTCAAACAAATTATGGCTTTCATGGTAGAAATTTATCTTAAAAATGACGACAAAACAGATTATATCATACGAATGAAAATCTTCTCTGTTTAACAAAAAAAATTGGGACTTGGTACTTGCCTCCTCACACTCTATGAAACATGTGTGCCTCGGATCGTATAAACTTAAATGCATCTGAAAAAATAAATATTTAGACCCATTGATTAAACAAATTTACACTATATTTATCTTCAAAGAGGGAAAAAGAAAAGGTCTATGCCATTGGTAACCACAATATTGTCCTGAAAGCGTGTAAGACATGAGAATTGCCATAATAGGATTCAACAGTCACAGTAAAAAAAGAACTAAAAAAAAAAAACATGTTTCTTACATTTGATTTTGACTTCCTCGGGAGTTTTGGGGTGAAAAATGCTCAAGGCTTGAACAAATTCTCCAAACTCAGATGTGACCATTTCCGTTGACATCAAAAAGATTAAAGATCTGCAAGAAGTTAAAAAAAAAAAAAAAAAAAAAGACTGAATGCAATCACAGTAAGCTTCAAATGCCTTTCAAATAGTACCGAAAATAATAACGAAAGCTTCTCATGTGTTTTATTAAAATGTTGCATTCCACTGTAATCGTTAGAGTTTGATAATCCGAATTCTCTTTAACCCAACCCAAAAAGCTCGCGGTGTGACATTTGTGGTGAAGCTTCAATCATGAGATCTTTTTTGGGGCTCTGTGGTGATAGCGGAGCGATCGGGCTGATAGGGTTTACACCCGGTTTCTGTTTAGGGTTTTGGGTATATATGATGTAATTTATGGTTTGAAAAGATTATGCTATTTTGCTATAGCCGCTTCTCTTATACTAATATTTAATTTAGTGGATTTTCTTTTCCTCTACCAGTGATTTTTTTCTCATCTAGGGTTTTTTACTTAAATCTTGATGTTCTTATTTTTCGGTTTTCTTATTGCCTATTTTGGTTCCTAATTTCCTAACAGTAATATTTTTCAAGAATACTGCACATATCTGGTGCATTTTACCAAT
This sequence comes from Ficus carica, assembly GCA_009761775.1. NCBI lineage: Eukaryota > Viridiplantae > Streptophyta > Magnoliopsida > Rosales > Moraceae > Ficus > Ficus carica. The sequence goes on along the minus strand of VYVB01000496.1, from coordinate 162,105 downwards.
CGTGTTAAAATCACGGTCTAAAGAGGAGGCTGAGGGAAGTTTTTAGCATAATTTTAACATCTAATAAGTAACTTAAAATCACTGGAACATACATTTCAGCATTGCATTACTAGCACAGAGAATTAAAGAGAATCTTTTTTTTTTTTTTTTTTTTTTTTTAAGTCTGTAATTCTGAAATAAAAGAAAAACGAGTTAAAACTTATACCCTCTCTGAAAAGAGGATCCTCTTATCTGTACTCTGGAAAAGAGCAAGCTGTGGTTCTTCCTAAAAATCGAATAAAGTACAATTTAAAATTACAAAAAACCACCATTAGTAAAAGTAAAATGGTGGAGAAAGCTGTCTTTGAATACGGAACTGCTTAGTTTCATAAACAGTTGATACAACGACTCGATTTTGCTCACGGAAACTGCAAAAATAAAACAAGTTATCTGAAATTTCACCCCAAAAAGAACACAAAACTGGCCTTGGAAAAAAACTAAAATTCTTCTATGTCATTGAAACTAAAACGGTGTTTTGGAAGCAAGAACGGAATAATCCTTGGCCGATTCAGAAGAAGAGGTTAGGTTGGCTTTGTGTTTGTGTTTGTGTTTGTGTTTTGTTCGGTCTTTCTTCGAGTTACTGGTTCCCATCTCCTACAGAAGAAGTTTCACAGCAATTCTGGTGGTCACTTTTTTTTTCAACCGTAAAAATGTAATGCGGGAGATTTCGGTTTAGACTTTTTCGAAAGGTTTGGGTTTCAGAATGAGAGGATTTTGTGAATTTGTGAAGAGAGGAGTTAATGAAAGGCAACGCAGATTTTCAGATTGCTGGTCAGACTACACACTCGTGGAACAAGATCAAACTCACATCACATTGTCGTTCGTTTTTACGCCTAACGACATCTTGGGAAATGATTGTCATTTTTCACCAACCTTAACGACTTGTCGGCTTTTTAGTACTTTCAAGAAAAAATGTCCTTTAAAAAAATATCTGAAATGTTGATGTCAAAAACTACACAAAATCCGATGGGATCACTTGACGTGGTTAGATTTGCGCCATCGTTCTCCATATGATCGCCTGCAAAAGAGAAGCACCTCAGAATAAGGGGGACACCAGTGGAGTGTCTACTAAGTGCACTCTCATGCTTAAGTCAGTAAGTGGCACTGATGAGCAAGCAGAAAAGCAGAGTTTTGACAAGAAAAATAGTATGCCTGATCGCCTGCAAAAGAGAAGCATCTCAGAGTAAGGGGGACACCAATGGGGTGTCTACTAAGGGCACTCTCATGCTTAAGTCAGAAAGTGGCACTGATGAGCAAGCAGAGAAGTAGAGTTTTGACAAGGAAAATAGTCCATACCTGAGTGAGTGATGCACTCCGTTATTTATAGGCGTTTCCCACAGGTTCGAGTGCTCAGATGACCCTGATGGGTTGTATTCCAAGTGGTCCCAGTTGGTAGACATGCTCCGGTGTGACTAGAAGCACCTCAGACGAATGCCATGTGCCCTTCTAATCGGGTGATGGGGGGACACAAGTACAGATGTTAGTATCGGCGCAGATGGTAAGTACTATGTCAGTCTGGTCAAGCGGTGGAGGTTGGTACTGAGGCAAGAATAAGGACAGGCACAGTGACAAGTACCGGGCGTCAGGTGTTAGGTAGTGCAGGGTAGTGGGTGTGGCGTGTCATGCCATAGTACTGTTGTCAGTCGGTACGGGACGGCGTGGGAGAGGCAACGCGGGCTGACCATCTCGAAGGGGGTTCGTTCATGGTCGGGGAAGTGTTATTCGAGCTAGTATCTTGGGTCATGATGGCGGTCTGCTCGAGATCCCCTGAGGAGAGCTAATTTGGGGATTAGCAGCTCAACGAAGGTGGTAGTAGACCAACCAGTGACCCGGGAAGGATCTACAACTAACTAGATTATCTGGTCTAGTCGGATATATTTGGGTGGTCGAATCTTCTCCACTGATCGGGAAAATGAGCCTACTTGTTTTCGCATACCTCGTTCACCGATGAGAAGGTGGTCTCCAGCGTCAGAAAAATTACACCACCAACACGAACAAAAACATTTGAATGAAAAAATTTAAACAAAAACGTTTGAAATGTTTCCGAACTAACATTTGGATGTTAACATTCCGAATATAATATTTGAACAAAAATATTTAAATATGAGTTTGAAAACAACTATCTAAAATGTAAATGAGAGAGACTCTTTCTGAATGGGGGGCTAGGGCCATTCGAATGGTTTTTTGGATTTTTTCCGCTTTTACTATAGAAAATAGATAGGAATAAACAAATTTTGGAGGGTGGTCCTTTTGCCATTTGTGTACAAATCTCAAATGAGCGATCAGAATAGTTCATCCAAATTGCACAAGCCAAACAAGTATTCAAATGTTAAATTAAAATGGAATGGTGTAAATGGCCTTAATGGTTGCTCCAAACACTGGCCAATGAATTAAATCCAAATCCAAATCCACATTTTCTTCTGATGAATGAACACAGAACAGTAAAAAAAAGATTGTCATGCGTTTTAGGAGGCAACTTTCTCGAGAAAGTTAAAGAATTCTCCACCAAAAGACAGTATTTCGAAGCTAAAAGACGTATCCTAGGTCTAGAAAAAATAAGTAGTTTCACTTGGGCCCCAACGAATTTGCCTAATTTCTTCAACTACAACTACTAGAATCATCGAGAGATGATTCCAAATTCCATTTCTGTGAAGAAGAATAGAATAAAAAAGAAGTTTGGAATACAATGGAATATTGTCATTGAGGCATTTTCTATCTATGAATCAGATCGAGCAGTTTCCCAGAAGAACAGCAATTCTAATCTTCATTTTCTACAGTTGAACTTCTCTTGTACATTCGAAACAATGGAATACAACAACACCACAAACCACGTATGCAACTATAGTACGTGGGGTAAGTGATTGTCGACGAATTTGACCAAAATCGCCTGCAAAACGCAGTTTAGGTTGCAACAATGTAACCTTGACACAGACACATGCAACCACAATTCCGAGGAAAGCTCCTGCGAGGACTTGGGATGGGGTTGGCCAAGGAGTTCTTTCAGCTTCCTTTGGCTGATGGGATGCCCTTGGAACAAGTCCTCAACTATCATGTTTAGAACCTGTAACCACGAATTCGTGTAACACGATTAGTGATTGCTAAGAGTCATATAACAAGATCTTCTAACAGAGAGAAAAAGAGGTTGAAGATTATGTCTAAGTCCCCAAGTAAGCATAAAGTTTGCAAAGTACCAGATTTTTTACAGATTACTAACAGAGATTTCAAACACCAACATTTTCATATTATTAATTAATCTGTGATTTGCACAAAAATATGATATATTCTACTTCTGATTTTGAGTACAACAAATAATTGAACAAAAAATATCACTTCATTTCGGCAGATAAGGCACGTCTCCTGCCAAGACAAAACTGTGTAACGTGCAAATTGGATCACTCTTTTAACCTTTCTAAAGGAAAGGATAAAACAATCCATAGTTTCAACAGAATCCAAAAGCTTGTCCAAAATGCAAATTTAACTTCCAACATATTTAAATGATCATACAGCTAAAACGAAGAAACATATCAGAGCACTGAATATTTCAGCTCTAACAACACAATTTTAACAAATCTCATTTAGTCAAAAGCAATTTAACTTCCATCCATTTACAACACCGACAATAGCTCAAATATTTACATGTCCTCATCAACAAAAAACCATAAAGATCTAAAAAAGACAAAATAGTAGCACATCAAATTAAATCTTGTAATAATTGGTTGATTTACAGACAACCATATGTATTAAAAAAAATTTCAAGTACCGCCAGATATACGAGATTATGAAAGCATATATGTTATAGGGAGGGATTTTTATCTGACCCGTTGATTCGAATGTAATATTTTTCAACTAGTACTATATGATAATATTCTAAATAAGAAATATGTTACAAGTTCTAAGTAGGTATGTTGCAAGTTTTCTAAACAAGCATCGGAGGGTATCCGATACTGGAATATAAAACCTTTCATATATGTGTGTGTGTGTGTGCTTATATGATTAATTTCGTACCTCAGCTTGCATACAGCATGTCGACGAACCCCAATAGCATCGTACATAACAATAAGAGTAAAACCCAAGCAAACCGGAAATAAAGAATCGGCGACGCCGTGGCAGAGGGCGACGGAGGTCGACAAGGCTGTGCAGAGGGCGGAGTGCGAGGAGGGCATTCCACCGGAGGCGAACAGAATCCTCAAATCCCACTTCCTCTCGATCGAAGAAGTTGAGCACCACCTTCACCGACTGCGCCACCAGCCACGCCACCAGCCACGACACGAAACGTCGGGTTCGCCGCCAATTGCGCCACGAAGGGGCTTATCTTCACCCTCGCCGTCGCCGTCACGCTCAGCAGGGCCACCCCCAGCCCGCTGCTCTGCAAAATACCTTACGCCATTGCTGCCCGAAACCCAATTTTCCTCCGGAGCTTTTAAGGATTGGCTTCAATGGGTGGGCATGAAAAGAGGATTTCGGTGTTTTTGGGTCGTTGTCGTCGTCGGGATTTGGAGGAGTTGTTCTGAGGGAGACTCTGATGGAAGAAGAAGAAGAAGCTCTTTTGGGTGAGAGTAATATTTGGGGGAACTTGAAGAAGAAAAATGGCTTCTCAAAGAAGTGGAAATGGGTTTTGGTACAACAGAGTCCATAGAGTAGTTGCTCTCGTCAGCATTTCATTTCAAAGAAGGGAAGAGAGAGAAAGCAGGGAGGAGAGAGAGAGAGAGAGAGAGAGAGAGAGAGAGAGAGAGGTGTTTTGCCAAAAACTTTCTTTGAACGGGATAAGACAGTGGTGTGGAATAGCCCCTGATATTTTATTGAATTTACTAAAATGCCATAAATGGCCTCCATAGTCCAAATGATCAACGAATATGCTATTGGCTTAGAGGATTTATCCCCTTTTTTTTTTCTCTGATTTTGGAATTTTCCAGAGTTTTTGGCAATCTGCAAAATGTAGCTTTACTGTTGGTCGATATCTGATCTGATGAACCTCATTTTGTCATAGATTTGAGTGCATGTATTTTGTTCGTAGTCAGTTGCGTTCAGCTTCAGAACTTGTATCAAATTGATTTTTTTTTTCTTTTTCTTTTTGGTGAATCTTTAGTCATACATCGCTTCGTGGTGGACCAAATTTTCCGAGAAACAATTTATGATTCATTTGATAGAGTTTTTATTTTTATTTCTAGTCAGTAAAAGAAAAAAAAAAAAAAACTGTGACTTTTCAATAAGTGTTTGGAATCAAAAACATTTAAGATCAAAATAATCTTTAAAGTTTTTTAATAGGTAATAAAAATATTAAAATAACGTTTATAATATCAAATTCAAATTTTGCTATAAATTTTAAAGTCTGCTCAAATTAATTTTTACCAGAAGTTATGTTTTTGACTTTGAAATGAAGCACTTCTGAAGACTGTATCTAAATACTTCAAGAAGCTATTTTTCGCTCCGAAAGCAGTTTCTAGATAGCTCTGTCAACATTCCATTAGACAAAAAAAAAAGATAATCATAATCCAATTATTGATTAAATATAGATAATTACTAATTAATATGATTATAAATAAAAAAATATATATTAATATTAATTAATTATTGATAGATCACATAATTGATTATTTGAAATATTTTATAAAACAATAATTTGGCTAATTTTATAAAATCACGATCACTTATTAAAAAAATTCGTAATTAAAAGATCATTTAAAGGAATTAGCTAATAAGTACAATTTAGAAAACATTTTTGATTTCACCTTTTAAAAACGTGCGGAAATATTTTCAAAAACATTTCAAAACAATACCAAATGTATCGTATAACAGGAAGGGGGAGAAGGGAAGGAGGGAAATAGCATTTTTAAAGGAGCGAAGGAAAATTATAGCATTAACTTTGAGAGGTGGAAAATGATAGCATAATTTTAAAATGAAAAAAGAAAATTCCGAAATTACCCCCAAAGTTTTCCTCCACAGGGCAACCAAACGTCACGGGCACCGGCGCTCGAAGGTCGACGTCCTTCGCCATCCATGCTGCTACTGTCGTTGCTGTGAAGACCATCGACTACAAGAGAGCCGGCGAAGATTGCTTTTAAAAATATGCTATCATCTTCCATGACTGTACGTAAATATGCTATTTGGTACTATTTCCCACGGGAGGGAAAAAGAGGAATCAAGGGTATTTTTGTCCAACGGTAGTTGTTTGGGCCTTGCTTTGAGTGCAGTGGACTACTTAACAATAATTTGGGCCACACATAGCCCAAAGTAGGATTGGTTGAAAAGGCCCGGCCCAGTTTGAAAATTCAAAAATTTCAAACGAACGTTTGGAAATTCCACTCTCCTGTTTCCTTCTCTTCGCCTACCAATCTCGTTTTCCCGGTTCTTTCGCCAACCTCTTTTTCCTCTCTTCTAGACACTCCTCCCTCCATTTCCTTTTTTCTCTCTCTAATCTCTCTCAATTTCTCTCTCTACTGTACCGCCTCTTCGCGTACCGCGTCAACTCAGTCAGCTCGCTCCGGCCACGCCTGCTTCCGAGCCAACTCACCGTTCTTGGCCGCCATGGAGAGCCTGATCTCGTTGGTCAACAAGATACAGAGGGCGTGCACCGCCCTCGGCGATCATGGCGACGAAAGCGCCTTGCCTACTCTCTGGGACGCATTGCCCTCCATCGCCGTCGTCGGAGGCCAGGTCCGATCTCGATCACCGCCGTCTCTCTCTCTTTCTTTCATTTCAATTTCATCACTTTTCTTTCAAATTTCCGTTTTTTTTATTCGATTTTCTTTTTCTTGATATTCCTTTTTTTTTTTTTTAACCCATTCCTGTATGTTTCGGAGGAATTGTTTAACTTGATTTTCTCTATCATTTTCTGGTTTGTAGAGCTCTGGAAGTCTTCGGTTTTGGAGAGCGTTGTCGGAAAGGATTTTTTGCCTCGTGGATCTGGTAATTTTGGCTCGATTTTTTCTTGTTAATTTCTATTAAGGCACTTCTAGATTCAATGTTAACACGTATTATGCAGGGATTGTTACTCGGCGTCCTCTTGTCTTGCAGCTTCATAGGATTGATGAAGGAAGAGAATATGCTGAGTTTATGCACCTCCCAAGGAAGAGATTCACTGATTTTGGTATAATTCTTCCTAAACAATATATGCGTGTGTGTATATATATAATTTTCCATAACCTTAATACGAAAAAATGGCCAATTTGCTTCTGTGCGTGATTTTTATTTGTTTTGGTCTTGTCTTCTATGCTAAAATTGTATATATTGTAGCTGCTGTGAGGAAGGAGATCTCCGATGAGACCGATCGTGAGACGGGTCGGAGCACTAAACAAATTTCTAGTGTACCAATCCATCTCAGTATCTATTCTCCAAATGGTACATGAAATGTGCTTTTTTAGTCACTATGGGATCCTAGTCTTTTATTCTTGGAATTGTATATTTCTAGTAAAAATGATTGTTATGTATTCTTATGCTTCTTTGACATTGACAGTTGTGAACTTGACATTGGTTGATCTTCCTGGACTTACGAAAGTAGCTGTTGGTGAGTAATGTGCCTAAACTAATGCTATATTGTTTGCAACAGAACTTGCCTATGTTTAGGACTAGCGAACTGACATTATGCTAATTTTGTGGTTTTTTAGAGGGCCAACCAGATAGCATTGTGCAGGACATCGAGAATATGGTTAGATCCTTCATTGAGAAGGTATATCTTTACCTCATTTTCGAGATGTTATCAACTGTTTTGAAGTAAACTTTGCTATTGAAATGGGAATACTTCAACTTACTGTGTACGTTCGACTTTGAGCGACTTTGGGATTGTGTATGTGTCGATGAACTGGTTAAAGGGAAAATAACAAACAAACCTACGAAGCTAAAGATGGAGAACTTTTTTAACTTTGATAAGGAAACGTACTTTTGGTATAAGGTCATGGTGTGATTTAAGGCTTCAGGTTGTGTATGTTGCTTTTTGCTCTTTATGATTGAAGAGAATCTTCAATGCAAGATCCCTAAGTTGGTTAGTGTTATTGCAGCCCAACTGTATTATTCTGGCAATTTCCCCCGCCAACCAGGATCTTGCCACATCGGATGCAATTAAAATATCTCGCGAAGTAGACCCCAGAGGTAAGATATGAGCAATTCCTTGCAGTCATGGGCGCTATTAGCTCATTTGTGTTTAATTGATATCCAGGTGCATGTAGTTGAATCTCATTCCTCATTTATGTTGTTTTCCTCCACGAATATTGATTTTACCTTCTTTTGTTGTAACTAATTATTCAGGGGAGAGGACGTTTGGGGTTTTGACAAAGATTGACCTTATGGACAAGGGTACTAATGCAGTTGATGTAAGTTTAATTCCAGATTACTAGCCGAAAAGGAGTTCCGAAATATTAGTTTAAACAGGAAAGATTTCTCATGATTTAGGATCAAGTCATATATGAGACCCACCTTCTCTGTCATGAATTACAGATATTTAGAACCTGAGGAGATCCTCTTTTCACTTCAACAAAATAACAAATAAGAAAATATAGATGCATCCAAGCCCTGATCAATGTTCCAAGATGTATGATTAAAATGCATTTTCTCCAACTGTATTTCTTATTTGGTTTTATGTCATTCTCTGCAGTCAATACGGTCTTCGTGATTTTTTTATTTTTATTTATTTATTCATTTTTTTTTGCTGTCAAAATTCTATTCTTGTGAATGCCTGCTGATCGCTAAAGTTCTTGCTAAACTCTTTTTCTCAGATCTTGGAAGGAAAATCATATAAACTTCAGTTTCCTTGGATTGGTGTTGTTAATCGCTCCCAAGCTGATATCAACAAGAGTGTTGATATGATTGCTGCTCGGCGTAGAGAGCGTGAGTATTTTGCTAATACTCCAGAGTACCGGCATCTTGCTCATCGGATGGGTTCTGAGCATTTAGGAAAGATGCTTTCCAAGGTACGTAGAGTTGTTTCTATTCTTCACTCCACTCAACCACATGTTGTTTGACCCAGTGGATGTTGGCCTATTGCATAATTATCTGTTATTTGAAGTTATAGATACAGTCAATGTTTAAAATTGTGCATTGCATAATTATCTGTTATTTGGAGTTATAGATACAGTCAATGTTTAAAATTGTGCAATAGGGCAATAAGGCGTTTTTTGTTTGCGAGTTAAGGCGTAAGCCTCAACATAAAACCATTAAAATAAGTAAAAAAAAAAATAGAAAATCTAGTAGGTAGAAATCTCGTCTTCCTCAGCCTCAATCTCTATCAATTTCCTCTTCCTAGTCAATAAAAGAACAAGAGGAGAAGAACCACAGGAAGAGCGAAAAGAATCACAGGAAGAGCGAGAAGAACGCAGCAGCCAACAATGGAGGATTTTTGAACGAGGAGCAGCCAAGTGACAAACGTTTGTTTCTGAGGATTGTCAAACTTCTTCTAGGGTTTCTTTCAGCCCGAAAGATGGGCTGATCTGGGTTTTTTTTTTAATCAGTCTTGGGCCTTGGGCCTTTGGTCTTTGGGTTAGAAAATCCTAACAAATTGAGGCAATGCCTCTTCAATTGCGCAATAATACCTGCAATACTGTACGTCTCAACTTAGAGAGGCGAACGCAATTTTTTCTGCCCTTGAGGCTTAGGCCCCATTACTTTTTTTCACTGCAATTCATATTGCACGCCAGTTATTGGGCAATTTTGAACACTGGATACGGTAAAAGCACCTCACTGTTGCTTTTCCTATAATATTTGATTTGAAATACCTTTGGAATTTCTCGTTCTTCTGAATAATTCCTAACAAGACATTTCATTGTGAACAATTTTCAGCATTTAGAAAATGTGATCAAGTCTCGAATTCCAAGCCTTCAGTCTCTAATTAGCAAGACCATTGCGGAGCTGGAGTCAGAATTGAGCCGTCTAGGAAAGCCCATTGCTACTGATGCCGGGGTAGGAAGTGCACTTATGTTTGTGTGTGTGTGTGTGTTTGTGTGTGTGTGTGTGCGTGTGTGCGTGTTTTCTTTGATCAATATGATTTTTTTTTGTCACAACACAAGGAATGTTGGATTACCCCTTTCCATCCTTTAGTAAGCTGCCTTTTATATTTTTTCTGGCTTTCTGCTCTTTAAGACTTCAGGCAGCTATGAAACATTAGTAATTATTGATAATTTCTGTTTCTAAATTGCAGGGAAAACTGTACATGATTATGGAAATCTGTCGTAATTTTGATCATATGTTTAAAGAACATCTTGATGGCGTGTACGTTTCTTGCAGTGCAAGTATTATTGTTATTGTTGTTATTTTATGGTTTGGAGTTCAAGCCTTTGATTTATGGATATTGACATCTCCAGGCGGCCAGGGGGTGAGAAAATCTACAGTGTGTTTGATAATCAATTTCCAGCTGCTTTGAAGAGGTTGCAGTTAGACAAGCATCTTTCGATGGATAATGTACGAAAGATAATTACCGAAGCAGATGGATATCAACCGCATCTAATTGCTCCTGAACAAGGATACCGCCGTCTCGTTGAATCTTCCATAGTATGCATTAAAGGACCTGCCGAGGCAGCTGTTGATGCGGTATCTTCTAAAAGAAATCTCCTTAAAGCATTTTGTAGCGTCTTCCAGAAAAATCTTCTTGAAAAATGTTGTGATTTCTTGCGGCAATTAAAACCATCTTAGCAATCTTGAAACTATGGAATACCTTTTCAAAGTAGTATGTCACTGCTTTCTATATAAATTTTCAGTGATCACATCCCAAATGGATTTTGTCTCGTGTTTGCTTCTTGTTCTTGCTAATGCTGATGCTCTGATTGTTAATGGCACTGTTTTCTATCTGGCATGTGTCAATACAGAAGTATTTCATATTGATGTTGAAATTTTGTTTGCTTGACATCATGTTTTCCTTCTGATTTAGGTACATGGCATACTGAAGGAGCTGGTTCACAAGGCTCTCGGCGAGACCATGGCAAGTCCTCTAGCACACTAGAATGTTTTTAGTTGCTGCAAATTACTCCATGATTACTAACTCAAATTTCCGAGATTTTCCTTAAAGCTTGATTTGATTAGTTGGCCTAATGACCTATCATTACTTGCCTATATTAAACATCGAGCAACAGTCGTTTTAAACACAAGTTATCATATTTTCTTAGTTTTAACTGACTGGATTATTCTTCTGTTGCTTTTATAGGAACTGAAGCAGTATCCCACTTTGAGAGTGGAAGTTGGTAATGCAGCTGTTGAGTCATTGGTTAGGATGAGAGAAGAAAGCAAGAAAGCAACTCTTCAGTTAGTTGACATGGAATGTGGCTACTTAACTGTTGAATACTTCCGTAAGCTTCCTCAAGATATTGATAAGGGAGGAAATCCAACACACTCAATTTTCGATAGATACAATGATTCGTATCTCCGACGTGTTGGTAAGTTGCTAAAATTGTTAGTCTCTAAAGATACGGAATTTGAACTTCTAAGTCTGAATAAATTTTAGAAAAACTTGAAAATAAGAATTCGTTCAAGATCACTGAGGTATCTTAAGTAGTTGTGCAATCTCGCCCTATTCATTTCTTGATTTTAGTACTACTAATTCTAGTATTTTCAAGGACTTAACAATGGACTAGCCTATCATTTGATCTCATCTACTTTACGAGAAGAAAAAAAAAAAAAAATTAAGATCTGTTGACTAAATGATTTGGGTACACTTTTAAAAAGGTTTTCGTCTAATTAATTCATACAATTGATCCAATTTTTCAAACAGGAAGTGTTGTATTATCATATGTCAACATGGTTTGTGCAAGTTTGAGGAATGCCATACCGAAGTCAATCGTCTATTGCCAAGTAAGGGAGGCCAAACGTAGTTTACTCGATTACTTTTTTGCCGAGTTGGGTAAAAAAGAGGTAAGGAATTCCTGAACCCATCTGTGTGATTGAACTTTCCCGCAAGAAAATGAGAGAGAAATGTGTTAGATACCAATTGTCCCACATGGAAAGATTATAAGATAAATAGTGGATTTATAAGCCCTTGGGTCTCCTCCCTTTGCAAGCCGGTTTTGCAAGGGTGAGTTCTACCTAATGGGTTCCTATAAAATGAAAGGAAAGAAGAGCTCGATTATGCTAATTACCTGTCTTAATCTGCTTGCAGACAAAACAATTGGCTTCATTGTTGAATGAAGATCCAGCAGTTATGCAGCGTCGTACGTCGCTTGCTAAGAGGCTGGAGTTATACAGAAGTGCTCAGGCAGAGATCGATGCAGTTGTTTGGTCCAAGTAAATGAAAGGAATTAAATCAATTTACCGGTTGAAATTTGGTTATTATATGATAGTATCATTCTTTAATTCATGGTTTACCAATTTCTTAGACACTAATGACTGATGCGAGAAAAGACATTGGGAAATTGGCATTGCTTTTGTCCCACTTAGCTTACATGATACTGATTTAATGAGCTCCGATTATATTCTTTACTATTAATTGCATATGGCATGTCCAAAATAGGTGAAATTCTTTTGGGAATGTTTCAACATTTACTAAATTGAAATCGATTGTTTTTTGCTTCGTACGCGGAATGTGGTAGTCTAGCGGTATAGGATTACTGTGGTAACTTCAAATAACGAGTTTGTGTTTTGGCATTTATTAACGAGCCACTGATTAGCATGTCTTCCAGGACATGACCCCCAATGAAATAAGGAAAAGAAGCTAATTAAGTCCCCATAAATGTTCCTTGTACTAACTCTTTGATTTAATTCCACGTTGGGAGAATTATTAAAAATTTCTTGCTAGGATGTAGGTTTTAACGGTCAGACCATTATACGAGATTAAGAAAACTGCATATCAGTAGGTGTATAGAAGAATTTTCCTACAAATCATATCGATTCTCCAATGTGACTCTGCTAGTACATTTTGCAACGCGTTTCTATATCTACTATTAAAGACAATATTTGACAAAATTAAACCAATGTTTGAAGTAACCCAGAGAGAGAGAGAGCGTATAATTGTTAGCATGAGAGTTGAGATTGAGAGGGGGGGGGGGGGACCCGACGGGGCGCGCGGGCAGCAATGTGAATGAAGAGAAACTCATGCTCCAATGTATGGCTTGCTTCTGATGTCCGTTAAGGCAGTGGGTCAAATTCTTCAATTATTTATTTATTTATTTTTATAATACAAGGGGGCAAAAAAAAAAAAAACTGGGTCATGGATTGGTAGAAACGTGATGGGCATGTAATAAAGCATCCGTTTTTGCTTTGATACCCCCAAACTTTATGGTTTTTGACAACTGTATTTCTAATTTTTAATTTTAATACTTCCTGAATTTCAAAATATTTTAATATGCCTCATTTTGTCAACTCTCAGTTAAATTGAGGATCTGAGTTTTGGAAATTTACATTAGGGATTGAGTCTAATTTGAAGATTTTTGGTCGAATATGGCATTTATTGTTCTCACATGAAGTGCAGTACATAAAACTTTCTGTTAGCAATATTAATGGAAGTTAAATAAAATGAGGTACATTACAACAATTTTTTGATATGTTATCTAATTTGGATCGCAAGTTGCTAAAAGCCGTAAAGCTTAAGGGATAATTGTGCTGAAAACTCATAAAGCATCACTAATTTGGCCAGCCTCTTGTTGACAATTGAAAAGCAGGGCAATGATTCAGGTCTTTGATTGGTGTGGTGACCTCCATCTTTCTTTAATCATTTCTACATAATGCCTTAAAACATAATTTCTACATAATGCCTTTACCTTTAATAAAATACTAAATAATTATTTAGAAAGAGGGACCTGCTAGATCATCATACGCATGCAATGAGCTCGTTTAATAGAAAGTTAACATTTACGACTTTCTTGATTATATATCAAAGTGATTGGGGATGACATTTCTACCCCTAAATGCGGTACTCGCAGGAAGCATATCTATCCCCGTCCCGTCCTATTACCATCCCTATAATGTAAACTTGTTTAGCCATCTTCTTTCACAACTTGATTGTTTAGTCGAAATTTAACATAAATTTCCCTTAAATCTCATATAATGATCAAACTAACCCTTACTAATGACTTTTGACTTTTTTTTTTTAATAATAATAATAATAAAAAAAAGAGAAACCGTAAACAAGTAATAGTTTGTTTCATATGTAAGTATAATAATGGGATTACATTAATATTACAAGGAACATCTACCTAAATTCTGCTCTATTCCATTTTCCCCTGAAAAAAAAAAAAAAATTCAAATATCTACTTTCATTTATCTTGCTGTGACTGTGAGGCCATTCGCTAAGCATTAATGTACCAAAGGAATTTTTGTACAATAATGAATATGTATTTCATGTCGAGTTTTATACAGTTATATTGTTTTACAATGTATCTACGTTTAAGTATGACAGTATAACATTGTACAGAATCTTTTTTTTTTTTTTTCCCCTTTTCTGAGTAAAATTCAGTTTCTTAAAAGATTTTTAATTAACAAGCATGGCCACCAAGGTCCACAATTAGTGAACTTTAAAAAACTAAAGACATGTACCTAAAAAGAGCATGTGACAAAGACACTAGTACTCCTCAACTTTGTCACAAGACATGTACGTAAAAAGAGCATGTGACAAAGACACTAGTACTCCTCAACTTGTCACACTCATGTCCTCAAAACCATGACATTGAAAATATCGAAACCTAGCTAGCAAGGGAAATTTTGGGGTAAGATGGTAAAGAAAAAAAAAGAAAAAGTTGTGTAAGTGATTGTTTATGAATTATCAAATTTACATTTATTTATTTTTTAAAATTTAATATGATCCGACTTCTCAAAATACTCGATACTGTCCCATCAAAGTGACCTAATGATATATAAATATATGCAAGGGGGATAGTTTACAAGAAGATCCTAAAACAAATTGATAGATAGGGGAAATTTTTGTAATTTGGCCATCTAGCTAAAGAGCTACATGGAGACAGATGAAGGTCTCAAATTGAGAAAACAAGCTCTCAAACCTATTCTGACAAAAATTCCGAACGGGTTATCATCGGATGACGAAGATGAAGATCCGAGTGATGAGGAAGAAGAAGAAGAAAGGCCGTTAAGTCCGACAGGTCGTTTGTTCCATGAACCACAGATGAACTTGCATGTTGTATCTGTCGTAGGGTGCAATTGCAAAATTGACCCCGAAGTTGTCAAAGCCAACTTCCCCCTAAGTTTCCTCAAGAACTATCGCTTCTCTAGTGTTTTGGTAAGCATGCAACAACTTGTTAATTAGTTGTCTCAAGAAAGAAAACTGCCATTTTATATGTCATTTTTATTGTTATGTGATATTATATTTTTTAAGCTTTGTTAGTTTCTAGCGCTTGATCACCTATTGCAGTACAACTCTATTAATTTCTTCGGGAAATACAATTAACCACCATTTACATCTATAGTTTAAACCTACAATTCAAACTTCATATATATTTTATGAAAATATGATTTTTTTTTTGTTTAAAATTACTATTCAAATATATGATCTAAATGAACTATTATTTTTTTTTTCCTCTCCTTTTGAGTTGGCTTTTTCCGTAGTCAATTGTATTGCTTTGGGTTGGATTTCTATTTTACTTTTTGTGATTTGTTTCATTCATTTAATAAAATTGAGTTGAGGGCTTTGATTGGGGATGTGACGGTTGGTGGATGACAATTTCGTTGAGATGTGTTGTTCAAATTGAATTTTTTTGTTTCAAACTTTCTATTCAAATCTATGATCCCAACAGACTATTTTTTTCCCCCTTCTTCTTCTTCTTCTCCTCCTTTTGAGTTGGCTTTTCATTGTCATTTGTATTGTCTTCCAGATAGATTTCTAGTTTACTTCTGTTGTTTTTCTTTTCCTATTATTTAGAAAAATTGAGTTGAGGGATGTGATAAGGAACGCGATGGTTGGTGGATGACAATTTAATTAATTAGGATGTTCTAGTTGTTCTCGCATTAGTTTTTCTCACTCACCATTCATATTTGAAAAGCTTTGGTTAGATTTCATTACAATATTGAAGTACAAGTAACAAAATTAGTTCCTCAATTTCCCATACAAACACAGGTTAGGGATGAGGAAAATGGTGGAAAGATGAAATGGGTTAGAACAAAAGTGGATTTGGACAAGCACATTATAGTTCCGGAGGTGGATCAATTAGCACATGCCACGTGCTCATCGGCGGATAAATTTGTTGAAGACTATGTCCATAATCTCACAAAAACCTACCTCAACGATGACCTGTCCCGGCCTCTTTGGGATCTCCACATTCTCAACCTTAAAAACCTCCGAAGCCGATGGCACGGCAATTTTAAGGGTTCACCACTCGCTTGGAGACGGCATATCTCTCATGTCTGTCCTGCTCACTTGCACGCGTAAATCCTCCGACCCCAAGGCTTTGGCAACTCTTCAGACTAACAAGAGTAAAAACGAAAACAATCATCCCGAGATCAAGAGAAGTGGTTTCGTTACGAAGTTGTTGCTGTTCTTGATCGGGATTTGGTGGTTTTTAAGATTGTTCTTCAATACAATTATCGATCTTATCGTTGTTACGGTGAGCCTGTGCATGTGCCAAGACAAGGGGCTGCCTATTAAAGGACGTCCTAGTACTAAAAGAACTAGTCGGCGAATAGTTTTCAAGAATGTTAGCTTGGATGATCTCAAGCTTGTCAAGAACACATTGAACACGGTATGCAACTTCTAAATCTTCCAAAAGGGAGTTTTTCGCGTTATGTTTCCTTTATACTGGTGGTGAATGATTATGAACGTTAGATCCAAAACTGATAGAATCTTATACGAATATGGCGGTTTAAAACATAAGTTATGTTAGTGAAACTGTAGAGATTTCTTGTAAATCGTAATTACATCACACAATACCAACTTTTTTATTTTATTTTTATTTTTAATAAACGATTTGTCACCATATATAAATCATTATTATTTTTACATATGCTATATACCTCTTGCAGACCATAAACGTTGTTATTGTGGGGGCCACACAGGCCGGTCTCTCCACGTATTACAATAGAATATTTGGTGAGCTTCCATTTTCACATACTGTCTTTCTCATATGTGTGTGTATATATATATATATCATTTTTGTAACTGAATATCTATTTTTTTTTTCATCTGAGACCGTTGTGGTCGATCTGTCTTGTAAAAAATATGAGTATACATATTGTGTATACCAGAAAAATGATATGTTATTTGATGCAGATCTCGAGAATCGGGATGATGATGATGAGGGACAAAGCGATGATAATCATGATGAGAAAAAGAAAAGATTCGGAAGAAATTGATACGGCTAAGATCAGTTATGATTGTGAATGTGAGACAATTAGTAGGGTTTCAGATTAGTAATAAAGTGGGGAATTGGATAGGCTATATTAATCTTCCCCTACACATTAAATCAATGGATAGCCCATTAGACTACGTTCTAGAAGCCAAAGCTAGTCTTGATCGGAAGAGACATTCTCTTGAAGCTCTTTGCACTTTTGGAACTGTTGGATTGGTTTACAAGGTCTTTGGCATCAAGGTATAAACTTGTTATTGTTCTTTCTTTCTTTTTCCACAAGAAATAGTTTGTCTAATAATTATTGGTTCACCTAATGTTTTTCATCCCCAAGATTTTTTTAGAAAAGTAAATCGATAGTTTATGGATACTTATTTAAAAAAAAAAAAAAGGGCCAAACTTTCTATTATTTAGGAAAATAAGCGGTGATCATAATTAAAATGTTGATAGACCATTATGATCAATAAGGTGATTGACCATTTTGTAGACCAATAACACATTGATATTGATCAATATTATAGGATAAATCATTGATTGACCATTTTCCTAAAATGGATTCTTTTTCTAAATTAAAAAAATTGTCCATTTTTTTTTTCCTTAAAAAAGCTTTAAAAATGGACATTTACATATTAATCTCATAATTTATTTAAGAAAAAAAGTCTAGTAATTCTGATAAAACTGTATAAGAGGTATATTTGGAAACTTGAATTTTAGCAATATAGATAGCCTTAGATATATGCATAAACTTAGGACTGATTAATTTGTAATTGCTACTCCTATATGAAAAATTAAATCATTGGTGGTAGTAGTATCTTGTTTCAATCCATGATTAATTAATTAAGTAATTAATTAATTTATTTTAACAGTTGGCAAGTGCACTTTTTAGAAGATCTTCGAGCAGCTCCGCGATTGCCTTCTCCAATACAGTTGGACCACTTGAGGAAATTAATTTCCATGGCTATTCAATATGTTACGTTGCTTCAAGTACTTATGGACAACCAATTGTAAGCAATAAACTCTCTATTCTAATTTTGACATTCCAAAACATGACTCATATAAAAGCATTTTGGCTATATCAGTCCCTAAACTTTCTAAGAATTGACAATTTTTGGTGCCTAACTTTTTTTTTTTTGGTGAATGATTAGTTGTTGACCTTATTATTATTTTGATAGTTTTAGTTCCCCACACAAAAATTGATAATAACCTTTGAAATTTAAGAAAAAAAGCCATGTTTTCATTAAAGAAAAAAATAACTTAATTAAGATTTCTACCAAAATTTTTTTAAAAAAAAAGGTCACTGGCATCTTTATTGACTTATTTTTATTTTTTTTTTCCATATAAAGTTTTAAGTTATTACGTGAATCAGTGACGGAGCCAGATAAAAATTAGTGGGGACTTAAAATAATAATATAAATATATAAAATTAAAAGGTAAAGTTTTAGTGGAGGTTAAATGAAAGTTTTAATTCTCAGAGTGAGGTTTTTTTATGGGGCAAAGTAGAAAAATCATAAAAAAAAAAAATGAAGGTAAAACTAAACGGAAAATTTTTTTTAGTGGGGACTGTCCCCATCTACATCTGCCCCTGCACGTGATAAACATGTGGTTACCTTGATAACATTTTAAAAATCATTGATACTTTTTGATTAGGGACCGAAACTACGAAGTTGTCTAATCAGTTAAAAAAAAGTTAAGTATACAACTGTCACAATGTTAATACTTCAGCGATATATGTAAAAACCCCTAATAAGAAATATACATATATTCTTCAAGTTCATTTCTCATTGATTTTTTTTTTTTTTTTTACTCTAGTGAAAGTAATTAACATTCGAAATGTGATTAGTCTCTTTTGTAATAGTACTAAGGTAGAATGCTTTACCATATAAATCACCATATATTGCACCTAATTAGCTATATATATATATATGTAATGTGTGTATATATATATGTACAGGAGTTGATGGTCAGCTTTCAGAGTTATATGAACAAGATGAGTATTGTTCTATCTGGAGATGAAGACTATTTTCCGAACCTGCACCAGTTATGCGAAGATATTGTTGAATCGATCAGAAGTATTACAAAGTCAATTAAAGAGAAAGAGGAGCTTGCTAAACAGAAATTAGAGGTTGCTAATGTTAAGGAGAAAGATAACTAAAACTTTAATTACATACTTTAATCATGTTCTTGGCAAGCTTGCCATACGTATTTCATCTTATAATTAAGAGGGTTTACTTATGGTTATTTATTAATTTCTATTATTATATATTTTGGTATTTGTTCTTGTTTGTCTGTGTACGCAATTTTGCTTCAAATGTTGAGGAGGTTGAACCATAATTAGTTAATACTCTTTTTTTTTTTTTTTTTTTCTAAAGGAATTAATTTATTTAGTTAATTAATACTCATGGTCTCTTTATTTTTTTATTTTTTTAATAGTACATATATAGAAATATACGCACACACTACAAATCATTTGTCTCCTACTCAATTTTGAAGAGAAATTTGCCACTAAATATACAATCCCTAATGCTCAAATTATACGCATAACATATCGAATGAGAAAGTCTTTTTGCAAAATGATTTCTCTCTCTCTCTCTCTCTCTCTCTCTCTCTATTTATTTTAAATTTTATATAACAAAAAGATTTCGACGTGCCAACTTTGCTCGAGCTTCGATGACTCACGGTGGCTGATCTGCAAAGGCCGGAGATCAAATCTATAGGCCATGATGCCGGACCTCCCTCTTCGTGGTTGTTGATAGAGATTTTGGGGTTTATTTTTGTGACTTTTGGTTGTTTGATCCGATTGTTATATACTGTCGTTTTGAAATTTTTTCTGTATGTTTCGTAGTTTAGTTTAGTTTTTTTTTTTTTTTTTTTTTGAATTTTGTGATTTTTTTTAGTTGTCCTATGAAATACTATGCAAAATATGAGGGATTTGGCGGTTATTTGTCGGTAACCATTTGGCTACCAGTCGATAACCTTTAGCTACTGGTTGGTAACCATTTGGTTATCGGTTGGTAACCATATATCCGTTGGAGGTGATAGTTATAGGTCGGTAATCATTTGGTTATTGATCGTAACCGTTTTGGATACCGATATTCCGTCGGATGTGATGGTAACTGGTCGGTATCACGTTGGGTACCATATGGTAACCACCAGGAACCATCAACTAGCTAGAATCATCATGGATATAGATAGTAACTTAAAGGTATAAATCGATAATTTATAATAAATAAATAAATAATTATTAATATTATAATATGATGATATGTCATGGTAGATTTAGTGAGAGTTTTTTCTCATGGAAAAATCAATCCATAAATTCCAGAGCATATATTAGGCCATGCATATCATATAGTACATCCGAAGCAGATAAAGAGAAAAAGAAACAAAAAGTCCTTAACCAACTATGAGTGTGAAACAGCTCTAAGACACAATAAGCAATATATGTTATTAATAGATATAGCGTTAGGATGTTGATTTGATTTGATTTGGTTTTTTTTTTAATTTTTAAAGTGAGGGAATTCGATTTATACCTTATAAATGACGGGAGATTTACTGATATGTTATATCTACAACCACGAAAGAATTAGTAGAGATAGCACTGGGATGGAGATGTAGAATAACGGGATGCGCAGGGTCTCTTAATTTTTGAGGCAAAAGACAATGAATTCGGTAATAAATGATAGCTGATGATCCGTACGTGGATCTACTGAATATTATACTGAGACATTAAAACCACTCTCTTTAGGCATTGAAGGTTGCGTAGCAGAAAGGGTGTGGCAGCGTTTCATTCAATTCATTTCACCCCTTGTAATATTGTTGGTTGTTGGAACAGTAATTAACCCACTAATGAATTAAAGGGGGACTGCTATACGACACTTTTTTAATACGTTACTTGTAGTTTTTTTTTTGGTGGTGTATTGTAACCATCACGTGATTTTTATATTAATATTTTAGTGATATTATCTTTTCCACTAATATCTGAATAGAATTATAGTACCGCATGGTATGCGGTGCCGTATATCATCAGTAGAGAACACTCTTCAGTCTTTTGTTCTTAACTCTCTTCTCCTAATATATAAAGTTCATCCTCAACACCTTGCTACTATAACACACTATAAGATATAAGAAAATATATCCTTGGGAAATTAAGATTATATATAGTTGTTTTACTTTATCATGTCAATGGAGTCTGAAGAAGGTATCAGATTGAGAAGGCAAGCTTTGAGGCATATCGAAACAAAACTCCGAAACAGATCGCTGCCGTCGTCGTCGGAGACGAAGAAAATCAAGAAAGAAGAAGAAGAGCAGGAGCAGCCATTGAGTCCGGCAGGGCGTTTGTTCCTTGAGCCAAACTTTAACGTCCATGTATTAGCAATAATGGGGTGCAAAGTCAAGATTGACCCGGTTCTTGCACTGGCCAATGCAAAGGCCAACCTTCCCCTTACTACTTTGCTAAAGCAACCCCCGCTTCTCTAGTTTGCCGGTAAGCGACAATATTCTTGACACTAATAAACTACCTTAAAAGAAAAATAATTTTCGCATAAAGTTATCTTTCTAAGGGGGCGTTTGGAGCAACACGCTCCAGTGTATTGGAGTTTTTGAAAATGTTTTGATTAGAAATTAGTGAATGTTTGGATTTATACGTTTGGTTGAAAATAAACTGTGACAGTTAAAAAATTGTAAAAACTTAAAATATGTTTGAAAAAAATAGTAATATGATGTATCTTGTGTCGTTTCTCGTCGTTTTATGATATTAAAAAATGTATATCTCATTTGAATTGAAATAATAAAGTTGTGGATTTTAAAGTTTAGAGTTTTGTAATAGAGATATGTGGATGTGAATATTGAAATTAGTTTACTTTGAGAAAAAGACAAAAACATTTGAAAAACTTAACTGGAGTGGTTATTCTAAACGGGTCTCGATTGTTTTATATTAAAAGTTGAATCGATTTATGTTGCTAAGTTAGTGAACTATTATAATGTTTATATGTGAAACATCCTCCCTATTAACCTGGGTTTTATAGATGAGTATTTAAAAGCTCATTTATTTGTGGTATTAAAGCCCACTTTTACCGGGTTTTGGATCTATTATAGTGCTCATATTTTGATGATAGACACTTTCTTATTTTAATATAACTTTTGGGGATGAGCTCTACTTATCCAATTTCATTTATCATCTTCAACACACCGAATTCTATGTTCAAGTTCTTGGGATAATTTTGAGATATATACATATATATATATATATATATATTTAAATTTTGTGATCTTTCAGGCTGTGGATGAAAAAGAAGGTGGAAAGATGAAATGGGTAAGGAAGAGAGAGTGGATTTGGACAAGCACATTATAATTCCAGACATAGACTTGGCTAATTACAAGGACTGCCCTGACAAATACTTGGAAGACTACATCTACAATCTCACCAAGACAAGCCTTGACAAAACAAGGCACTCTGGGACCCTCCACATCTTGAACCTCAAAACCTCCCAGGCTGAGGGGTGGGCATATTCAGGATTCACCATTCTCTCGGCGACGGCATTTCTCTCATGTCACTTCTACTTGCTTGCAGCCGGCAGACCTCCTAACCCCGAGGCGTTGCCGACGATACCAACTCAACAAAATCAGAGAAAAATAACGAGGGTGGTAATCATTTTTTGGGGAGGTTGGTGGTGGTCTTGTTTGGGCTATGGTGGGGTTTCAAGTTGTTTTGGAATACTTTGGTTGATGTTTGCATGTTATAGGGCCACGGCATTCTTCTCGTTTTGAAAGACACCAACACACCAATTAAAGGGCCTCCGGTAGTGAGAAGAATCCTCGGCGAATAGTTTTCAAGATTGTTAGTTTGGATGATATGAAGTTGGTTAAGAACGCGTTGAATGTGGTAACTAATTTTTTTTTTCTTTCCAAATCTTTACCATATTTATGTATTTGTCGGTGAGTTTGTTTTTTCCCCCCTTATTTTTAGTTATTTATTATTATTTTTACTATATACCATGTTATTTAAATTTAAAAAATTCTTATTTTTTTTCATGAATTTTGAATTTAACCTCACTTAATCAATGTTTATTAGAATTTAGTAAAATAAAAGAAAAAAAGGTTGGTTAAATGCTGTCATGTGTTTTTTTTTTTTCTTTTTAGAAGAAATCCTAACATAATAGATTAATAAGACTATTTCCTCTATTTTTTTTTCATTTGTTTTTAATGAAATTCTGATAGAAGGGATAAATTAGGGTTTAAATTCAAAGTTTAAGGAAATAACAATGGAACTTAAAATATTCATGAGGCAAAGTAAGAAAGACTCCCAAAATTCATAGATAAGGTATATATTACTATATTTGATTGTTTTTAAGTATATTTTTATTGGCTGGTCATTACTTGCAGGCTATGTTTCAATGTCTTCAAGGTTTTAATTTGCTAGTGGTGCTATGAATTTGTTTTCTGAGATGCCATGACTATGCTATTCATAAATATCATCAATATTTTAACAAAGGCATACTCTGTCTATTTAAATCAACGATACTAAAGGATGTCAATAATGTCCAATATAAAATATTAATAGAAAGTGGATATAATAATATGGAACTGAGATTCATTAGTTATGGGGTCCACATTACAGATGCCCTCAAGTATTTTTTTTTTTTATTTAAATGAAAAAAGATCTGTTAATTTGAAGAACTTCCATTTATAGATCTTAAAGTTACAGTTGGATTTATTAATCTTGAATTTTTTTCTTGATTTTTTTCCTCTTTTAATCTGAACTTGTTTAGTTGTTTTTATAAGGGTTTGGCTGCTGGTACTTATAATAGTACTCATATCTTTCTTATTAGCTGTTTGACACTTTATTTTGAAACTTATGATCCAGACATACCATTAAATCTTATAAATAGCATTTTCCTCATTTATTGGAGGGTTCTAGGGATTTTTTTTTTTTTTTGTGGGTTAACCTCGGCCATACCTGCAACTGACCGTGTTGATTATTAATTGTTTCTCCTTAATTGCTTCGATATTTTTAAGTTTTTTCCCCCCTAAGTGAATTATAGATCATGTTAAAGAATCACGATCCATAATTATATATAATAAAATATGAATAGTTTCACTATATCGATTTTTTTTTTTGGTGTGAATATGTCACTGTGTCGACCTTCATGCAATTATCAAACATTGCTTTGTCACGTCAGACTATAAATGATGTTGCATTGGGAGTCACACAAGCGGGGTTTATCTAAATATCTCAATAGAAGATATGGTAAGTTTTATTTCACAAAAAATGCAAGCAAATACATTATTAGTCACAAAAGAAATCACCATCTTGATTTCCTCGTGTTTGTGTGTTGATGTAGGCCTTCAGAATAAGAATGCTGAGGGAGTACCAGGTACTGTGAAGAAAAATAATCTTCCCAGAAAAATTCGTCTGAGATCGATTTTGTTCATGAATCTAAGACCATCACCAGGAATTCAGGTTAGTCATTACGCACACTTAAAAATAATTTTATAACTATATGTGTAAATTAATGTTTATATTTATAATATAAATATATATATATATTAATCATATCGGAATACGAATAATTTTTTCAATTCATTTAAAATCTTACAAGGACTATCTAAATTGTTGATGCAAAAAGACAAATATCACTAAAAAAATAATATTATATTAGAATCAATTATAGTTGTTATAATAATGCAAAAAAAAAAAGTAATAATTGTCGTTTCGAATATGTGCCACACATGAAAGATCTCTCATAATATATATGTATATATATATATACACTTGTTTCAATGTTTGCGCGATGTGTTATTTGTCTATAAGTAATGTATATTGTTAAACAAGTAATAATTTACAGGCATTGGCTGATATGATGGAGAAAATACAAAGGCGAAATGGGGGAATTGGTTTGGTTATGTCCTCCTTCCCTTCACAATTGCTTTAAAGGATGACCCTTTGGACTATATTCGCCAAGCCAAAGCTACTATTGATCGAAAGACATTCTCTTGAAGCCCTTGGCAGTTTCTTGATTGCCGGTTTCGTTTACAATTTTTTTGGCATCAAGGTAATTATACAAACCAGTACAATTTTTATATTATAAACTTTTAATTACCTAATTACATTTACATGTCATGACTATTTCCGCGGTAATAAAATAAGATAAATAACAATAAAAGATAGAGCTGTTTCAAAACTTTTTTTTTTAACCTATGTTTGGTACTATGGTTATTTTAATTCAAATTGGAAATTTTTCGGGATATTGGTGTTTGGGAGGCAAAAAAATGTCGTTTAAATCATAGGTTATATTTGAATGTTCAGTCATTCATTCTGAATATTTATGTTTAAGTGTAGAATTCTAATTCTGTCTTTAAATTAAATGCATATTATAAGTTTTTTAAAGGTATTAGGCAGATAGTGTAAATAGAGAAAAATAAGTGTGGTATATTGGTATGAATTTTTAGAAAGTGAAATTTATGGTCGGATTTTAAGTTGAATTATTGTGCAAAGTATTTAAGTATACTTGATGAATATCTTGCCACCCAACCCAGGGTGTTTGGTGTAGTGGTTTGAGTTGAGATTTTTAAGTTTGAATAGTAATTTTGTTGTTTTTTCAGAAAAGACAAAAATCTTTTTCTTAAAAAAGATAGAAAATACAGTTTAACTTGAGTTGAGTGTGCCAAACATCCCTGTATTAGAGTTAAATGATAGCTATTTAAGGTGGTGAATCAAATAGATCTAATAAAGAGGGCAAGGTGGAATTTGAAACAGTGAAAAATTGTAATTTGAATTGAACCTTTTTTTTTTTTTTTCAAAAGTACGTGGCGTCAAAGTACGGAGTAAATATACCGCCTTTTGGCTATAAATATCATTTATTTTTCAATGCAATTTGTATGCAATTCATAATTGATAAGTGAATTAATGTATATAGTAACATTTATTTTTGATATAATAATATATATATCAGTCAGCGAGTTCTTTTTTCAAAGACTATTCACCGGGACGACAATGGCATTCTCAAATGTAGTTGGACCACTTGAGGAAATTGGCTTCTACGGCCATCCAATGGCCTACCTCGCTGCAACTACTTATGGCCAAGCAAGCGTAAGCTTTATAAATTCTCAACTTTTTGGCATATATTCATAATTCTACTTTTTGGCATATATTCATAATTCACAAAAACTTCCATTAAGTACTATTGCTTTCAGCAACCTGTTATTTATTAATTAGGGGCCGGTGAAAACTTTATGACAAAGAGCACTACTTGTAGGCGTATGCAATTACTGATATAAACGTCGAATATAAATCATGTAGGACCGGGATAGTTATAATATATATCTATATATATATATATGAAATATCTACCGTCCGGCGGTATAACCCACGAAAGAGATTAGCACAACCGTGGAGAGAGAGCGGTACAACTTATAAAAGAGAGAGAAAGAATATATTCAGAGGAAGCTTTCAATCTGGCATTCCGACAGTACCAGATAGGAAAGTTCTTATATATATATGTTATAATTAGTAGGATAGCACGTACTTTATGTGTGCAAGATAAACCAATAAGCATGCCGAAAAATCCAATAAAACAAAGTAAAAGTAAAAACTAAAAAATATAGGAATTAGAGTTATTCAAAATTGTTGTAAGAAATGGTAAAAAATAAAAAATAAAAAAATGTCAAAGTAAAAAGAAGGAAAAATAGTTGAACCAAAATTTAAGAAAGAAGGAAAAGAAAAATTTAGGAAGAAGAGAGAAAAATAAGAAGAAAATATTGTATTTAAGTAATAATTCATGTGAAGTGAAAAATACGAAACTTGCTCTATTTAGACAGAAATTCTAATAATAACCAAAAATTCCTAATGAAAACTTGAATACACCCTAAAAAACCTAATAGAACTCAAACAAATCTTACTAGATAACTATAAATTATATAACTACAAAATAACTAAATTCTAATGGCAGGAAAACTCAACCAGTTAATAAATCTCAAAAGAATCATGAATCAACATTCTGAAGAGCAAAAAATTCTTTGGTCTCAACACTTGATTCCAAAAGATGCTAGAAATGATTAATACAAAATCGTCGATATAGAGAATTAAACAAAGAAACATTTGAAACTTTACCGCAACATAGGATAACTATTCTACCTTATTGAAAATGAATCCTGCAATCATATTAGA
This sequence comes from Ficus carica, assembly GCA_009761775.1. Lineage (NCBI taxonomy): Eukaryota > Viridiplantae > Streptophyta > Magnoliopsida > Rosales > Moraceae > Ficus > Ficus carica. The sequence goes on along the minus strand of VYVB01000496.1, from coordinate 134,700 downwards.
TGAATTAGTGTTGACTTTTAGAAATTAGTTAAAAAACTTGTTCACTTTTCATAAAAACGACAAAAATTTGTTGAGTTTTTTTTTTTTTTTTTTTTTTTTAATGGTTTACCAAATATCTGCTTAAATTCAGTGGTTGAAGTTATAACTTCAGTGGAAATTTCAAGAGATTAGGAAGAATCAAACAAGGAGATAATGGGACAATGGAATGAAAAGGCGATGTCCGGGTTATCAAGAACTGGCTTGGGAAAGGAATGGTGATGAACAACCTCATTGTTTAACGTAACCACTAATTAGGAGTAGAGCTAGACTAATTCACTTCAAAATGGTGAAGGGCTAGGTTTAGACAATTTTTTTTTTTTTTTTTTTTGCTTTGGCTTGGCAGGTTTCAAGACAAGTGTTCTCCCCTTATATTTAAAAACATATTGATTCCCTTCAATGTACCTCAACTCATTATCATCAACCAGAGAAAGTCCTAATAAGATGTGAATGTATCATAGTAATTGTAACGACCCGACTTTTCGGACCGTTAACTAACTTACTTATTCTTATCTAATTTAGTCATAACACTTATTTATGTTCGGTTCTAAAAAAATACATGATTTTTTTTTAAATCATATTCATACTACAAAAGTTAAAATTACTAAAAATTTTTAACTGAGAAAAATTAAAACCTCTAGTGGATAATTATCCTGTTAAATTCGTATTTGAATAATATTTAAAAGTTATAACTTCATGTTGATTAAAACGAAAGTCTAAAGTCTTTTTCTCATAAAGTACTCATACTAATTTAGTAGTACCCAAAACATTGGAATATAACTATAATTATAGCCGTTACAAAATAAATTATGAAGTCTAAATGCGGAAATTAATTTCGTGGTGGTATCCCACTCCCGTCCTTCATCGCCTCGCCTCCGCACAGCTTCGCCAGTCCATAGAACATCTAAGCAATGGGCTGCTTACCCCGTTACCTACGGCATGAACACACAATGATGCTTTCGCTCAGCAAGTACAAACAATATCTCACAAATTATTTTATAAATCATATCATCACATGTAACATCATGAATGTTTAAAATGCATGTGAACTATATGTGTTCAATTATGCTTTATTATTTACATATCTTGTCTACTTAAGGGCCCTATGTCGTACCCATATGCGCGCAACCAATGGGGAGTTAGGGGAGCGACCCTCCAACAACCTCCAAGGTCATATATTATAACTTTCGTTCTTATCATATCCTCTCACTAGTTGGAGGTTGGTACGACACTTAGTCCTATCTTTCGTTAGCCTCATTCTTATTATTTGTGACAATATATGGATTTATATGTCACTATGCATCTATCATTATTGCATACGTACTTATGAGGCATGTCAATCATATCAGTGCATGAAAATTTATGCATGTTAAATGCTTAATTAATACAGTACATATAACTCATATATTCATCACTTCATCAAGGTAAATCATAGAAAACATAGAACACCAACAACAAAAACATTTTATTTCATGCTGTAGGTGAGGTTTGTACTTACTTGTCTTATATGCTTAAACTTCCGGAGTTGTATCTCCTACTATGCGGATTTGAGAAATTGTCCTGATTAACAATATCTCATTATTAGATCGAGTTATAGTAATATTACTTTATTTATTTATTTTTTTTAATAAACTATAGTGAACTTAATTTACTTACATAATTAACCTTAACAATTAATCCTTATTAATTATTAAGTGTTAAATAAATTTCGATTAATTATTATTCAATTAATTTAATTAATTAATTAATTAATTAATTATAATTAATTAATTATAAAATTAATTAATTAATTAATAATTAATTATTACTTTATTTAATTGAGAAATTATAATTAAATTATATAATTTTAATTGACTTATTAGTAATTATCTTGTTAATAATTTAATTATGTTACTTAAATATTCATTTCATATAATAATTAATTATTAATTCTAATATTAATAATTAAAATTTGATTTATTCAATAATTGATGTTTGGTTAATCTCTAGTTAATTATCCATAATTATTTTGATGATTAAATCAATTATTAATAATTAATGATTAATTAATCTCTAATTAATCATATATTATAATTATATAGTTATTCAACATAATAATCTTGATTATTATACTAACCCTTATAATTAATTAATTAATTATTAATCAGTTAATTAATTAATTACTTTATTAATTACATTAAGTTATGTATTAATTAATTAATTAATTAATAATAATCCATCAAGGTGATATGGGTCACCTAAGGGTATACCTCTCTTGATTATTGGGCTAGTCCAATCCCCTTGTTATGTTCATTTAGTTGGGCTAAAGTAATCTCTTGGTATATGTATAGTAACCTCTAGTATACTTTATCTTGGCCCATTTAAAACTTATGATTTAATTTTATAAAGTTAGGGTTTTCACGTTATTTGATCATACGATTAAAATCAATTCATTTCATAACTAAATACGTTCATATGTCAAAACTTACTCTTGTGTTACATTTTAATGTTTAATCGTTTTATCGGTGTAGGATTTTAACTTGTAAGATTTATTTAGATTTGAGTATAATTCCGTTTTCGACACTTGATAACTTATTGGAAAGCTTGAAATATCTATTTTCTGTCTTTATAACTTGTTTTCCAAGATTTCAAGTATTTCAAATATTAATGTGGACGTTTTTCTAAGTGTCTTATGGTAAAATCTTAGATTCTTAGATTACACTACAATCTTAAGAGATTTATTAAAATTTATGTACATATCCGTTTTAAACGTATAATATCTCGTTTTGAAGCTTAAGATGTCTACTTTACAGTGGTAAAGTTATTTCCTTTAGTGCTTGAGTATTTCACATCATAAACTTAGGTTTTGTCACTGTTGGTCTCACATTTATACAATAAGTCCAGATTCATTGGTAAGTTTAGAAAAATCATAACAATTTGCTTACAAGTCCAAATAAGACAAAAGATATGTCATTGGAAAGCTTATAATGTCTATTTTATATGAAACAGTTTTGTAAAAAGTTATGGTTTACTAACTCAAAATCTACAAAACCCGTGGCTAATACAGGGTTCCAGCAAGGATTTTCGGTTCGTAGCCCAAACTTGTAAAATTCGTCAAAAATTGCACATTTATCCGTTCAAGGCGTAAGATACCTTGTTGGAAAGCTTAAAGAGTCTAGTTTTTAGATCTAAAACTTATAATCCAAAATTTTGAGTCTAAAGGGTTCGGAGTACAGTAAACCCGTGGCTATGCTGTGGCTCGGAGGTTCATTTTCTCATTATTTTTGTGTCACAACTTCAAAGGCACATAACTTTTTACATATAAAAGCAAATCAAGTGATTCCAAAGCCTAAAATGAAGCTTATCCTCTGTAGAATCTTAATATATAGTTTATTTTTCATACCAAAGTTTCTAATACTATATCATCACAACAACTACGAACTTCAACAAGGTTCATAAATCTTACCGAAATGCTCCGGGGATCCTTTGAGATCTCGAACCTCCCAAGTTCTTCTCAAAACTTTTTCCTAAGTAAGAAAAGTCTAATATTAAGATCATAACTAAATCATGCTTTAGTTCTCCAAAAAGACTAAAAACACGAAGATACCACTAGGTTACCTTTAGTAAACGTCCTAACTCCGTTTCTCACCTCGGTTTGGTGACGGGGTTTCTTAGAGCTTAAATGGATGAGGAGAGTGCTTGAGGGGTGTTGGAGATGGAGAATAGTGTTGGTGGTTCTTGGTTTGTTTAGAGCTTGGTGGGTTAGAGAGTTAGGGTTTGAGAGCTTAACTTGTGTGAGAAAGAAAATGGGTGTTAGGGGTTTGTGCTTAGCCAACTTTGGCCTTGAGAGAGCTGTCTTTTGGGGGAGGAAATTTGAAAAATACTTGGCTGAATCAACCCTTGAATGGCCGGCACATTGGGGAGTTTTTGGGTGAAATTTGGTTCAATAAAGTTGAGATGAAATGTCACTTTCACTTGTCATTTCCTTAAGTCAACTTGCCAAAATAAACCATGCCATCTCTTACATGTGGTTGCATGCATGCACCACTTTCTTCTTTTCTCCTTTGTTCACATTTCCCTTGCTTTGCACTTCAAAAACCGACCACCCCCCTTGCTAGTCAATTTTGTTTTGTTTTTCTCTCTTTCAATTTCCCACCCTTGATCCAAGTTATCATCTTCATTCTCACCCATTGGATCTTCCATCACACCTATCCTCACCTAAGTTCTCATTGGTCACTTATCACTCAAAGCTTAGCCATTGATTTGCCTAGGATCTCTTAACATAAAATCTCCACCATTGATTTCAAATCAAGCAAATTTTGATCAATTCCACCTTTGGATTTCCTAAGAGTAAATACTAATAATTCATCTTTACCTATGTGACACATTAATTCTTCACATCACACAAAAAACTTAGCTATTAGTATGATCAAAATAATTCTAAGATCATTAAATTGACCTACCAATAAAAATCGGGGTCCTTCCCAAAAATTCGATCCCCCCCAATACGACACATAATTTTTCGCATAAATTTATATGTCGTTCATGATCTTGAAATTTGATATTCATCAAAACAATTTATTAGAAGCATATAATGAAGAGATCATAATAATAATTCATGAATTAAGCTTATGAATTTCTAGAGCATCACAGTAATGCCATCATATAGGGACCCAATTGAAAAGGGAGTAGTAAGCATCTATTAGTAACTTAAGCAAAAACTTCACCAATCTAATTTGCCGAAAACAGTCTAGGGTTAAAGTCCACTTCAAAGTTTCATTCGATCCGTTAGAAAATTTGCAGACACGATGTATCCCCTCATCTATGACAAGTTTCTAGGTTTATTTTGAAACGAAATATGAAAATAAGAAGTGCAATTTATGTCTTGCATATGAACTCTTCTTTTTCCATATATATTCGCACAAATATAAGTAGACGAGACTATATTAACAGATCTAGCACTTGACTAGCAGGTTTCAGGTTAAGGTACAAGTGTAATTCCCCAATTTTGCTAAATTAAAGTGTTCTAACTCGTTTTGAACTTTTTTTTCTTTTGGGTCCAAATTCGTTAACAGACCTTCCTGATCGTTTTGAGTGTGTACCAACACAGTACATTCAAAATAATCCATATCGTAATTATGCTTAAAAAGGTTTCTCAAGCTTGCTTAAACCAATCAAATAAGACATTAATAAACTACCATCAAATTCTGGAACATACCCTTTTTCTCTCATGGTAAAAATTTGGATTAATTTATCATAACTAGGTTGTTTAGAATAACAAGCATGGTTGCTAAATGGAGGATTATCATAGGGATGATGGTACTAGTAGAGGGGTTGAACATATTTTTGTAAAGCCATGATGATATTGGTTTAAGAAAAAAATATATATGTCGAATGGAGCAAAACACACTTAACAAATATTTACTTAAAGAATACTATTAATAAATTTAAAATAGAATTTTACCCAACCAAAGGAAAGATTCCTGAGTGCAATGGTGTGGGCGGTGTCATCGGAGGGCAATAGCGGTGGGGCCTAAAGGAGATGGCAGTGGAGCGGTGGAGGGGAGGGACGATGGCAGCGTGTGGATGGAAGCATACAATGGATTTTCTAATTTTTTTTTTTTTTTTTTTGGTTTAACGTAAAGGAATTAAAAGGATAGTTGTGAAATTTTTGTTTTTAAAAAAAGTTTTTGAGTTGAAAAATTGTAGGTAAGGAAAAAAGAAAAAAGTTAAAATTTGGTAGAAAAGAAAGGACTTGGTAAAAAAGACAAGAATTTTCAGCCAAGAAAAAGAATGAAGCTCTGATACCAAATAATGTAAAACCAGGATAGACAATTAGAAACATAGAGAAAGATATAGAGAAGAACATAACAATTTAAGGAAGAGCAAGAATAATCTGGGTCTGAAATGAAAAATACAAATACTTTGCTCCATTTATAAACACAAATCCTAATAATAACCAAACTCCTGATTATAATCCATAGATAAAAAAAAAGAAAAAAGAAAAAAAAAGAACTCATAATAATAATCACACCCGAATAAACCTTAATTAATCTGAATATAACTCAAATAAATCCTAATAGACAATATGAAATAAAATAACTCAACCTTGAAATAACTCAAATTCCTATATTTTAAATTCCTACCTTATTATATCTCATTCCGCATCAATATCAAATCAGTTTGGAAGTTAAAAAAAAAAAAAGAGCAAATATACTCTGAAAAAAAACTTAATTAAGTGAAGTACGGCGGAACAGAGACACTGATCAGTTATACACATTAGTATGGTGTATAAACGATTCTTTCAGAAGGACCATTTAACAAATGCAATTTATTAGAGAGAGAAAGATTCAATATATTATATTAGAAGGGTATATTATTAAGAAATTTAGTTTTAATTAACTTATTGTAGACGACTATATATATTTGTATTTACCTAATTACTACTGCGTTTTTCAGGAATTATTGGTTTGCCTTCAAAGTTACATGAATGAGATTACAAAGTCTCTCAGTGGACGAAAATACAATTCCTGATCCTCATCAATTACTGGAGGATATTGTTGAATCTCTCAAGCTTGCCAAGGACACTGTCTTAGATCAGAAACCGTTCATGACCAAACAAAAAGATACAAGCTTTCCATCATGGGGATCGAACTAAATAATATAAGTTGGTGTCAGTGAAAAAGAGGGTAAAACCGTCTGTTGTTCCTGTTTCTTCTGTTGCTAGATCTTCCGGAATCATAAGAATCCTTAGTTAAAATGAGATTATAACTCATTCTTCTAAATATTGATTATATCCTTCAAATCCATGACTTTCATTGTTTAGATAAGTGTAGTGGATAATAATACTTTCGCCAGATTTTTTATTTATTAGTAAATTGTTAAAACTATTGATTATTAGTAATATTATGGTACTTTTCAATAAAATGAAGAATTGATTGTGGATGTTCAAAATATCTATGTATTATTAAACCGTTAACTAATCCAAAATTTGATTGGTTTTGATAGGTTGTTTTACAACAATTTTGGTGGTCGGTTTAGTTAAGCATTTTTTGCGATCTAAAACTGACCAAACTGATCAATAATCCACTAAAATATACCCTACACATTTATAATATTTTAGTTTTGTAGTTTCATGTTATTCGTTCATTTGGTTGGACTGTGCTAGTGATTTTTATTAGCTTGATTTTTGGTTTGTTTTTAAAACTTTGGATGGACAACGTTAGACATTTTTTATTTTTAAACTAATTATTGTGAATTTTTTCTTTATCTTAGGCTACTTTATAATATTCGTGACTTTGGATGTTAGTTTTGTTTTGCTTTGTTTTGTGTTTTTGTCTTTTGTTTTGTTTTTTTTTTTTTTCCGGTTTTTTGTTTTGGTTTTTGTTTTGTTGTTTTGTTTTTGTTGTTTACAGAGGGCAACCTTGTAGTGTTTGTAAATATCAAAATTCTTTTAGTGCTAGCATAAACCACCCAAACTGATAATCTATAATTTGGATTAATTGGTCTCGCTCTAAATATAAACTACTCAGATCGGTGTAAAACATTCAAAAATAGAACTATTTTTGTTTGCTGTGGTTTTACTAGAAAACCGATCATTTTATCGTTATAGAAGTGAAACACATGTCAGTTTGTATCGTCAATCAACTAAACATATAATTTCAAAAACTTTAAAGTGGGACCAACCAAGCACCTTCTAAATTACAGTCCGCACACAAACTGGTGACATTTTCTCTTTCTCTTACCCACAAGCTAGATATTTATATATATGATCTTCTTTCTCTTAACAAATATGAACAGAAGATTATTGCATATACAATAAATTGAATTAGGGGGTGTTTGGTGTGTAAGTTTGAGTTGAAATATTTTAGTTTCAATAGTAAATTTTTTGAATTTTCAAAAAAGATAAAAAACTTTTGGGAAAAAGACAAAAACTGAGTTGAAATATTTAAATTTTGAATGACCAAACAAGCATATATAACTATATATATCTGTGTGTGCGCGCGCGTTGCAAACGCAAGAAAGATGAGCTTGCATTATTAGAGTCTGATTCCTTCTAATTGGACATTTCCAACGTGCTCTTTTTCATGCCATTTAACTTATGGAAACCTAAAGCCAAACCCGGAAAACTCTTCCCCATTGACGCGATTGGGATTCCTAGAAAGAGCCGCGGTCGTCTCGCCGACTGCCCTACGGTCGTCTACAACGACACCTCCTACACATGGTTCGAAACACACTGGCGTTGCCTGAGCGTGGCCCTCCTCGATTGTCGCCTCCCTCGGAATAAAGAGAGGAGATGTCGTCACCGTCGTCCGCCCCAACGTCCCCGCCATGTACGAGCTCCACTACGCGGTCCCCATGGCCGGCGCCATCCTCAACAACATCAACACCCGCCTCGACCCCCGCACTGTCTCCGACATGCTCCGCCACAGCGAGTCAAAGCTCGTCTTCGTCGACCCAATTATGCCGAAATCTTGTCCTCGACGCCCTCTCCTTCTTCCCGCCAAACAACCCCCTGACCCCGATCCCGATCCTCGTTCTAATTGCCGAATCAGATGATAACATTGATGATCAACATCACGATCGCTTCCTTTGCAGTTACGAGGATTGGTGGAGAGAGGAGATCCCGGGTTTTCGGTGGGTCCGACCGCGAAGCGAGTGGGACCCCATTGTCCTGAATTACACCTCCGGCACGACGGCGTCTACCAAGGGGGTTGTCCACTGCCACAGAGGGCGTTCGTCGTCGCCCTTGACCGGTGGTTGACTAACAGCCGTCTATCTCTGGACTCTCCCCATGTTCCACTCAAACGGTTTGGTCCTACCCTTGGGCATGACGGCGGTCGGCGGCACCAACGTCTGCCTCCGAAAATTCGACGGCGCGACGATCTTCAACCTCTTCCGTTCTGGTCAATATGCTATCGAACACATCTTACGTCAAACTTTCTCAAGAACCCGGTCCACGTCATGACAGGTGGAGCACCGCCGCCTCCGCACCGGTGCTCCACCGAAACCGAGTCCCTAGGTTTCATTGTTAGCTCGTACCTCCAACCGAACCGAGTCCCTAGGTTTCATTGTCAGCCACGGGTACGGGCTGACAGAAGTAATGGGAGTTGTGGTTGTCGTGTGCTTGGAAACATAACTGGAGCAAACTCCCAGCGACGGAGCGGGCCCAGTTAAAGGCCCGACAAGGAGTGAGGACGGCGGCAATGGCGGAGATCGACGTCGTTGAGCCAGACACGGGGACGAGCGTGAGGAGAGACGGCGCGACGTTGGGGGAGATTGTTGTGAGAGTAGGGTGCGTCATGTTGGGTATATGGAGCAACGGGGAGGTGTATAAAGAGCAACGGGTGGTTCTACACGGCGACGTGGGTGTTATTCATCGGGACGGGTATATGGAGATAAAAGACAGGTGAAGGACGTGATAATAACGGGGGGTGAGAACGTGAGCAGCGTGGAGGTGGAGTCGGCGCTGTACGGGCATCCGGCTGTGCAGGAGGCGGCGGTGGTGGCGAGGCCGGACGAGTTATGGGGGGAGACGCCGTGCGCGTTCCTGGCGTTGAAGAACGGGGCGGCGAGGAAGCCGACGGAGGGGGAGATATTCGAGTATTGCTGGGGGAAGTGCCGCACTACATGGTGCCGAAGTCGGTGGTGTTTAAGGAGGAGCTGCCAAAGACTTCGACGGGAAGATTCAGAAGTTTGTGCTCAAGGATATTGCAAAGGCTATGGGGGTCCAGCTCTTTGGGCGGAGGAGTTAGTCGGAGTCGGATGTAGCCAATGTTGGGGAAGCGGCATGCATGGCACGTACGTAAGTACGTACGAGCTCAAAGTTGAATATATATATATATATATATATATATATATTTTTTGGGAAAGCCTAGAGAAGTGTAATTATTGAGCTAAAAAAAAGTAGCATAAAGACTGGTACATCATTACAAGATTTGACATTGATGACTGTTCTATTTTATCCGCTCAATAAGATGCATAATTAAGAAATATGGGGAACAATTAAGTTGTCAAAATTAAATGGTTTTTTTTTTAATTATTTTTTATTATTTTATTTTTGGGTTATTTGCTTCTTTTGTACTATATAGTGAATGTTATTTTTTTTATTCATAATTGGAAATGATGTATAATCCTATTCTATTGAGAATCTGTTTATTTTTGGTCCCATATTTATTTTTGAAAAAAAAAATTTAAAATAAGAAGTTAATTTTGCTTTTATTTTTATTTTTGGGCAGATGGCAAAAAGAAGTGTCTTAACTTATAAAATTTTTAACAATTAATAATGAGATTATAGTTCACTAAGAATAGAGAGAAGTGTTTTAATCGAAGGTATATCTTATATTTTAAAATGCAACATTTTTGTGTTATATGACTATATTTATAATCTCAAATCCTTATATATTTTGATCTTGAATATAATCCAAATATCTTTTAAAAATAAATAAATAATAAATCGTGACGGTGGCTATGTGGGGGAATCGGGTTTCAGGAACGAAGTATACTTTCCGGAACTGCACCGCTACTTTGGATGAGCTTTAAAATTTTATCTTAAAAATAGAACACCCTTTTCTTTTTCTTTATTTTATTTTTGTTTTACTTTTTTTACTTTAATTTTTCGTAGGATTTTTATTTTAATTCCTAGTATTTAAGGATATTTTGAATATTTGTAGGTTTAAAGCAAGTACTCGCTAAAAGACGTATAAATTTGTGTACTGAATATAATTTTAGGGAATGTGTGTAATATTCGTTACCTTTTATAAATCAATATTTAGGATGTTTTAATATATTATTATAACAATCAAATGATTCCAATATAAATTTTTAAGTAATATTTACACTTTGCATAATTGTTTTAAATAGTAATGTTATGATATTCAACGTAAAAAGTTACATATAAATCTATGAATAGTTACAATATTCTAGATAAAATGTTATAATTGCTAGTTGTTTAATTTGAGATATTTCCTAAACTGTTAGAGTTATTTTCACAAATGACTTCCGAATTATACTTCTAGTCTTAAGTTGGTTCTTGACTTTTAATTTTATACGTCACACTATTTTTAAAAATTTTCAACTGTTACATAAATGGCCCATATACCTTGTATTTTGTCAAACTGAGCAAAATTTAAGCACATTCAAATCATGCGAGCGTCAATTAAGTTAAAATCATGATTGAAATTAATTCGGAGGGAAATTGTCCTTCTAAAATAGCTTTATGACGTTGTATATCTTTGATTAAGTACAATTTCACTATTGATTTCAATTGATTTACTGTTTTAAACGTCTGTTCCATTCAATTTGTTTTTCCTATTTATTTGGATTTTATCGTTTTTGTACTGCTTATTCAAAGGCCAGCAGATTAAAGAAGCTATGTAGTAGAACACTTTATATCCTTTTAGTAATTTGTTTTTCTGCACACTTTCCCACTCACGTGAAAATGCCTTTCTCTCTCCTCCTTTGCAGGACTTTGTTCAAGATTTTGATGAAGTTTTTTAAGACTTTTGTTTGATGGCTGAGTTTTGTATTTTGATTGATTGTTTTCGTTATTATTGGTGTAATTTGTAGTGGAATATCAAAACAATTTTAGTAGAAATGAAAGAGTATTCTAGTAGAATTTAAAGAGCATTCTAGCAAAATTTAAAAGCATTTAATAAAATTCAATAAGCGCTCTAGTATAATTCAAAAAGTATTCTAATAGAATTCAAAGAACATTCTAGGAGAATTCAAGAGTATTTTAGTTTAATTTGTTTGGATTCTCAGATTCCGATAGATCCGTTTTACATTCTATCAGAATCCGTTTTGGATTATCGAATTTTGATAAAATCATTTTTTCCTATCAAAATCCATTTGCATTATATCAGATACCGTTTTGTATTTTCGGATTTTGGTAGAATCCGTTTTGTATTTTATTAAAATCAATTTTGCATTATATCATAATCCGTTTTGCATTCTAAGTTTTTCCTTCTCGGATTCTGGTAAAATCCATTTTGCATTATAATAGAATCCATTTTACATTATGATAGAATCCGTTCGCATCCTATCAGAATACAAAATTTCGGCTACTGACCGGAGATCGAAGACCGACATCGACACCGGTGACCGAAGCTGAGTACATCCGGTCACCTTTGTTGAAATATGAAAAGAAAAAAAAAAACTTTTCAACAATCGGCCGGCAATCATCGACCTGTCGACGGCAGGCGACCGGCTAACGGCGAACGAAGTTGGAGATATATGAAAACTATTCCAATAAATTAAAAAGGAAAGAAAATAAAGAGATAGTGATATTTTTTTTCTGTTTTATAAATCCTTATTAAAAAAAAAGGAAAAAAAGTTGTTGTATTTTACTTTTATTTATTTTCGTTTGAAGTGCATTAATTTATATATCTGGTAGATTCAACTGCCAGCTACTTGAAGTGAAATTGCAATTAATATTGGCATCAAATCATGAAGAAAAACTTTTTCTTCTACAATAAAGTTGAGCCAAACATTGACAAACAACTTGTTGCCTTGCTTTTGCCACTCTTGTGGCAGAATTTCGTTGGACTTCGATTTTCAATTCTTTAATTCCAATCTTCATCTTACACGGCACCCAATTATATATATATATATATATATATATATATATATATATATATATAGGTCCGCTCCTCAATAAGGCTCCACTTAAACAGGCTATGATTAGTCCATCCTATGATTTTTTTGTTTTTTTTGGGAGAAAGAGTCCATCCTATGATTGACTGGATCTCTATTCTGTATATGCCAATGTAAATGTACTAACCGTTGTGTACTTAAAAGCATAAAATTAGATTGGACAACATATTTTTATTCGGAATTAAGGCTTTCATAAGAATTTGATCCTCAATTTAAAACACAAGATCTACTCTTCCATGTTAAACCTAAAACCTTTCGATAGAAAAATTACTCTTTGACATAATACAATCTTTGATATCAAATTTAGAATATTTTCTTGAAAATTTAGGCTTTATTAGAATTAAGTCCTAAATTTAAAATACAAGATCTACTCTTCCACAATTAAGTGTAAGAACATCTTCAGTCTGATGTTGAATTTGGTCATTCAATAGAAAAATTACTCTTCGACATAATTCTATCTCTGATGTTAAATTTAGGAATCTTTTCTTTGGAAATTAGACTTTTTATATAAGAATGTGGTCCTGAATTTTAAAGCACAAGATCCACTCTTCCACATTGAACGTATAAGAGCATCTTCAATCCGACGTTAAATTTGAACATTTCATAGAAAAAAAAAAAAAAAAAACTCTTTTATGAAATGCTATTTCTTGTATATTAAATTTGGCAATTACTATATTTATTGAGAATTTATACTATCATCAAATAACAAATGTCAAATTTAAATATTTGATCCTTGCAAAAAAAAAAAAAAAAAATTTAAATATTTGATTGCTACTAAATGATCTTTATATATATATATATATATATATATATATAATCATAGAAAAGTAGCAATTATTAGTTGATATATTGACTTATTCGTTTAATAATTATAACATTATTATTTTCAATTATTTAAATGCTGAAAATTTGATTTAGGAATTTAAAATTTAAATATGATAACATAAGATAGATATAGGCATATAACATAAAATTAACACTATTGACATGTATGTTAATTGTAGATGGTCTAACGAGCAAAAAAAAAAAAAAAAAAAATTAAAAAAAAAATTTGTAGATGGTCTAACAAATATCATTCATACATTAACAATTATTCATTCACGTGATGAAATCAATTGTTAGAATAGCTAATATGTATACATCTTATTAAAATTCCAATTAACCTAGAATATGAGAATAAAAAGAAGAAAAATTGAAGTTGGATGATGGTTCACTAATAATGACCGACCGTTGCTGACTTGCTGTAATAAACATGGCATAGTAGTATAAGTTGATCTCAACGGCGAGTTTGTTAGAAATTAATAGGATACAATTATAAAGGTTGGTTGATAGGTAATGAAACTTTTATTTATTTATTTATTTGTAATTTATAGCTAATAGTGTTATCTGTGAGAACTCGAGAGAACTTTCTTTGGAATTTGCTGAGTGAAAAAGGGGAGAAAACCTGCAATAAGCCAACGTCCCTTAGGTAAGTTGATGGGCGCTCGTTCTCCTCGCTGAATATTTGGGTTCGAGTAGTCACCACCATGTTAATTGGGGTATATGGACAATCTACTTCGTGAAAAATCCTTATATCACATTACGAGAACATTTACCTCCCTCAAATAATCTGGGCATTCTAACATTTACCCCTATAATTCAATTTTCATTGTGAAAAAAAAAAAAAAAAAAAAACCTGTAACAGATTCTTGGTGAGATTAATAAATGATCTCATGGTCAATGTCACATTTTGGTCCCAACAACCACTATAAAATTTTTAGGTGCTCTTCCCTTGTTTGCTTTATTTCTTTGAAAGTGCACTAACTAATCGATCTACTTTAACTGACAAGGACCCTCTTTTTATTTCTTCATTTTTTTTTAAACAAAGAAACTAGAGCCAATAACACCACAAATTTGTAATGTAGAAATAAGATTTATTAACTGGATATATATCCTTCATAACATGAAATGAAAAAAGAAAAAAGAAACCTATTTGAATTTTTTATTTTTTATTTTTTATAAATAACTAGGGACAATATATCTAGTATTTACTGAATTCATGAATACGATTTCAAACCAAAATTTCTAGATTAGATCAATTTAAAAGGGTTTTAGACTAATTACTATAATAAATTAATATTTTTCCCAAATTCAAGGGTTTTGAATTGGATTTTAGATTGAACATTCGAACTTATTATTTCTGTTAAAATTCTACTTAAAAACAAACCCAAAAAAAAAAAAAAAAAAAAAAAAAAAAGGAGAATGAGTGCGGTCGAGTAATTTTTTTTGGTTGTTTCTAATAAAAATTCTTTAAAATGGGGATTAGTTAGATTAATGTCTCTTTTTTCTATCTATTTTATAGGAAATCTAATAAATAGTGTTAACCCGAATTAATTGAAAATACAGATAATAAAATGAGTTTTTAAAATTATGTAATATTGAGAATGATAATAGTTGTTGCATGCATTATTTAAAGATAATTTTAAATCTGACTATATTATGAGGTGGTAAAGTACAAATCTCCCAATCTCTAAGTTTAGAAAAAAAAAAAAAAAGAAAAGAAAAAAAAGAACGATAATAAAATGAGGGCATACAAATGAGATGGATTTAAAAGAGAGAAAAAAGGTAAATTTTATTTATCTTGTTACTAAGAAAGGAAATGAAGGGTATGTAATAGGCTCCACAATTTGAAATTATTACTATTATCTTAAAAACGTGTCGAACAAGAAGAAGAATTTGGAAAAGAAATGAAAAGAAAAATGGTAGGAATACTAATTTTAATATTGATTTTTAAACATTAAATTTGAATTATATCTGAATTGTTAATTTCTTTTAGTAAAAATTTAAAAGATTATTATGATTGTGCTTATGTATTAAAAATTAATTGAGTTTGGTATATAAAAATTAAGATTAAGTTAGATTTAGCCTTTGTTTGGTCGAGTGGAAAGGAAGAGGAAGGAAAATAAAGGAGGGATTTTGGAGAGGAAAATGAAATTTGGTTGTTTGGTAGAGGAAATTAGGAAGGGAAATTAAAAATTCATTGGCCCCACCATTTTTTAATCCATCCAACTTTGGGAAGAAACGTGGATGGAAATTTTTTGACAAAACAAATTTTTTACAAGAAAATTTAGCAATGATGCCCCCGAACTTATCACTTTGTGACAATGTACCCCTCAAATTTCTAATTTTGATATTTTACCCCGTAAACTTGCTAAATTATAGCAATGTACCCCATATCAATTAATTTTCTATTAAATTAATTATGAAAAACCCTTGTACAACTCATGTTAAGACTGGAAAAAACCTATTTTCAATAAAAAATTTCCAAATATAATATAAACCCTAACGCAAATATTCTAATTTCAAAATTTTAATTTAGTGTAAAATTAACTAAAATAGGTATATTGCAATAATTTAGCAAGTTCAAGGATAAATTATCAAAATTAAAAGTTGAGGGGGTAAATTATAAAATGATAATAAATTTAGGAGGCATTAGTGTTAAATACCTAATAAATGTGAGAAAATACTTATTTTGACCTTAATCTATCATGCGTCATCTCCTAATTTATGTGAGATTAAATTATAAAATATATTGATTAAACTTTTTTTTTTTTTCTATTTTCTTTCTCTTTTACCAAATAGCATGATGGAAGATCTCTTTCCTTTTAATCACCTAGAGAATTTACTTTTTTTCATTTTTATTTTTCATCCCTCTTGTAAAAGCATTAAAAAGATCACGTAGCCTTGTCCAATTATGGTAGAAGCCAAGATATATGGCCACGTGGAAGTAGCTAGGCAATCCACGTGTGGAGTCAAAAATTAATGCACCACCGAATACCGAATAGCCTACTTGCGCACTGCAAGATAAAACTGCTCAACTGTTTTGTTTTCCCTCTTCCCAATATAGCCCTCATTAAAACTCGTTGGTCAGTTCAGCTGCCAAAAAAGGAACGTCATTTATCTTTATCTTTAATTTCTTTTTATCTTTTTTTTTTTTTTTTTCTCAGTGCAGATATTCAGAATTGCTAGCTAGCTTCACTACAACCTAGCTGTAATTGTCGAATAGCATATAATCATAATTGTTATCCAACTGTTCGACAAACGTTTCTTGAATGCAATGAAGATGATGATAATATATATATATATATATATATATGACTTTGACTTTTGCTATTTTTTTTTTTAACTCAATTTATTGTAGACTATTCAAAATGTGTGGAGCTTCTTTCATATTGGAGTTGGAGTATTCAATACTAGTACTTATCAAAGTAAATTTAACTTAGCTCCATTTTAAATCCAGACTCTACGTTTAGGTTTTTACATGTTCTTATATAGATAGTTGACGAAACATGCGCGTGCGAATATAGACAAATAAACCTAAAGATAAAAAATTTATGTGACAATAACTGTACTGTCACGTGATGACTAAAGAAGAATAACGAATGCACTATATATAAAAAATACATTTGTTGTTTTAATATTAGATAATGAATTTTAGGAGAGGCCACGTTTATACTTTAAAACACACACTAAAAATTTCATGCTATTAATAATCAGCAACTGATAGTCTATTTAATTAATGTAATAAAATCCCATTCACTATAAAAAATTTTTTAAAAAAAGAACTTTTAGTCATAATATTTTTTATGACATTTTTAATCATGACATTAAAATGTGACTAAATGTCATTTTTACTCTGAAGTTTTTGTTGTAATTAGAAATTTAGCCATAATTTAGTCATAGTGTGACTAAAACTTTTCTTATAACTAAAATCTTGTGATTAGAAGTTTTAGTTACAATAAAAATTGTGACTAATTGCATATTAATCATAAAATAGTGACTAAAAGTGACATTTAAACACACAGAAATATTGGGACTAAAAATATTGTTAGAAATTGTTGAACGTACTCCTTTTTTTTTTTTTTTTTTTTTTTTTGTGATAATAGCATAATTATTAAAGTATATCGTGATCATTATGATTAGCGTTATATAAAGGAAAGGACTACATGACTACATGACTTGGCAATCATTTAATAGAAACATAAATTTTTTTTTACAGATATATAGAGTGGTTGTACAAAGTTGTTTGACTCATTCTACTTGTACAATCACTAAAGTCTAGAGTTTTGTATAGTTATATCTGACGTTCTAGAGAAAGGGCTCATCTTTTCTCATAATACAATATTTTGAAATAATTTTATGCTGAAAAAAATAAAAATAAATTGAAATAATTTTAACTTTTTAATGTTCCATTTATACTAAACATTATCATATTTTCTAAGATTTTTTTTTTGGCGTAATAGTAAAGTAGGGTATATATTACAAGGAAAGCAGTATGGTCTTCTCAGAACAGTACATAAAGACAAAGCCATTACACAGATAAATATAACCATAAAAGAAAAGAAGATTTTTTACCGATTACATACATAAAAGGCAACTGATAGACTCTCCGAGTGAACACACACACAACGAAAACAGTTAGTTTGAGAAAACCTAACGAAAACCGGCCTCGACAAGTCGAAACCGATGTGGGAAGTCCACATCCTCAACCTCACAACCTCTGACGCCAAGGGCGTGGGCGTGTTCCGGATCCACCATTCGCTCGGCGACGGCATGTCGCTGATGTCACTCCTCCGGCAAGTCGCCGATCCGACGGCGTTGCCGACACTCCCCACGAGGAAATCGGACGGCCGCAACGGCGGCTTCATCCGGAGATCCTCGCACTGCTTCTTCGGGATATGGTGGCTTCTCGTCCTGTTTTGGAACACCTTCGTTGATGTCCTTATGTTTATGGCCACTTCTTTGTTCTTGAGAGATACGAAGACGCCTATTTCGGCTCCTCCGAACAGTGAGCTTAATCCTCGTCGGATTGTTCATAAGACGGTCAGTTTCGATGATATGAAGTTGGTGAAGGATGCTATGAACATGGTAATTCGTTTTCTTCTCACTCCCTTCTTTCTATATCTCGAATTAACAAAAGAATAATGCTACCGAAACCAATTCGAGTATCAACTTTATTTTAAGTATAAATATATATGATATATGAGTTATTATTTTTTTAGTGATAAGTTTTTAAAATTAAAGATGATAACTTATTATGATGTAAATTAGTATTTAAAATTTTAAAATTAGATTTGATTTATCTAACATTAAAACAAAAAAATGACAGTCATAACAAATTTTAAATACCACGTCATAAAAAAGGTGACCACATCATTTTTTTTAATTGAGAAAATCTAATTTATTAATTAAAAAAAAAGACTTTTAAATTTCAAATATATGACTTATAAGAACCTCAATCCCATCCCTATATATTCTGAGCTAGCCCCAAGAAGACCAGTAATAGCATCATCTTATAGTAGCATGCAACTTGTTGAAATTTCCATATTACAAGAAATTTATTTATTTATTCAATTTTTTTGCTAAAGAATTAGATGAAATTTACATGGTTCCAAAACTTGGCTTCTATGGCTTTCCAAAGGAAAAAAAAAAAAAAAAAAGCATCATATCCATTAAATTGGATAAATAAATGAAAATGAAATATAACGCACTAAAATGATGACTCATATGAACTTTAAAAAGAGCTAATTAAATTGATGATAATTTTGTGCTGTACAAGTTTGAACACAATTATATATAGTATATATTCGACGAGTACAATAATTGAAGGCAAATTTGGTAGAAAATTTTAATGGTTTAAACTCAGGTCGTAGGTAGAGTATTTCCTTTTCCACCATAAAATGTTTCCTGAAATTAAATGGTTGGGTATTATTTTAGCACCCAGAAGATATGATCCTCCGATCATGCTGTCCTCTAGAAATTGAAATCTCAACCTACTTTTATTTGTTATGTCCGTATCACTTGACACTAATCAAGCTACCACTTGTGGAGAGATTGATTTTTTTGTTTTTTTAATGTGTCAGAAATGTTTAACTATTGACTATTCATAAATAGTAAGAAATTTTATATACGTGATTGCAGACATAATTTAACGGTAATTTTATATCAAATTTTATCAAAAAGTGAAGAGTTCAAATCCTTCTATCCTAACGTAAAAAAATAATAATAATAAAATAAAATAAAACGTAGTAGAAGAAGAAGTAGTATTTGCGCAATATTTCTCCAAAAAGATTGCTTTCGAATCATGTAATATTTATGTTATGGTATTCAATAATGAGATTTTTTAGATAGAGAGCAAATGGCTCGCATTTCTAAATATTTATGTTATGGTATTCAATAATAAGAATTCTTGTTTAAACTCCTCACTTCCTTACATTTACTGAGCTGGCCTCAACAAAATGATTAATAATAATCTTTATATGTGGTTAAGCTGTAAATATATTAGGTTAAGCTGTAAATATATTATTATGCGTGAAAAAACAAAAAAACAAACAACAACTCATATAGTTGGATGACGTTTAAAAACAATCTTATTAGTTTTTTATTAAATGATAACTTAAAACGATAATTTCACATTTAACTTCATAATAAAATATGAAAATATTGTTGAGATTGAAAAGAGAACTAAATGGAGTGCGTTCAATGGCAGTACTTTTTACCTATATTATCCGTGATCTTGTATTGCTTTTCGCTTTGCAGACCATAAACGATGTTGCCGTTGGAATCACACAGGCTGATTGTCCAAGTATCTCAATAGAAGATATGGTGAGCTTTTTGTAATTCAATTCTGAAATATTTGTTTTTCAATTAATTTTATAACAGCAATATTCACTGCAAGAAAGTCACATTTTTTTTTTTCTATATTTTTTGAAATGGAAAGCCACCCCCTAATTTATCTCTGCAGTTGGTGTGTTACATATATATAGGTGAGAAAAATGGTTATGATAAAGGGGCATCCGAGACCAAAAATTGTGACGACCCGCCTTGCACAGGCCGTCACTGTACTTAACTTGCTTGAACTTAAACTTGTTTTATCCCATTTTTAATCATGAAAATAGTGGGGATTTTTTTTTTTTTTTTTTTTATATATATAGCGGAAGCATTATACTTAGTAAATATTTACATACACTCATACGTAAATAAAATAACGGTCTGTTTTCTCAAAATAGATTTCTTAATTAAATCCATCGGAGTTGCGAACCCCAACCCGTTCATCATTTCACAGCCACCGGATTCACCCTCCACCATGCAGTTAATTCAAAGCAGGTTGTTTACCTACAGCATAAACTTCAAACAATGAGCGAAAGCTCAGC
This sequence comes from Ficus carica, assembly GCA_009761775.1. Taxonomy (NCBI): domain Eukaryota; kingdom Viridiplantae; phylum Streptophyta; class Magnoliopsida; order Rosales; family Moraceae; genus Ficus; species Ficus carica. The sequence continues at coordinate 113,839 of VYVB01000496.1, read as the reverse complement.
AAGTACAACTCCTATACCGCAAACCAATTAAATGAAACATACATAACCTTTTACATGACATCTTAATCATAAACATGGCATCATATCATCGATTTATTCATCTTAAACATGACATTCTATCGTGAAATGCATGAACCGTTTATGTCCAGTTATGCTTGCTTTCTTGTATCACACTTTAACTTGTTGATTTTACTTGTGGGCCCGTTAACTTGATGTGCTCGTACCCGGCGCGCAGCTTGAGGAGATTACCCAAGCTTTCGACCCGATCGTCATCAGGGGGCACGACACTGGCTCTTGTGGCCTTTTCTCAAACATTCTGTTTGTATGTCTTTCTTGACATCTTTCCACTTGATAGATTAGTGAGCATACTTATATGATGTCTCCTAATCTCATGTTCTATCAATGCATGAACAGGCGTACTTTTTCATGTAAGCATAATCACAATACTTGAAACATATTTTTTAAAAGCATGGCATTAGCATTTGAAACATTCATCATACAGTAATCATATTGCACCCATCGAGCAAATCATCAAATAACACTTAAACAGTGTAAAGCAAACATGTTAGGTAAACATACAACTCTAGCCTATGCTGTAGGCGGCGTTGTACTTACCTTGTCTTCGTTGTTCGCGTGATCTAATTTCCTTTCCAGAGCACGCTCGCAGGTCACCTCCTGCCCATGGACGTTTACACGTAAGGTCTCTATTCTAGGATCGTTTAATGTCGGATTAAACCAACATATATATATATATATATCGGTTATATGTCCCTCTACTAATACATGTGAAGGGGTCACACAGTGTAACCCACAACGGAATATTTATTTAAGGGTTCTTGTAGAGAACCATAATCTTAACTTAAATCCTCAATCTGCAAGGTTAACTCTGGGCTTGGGCAAGGTCCTAGTAACTCGGAATAATTTTCCGGCTACTAACGGAGTATCTTTTTCATTTTAACCTTGAAAATCTTGAACTTGTTTAAAAATATCATTTTCTTGTTCATTTAAGTAAGTTTGGTGAATAATACCCAAACTTGTCTTGAAAATTACCAAAACACTTGAAAATATTTCTATAAAACATTTGGGGATCGAAACCGCCTTTGGAATGGTTTTCGGGTTGAAAATGGTGTTTGGAAGTTAGAAAATATTTTTCCTAGTCATTGGTCTAGAAAATCACGTGCATGAGATTTTGCTCACTGCATGGCTTTTGTTTGAAAATTCATAACTTAAAATCTAAAACGAATTTGGAAACGATTTCTTCATGAAAGTTGTAGCTAACAAAAAGATCTAAAACTTTCATGTTTTGAACATTTTCTGATTCTGGCTCAATTGATACCAGTTTTTGTTTGAACACGTGGGAATCGTTGGAACTTGGTCACCCTGACCAGTTCTCGGTTTTTCTTAACAACAAAGGCCATTGGAGCCTTATTTTTAAAATCTGTCCACGTAGCCCCCTAGGAAACACCCTAACGAACAACTTTCATGTTTTGAGTTTTTACCCATTCGGCCTCTAAGGACCTGTAAATTCCACTTTTCCGAGCTGCCGGGTGTTGGACCCGAGAGCAGTTTTGGTGTTAGTCCAATTTTTACGTTCTTATGCGTTGCTCTAGCTCGACCGCCCAATGCGGGACCTACTAACACATGCACGTCTTCTAACGTCCCTCATACACATAAAATATAAAATCCCATGTTTTCGGATTCAACTCAAGGCCGAGACCCCTTGGTCCACGGTTTTGAGAGAAAAACATACATACAACAAAACTTCAAACATATCATCATACAAACCCTAAAAACATGCTTCTAAAAATTATGATAAACATATTAGGGACATAAAACCTTAAATAGCAACCCTAGCATGCATCTCTAACACACAAAAAAATCATAGAACATATCTCCAACCAAACATGCAAAATAATCACCCAAAAACCTAAATCAAGCATAAAAATATAACCTAAGCTATTTAGGGCTAAAACCGAAATCATGAGCTTAAGCTCTTACAACTTTTTGTGCTTGAAATACATGGTAAAACCCTTGAGAAAATGAACTAAAAATATGAACCAAAGACTAGGGTTAAAATTCGGATTTTTACCTCAAAAATCCGGGGTGTCACTAGCTTGATCCTAGTTGAGATTTGGCCTCCAAGGTGCACGGTTTGGACCTCAAAAAAGGGTCACAAAATTTGTTAGCTTCCTCCCCCAACTAACCTTGGCAAAAGAGAAGAAAATACTCAAAATCTTACCTTAAAAATTCGTGGATCTTCTTAGCACCAACTCACAAAAACCTTGGTTTTCTTGGCTCTAGATCACACCTTCACTCACCCTTGATTCTAGCCAAACCCGAAATTTTTTTCTTGGATTTTCTTAGCTCCCAAACACTCGGCAAGATGGGGAAGAGAGGGGAAAATTTTTGAACAAATCCCTCCTTGAACTCACAAGAAAACCAAAGGCTTAGGGGGTTTCTTCACCAAAATTTTTGGCTAACTCCCTTGATCTCTCTCTCTCTCTCTTCTCTCTCTCTCTCTCTCGGATTTTTTTGGAGGAGATATGCCAATGGAATGGCTGATAATGGGTTAATGGCTGCTGTCTTTTTGGGGTTTGAAATCCCTAGGAATAGTGCCTCTAGCTAGGGGAAATCCTAGCTTTCTTTTCCAAGGTAAATTTGCATCCAATCTTGGTATTTGGTCCTCACTTTTTGCAAACCAATGCCCAAAGGGGCTTGGAGTGGCCGGCCATGAGGGGGAGAGAAGTGGGGAGTGGTTGACAACTCATAGATGAGGTGTCACAAGCTCATTGGTCCAAGTGTGTGAAGGGTTATATCCTAACTTAGCTTAATTGTGATGTAATTAAGCTTAAAGGCTTGTTTGGTTCAATCTTTTTGAAAATTGTGTAATTCAACACATTGCAATAAATTTTAATACTGAGGTGCTTAAATACCCAGTATCGAAAATTACATTGCATTTAAAATTTCGATCTGTGAAACACTCGATCGGAAAAATTTTTCTCTTATTTTTCCGAATCCTTTCGCCCTGAACTCTAGCTTAGTATGCTTGATTTTTATAAGGTGATTTTAATTCTATTCAAACTCATCTTGGTCAAGAAATGAGTTTTTAGCAGTAATTTCGCTTGTACTGCGATCATAAAATTCTTGTTTGACGTTTTCGACCGTTTTGGTCTAACTGACTTATTGGTCAACGTCGACTTGTCTTGAAATGTGCAAATACGACCTCCTTTCATTCATAAAGGTCTTTTGCGAGTTCATGCAATTTGTTTTCGAGTCTTATAAATCTTAAGAACTCGTTTCACAAAATTAAGTTCTAAAACGAACTTCCTCATGAAATACCGATTACGGTAAATGTTTACACGAAATTTCTATAAAATGTAAACCGAAGAAACTCGGTGTTACAATCTACCCCCCTTAAAAATTTTCGTCCTCGAAAATCAGAACAATTCGGGGTAGTTTCTTCTCATGTCGCTTTCGACTTCCCATGTCGCTTCTTCAACCGCATGATTCTTCCACAAAACCTTGACCATAGGAATCGTTCGGTTCCTCAGGACCTTATCTTCCCTATCGAGGATTCTGACAGGCTTCTCCTCATATGTCATATCGGTCTGAACCTCTACCGGCTCCTGATGAAGTATGTGGGAAGGGTCCGAGATATACTTCTTGAGCATCGAAACATGGAAAACGTCGTGCATCGATGCTAACTCTGCGGTAAAGCGAGTCTGTATGCGACCTTTCCAACCCTTTCCAGGATCTCGAACGGTCCTGTGTAGCGCGGGCTCAACTTTCCCTTCTTACCGAACCTCATTACTCCCTTCATTGGAGAAATCTTTATGAAGACTGCGTCCCCAATTTGAAATTCCAAAGGTCTGCGACGCTTATCAGCGTAACTCTTCTGACGACTGAAAGCCATGTCGAGCCTTTGTTTGATTTTCTGGATATCCTCGGAGGTCTTTTTGATGAAGTCTGTCTTCTGTAGCTGCTTCTGGCCGACTTCTTGCCAATTAATTGGCGATCTACACTTTCTCCCATACAACGCTTCGAATGGTGCCATGTCATCGAAGAATGATAGCTGTTGTTGTACGAGAATTCGATCAACGGAAGCTTCTGATCCCAATTTCCTTTGAAGTCCAATACACACGATCGCAGCATATCTTCAAGCGTCTGGATAGTTCTCTCCGATTGACCATCGGTTTGGGGGTGAAATGCAGTACTGAACTTCAATCTCGACCCCATTGCCATATGAACGCTGGTCCAGAAACGCGAAGTAAAACGCCCATCGCGGTCGGATATGATCGATCTTGGCACTCCGTGCAGCTTGACGACTTGATTTACGTAGAGTTCGGCCAATTTTCTACTGAAAAGGTGGCTTTGATGGCGATAAAATGGGCTGATTTGGTCAATCTGTCGACAATACCCAAATCGTATCATTCCCATTTGACGTCCTTGGCAATCCTACTACGAAATCCATCGTAATTTGCTCCCATTTCCATTCTGGGAGTTCAATTTTCTGTAGTTCGCCTCCGGGATGTCGGTGCTCTACCTTAACTTCTGACAAGTTAAGCAAGTCGATACGAATTCTGCCACGTCATTCTTCATGTTGGGCCACCAGTACGTCTCCTTGAGGTCCTTGTACATCTTGGTAGCTCCTGGATGTACAGAATATGGCGTCTGGTGTGCCTCTTTTAGGATTTGTTCCTTTAAATCCTTCACTTTTGGAACCCAAATCCGTCTCTTGAAGTGGATTATTCCATCTGCAGAAGTCGTAAAATCCTTGCCGTCCTGATCAGCAAGTCGCGCCTTCCTCAACGAAGAATCTTCTCCCTGATGGCGCCTTGATTATGTCCAGCAAATCGGAGTGAAGAGTCAGTGAATCCAATCTCCCGGTGATTATTTCCAGTTGATAATTACTGATCTCTTTCTGCACGCCTTGGAAAGTGCTTCAATGGACATCAGTGTGCCTACTGATCTCCTACTCAGCGCATCGGCTACCCTGTTGGCCTTTCCAGGGTGGTAAAGGATCTCGCAGTCGTAATCCTTTACTAACTCCAGCCATCTTCTTTGCCTCATATTAGCTCCTTCTGAGTAAAAATAGTACTTGAGGCTCTGATGATCTGTGTAGATCTCGCACTTGTTTCCATACAGATAATGTCTCCATATCTTAAGTGCGAGACCACCGCTGCTAGCTCCAAATCGTGCGTAGGATAATTCTGTTCATGATTCTTCAGCTGTCTTGATGCATAAGCTACTACCTTTCCGTCCTGCATCAGAACTGCGTCCTAACCCAGTCTTGGAAGCGTCGCTGTAGATTACGAAATTTTCCCCGCATCAACATTAGGAATGATGAGCACCGGGGCACTTGTCAGCTTTTTCTTCAGGCTTCTGGAAGTTTCCTCGCACTTTGGAGTCCATTCGTACTTTTTGTCCTTCCTGGTGAGGGCCGTGAGGGGTTGCTGCTATCCTGGAGAATCCCTCTACAAAAGCCGTCGATAGTATCCAGCGAGTCCTAGAAGCTTCTTATCTCGGTAACGTTCCTGGGAATCGGCCATGAGCTAACCGCTTCAATCTTCGCTGGATCTACAGAAATTCCCTCTTTTGATACTACATGCCCCAAAAAGTGAACTTTCTCCAGCCAAAATTCACACTTTGTGAATTTGGCGTATAGCTGATGTCGCCTCAACATTTCCATTACCAGCCTGAGGTGTTGTTCGTGCTCCTCTTTGGATCTCGAGTAGATCAAAATATCGTCGATGAAAACGATGACAATTTGTCCAAGTATTCCTTGAAAATTCGGTTTATGAGATCCATGAATGCAGCTGGGGCGTTCGTCAATCCGAATGGCATTACTAAAAACTCGTAATGCCCATAGCGCGTTCTGAAAGCCGTCTTGAACACATCCGACTCTTTGATTCGAAGTTGGTGGTAACCTGATCGCAAGTCACTTTGGAGAACACTTCTGCTCCTCTAAGCTGGTCGAACAAATCGTCGATCCTGGGCAGTGGGTACTTGTTCTTGATCGTCAGCTTGTTCAATTCTCTGTAGTCGATGCACATGCGCAACGATCCGTCCTTCTTTTTCACGAACAGGACAGGTGCTCCCCATGGAGAGTGGCTTGGTCGGATGAAATCCTCTGTCGAGTAACTCCTGCAACTGTACTTGGAGTTTCTCTTAGCTCGGCCGGTGCCATTCTGTACGGCGCTTTTGACACTGGTGCAGCTCCGGGTAGCAACTCGATCTCGAAAGAAATCTCACGCTCCGGTGGAAGTCCGGGTAGATCCTGAGGAAAGATGGTCCAGATATTCCCTAATAATAGGAACTCCTTCCGGTGTCAATTCTTCTTCTTGCTCCTTGTCCACCAAATTAGGCCAATATCCCTGGCATCCATTGGCTAACATTTTCCAGGCTTTCATTGTGGAGATGAGCTTTGTGGTGGAACGTCGGGACTGTCCTTGAAAACTGAAATCCTTGCAACTCGATCTCGAAGAAATCTCACGCTCCGGTGGAAGTCCGGGTAGATCCTGAGGAAAGATGTCCAGATATTCCCTAATAATAGGAACTCCTTCCGGTGTCAATTCTTCTTCTTGCTCCTTGTCCACCAAATTAGCCAAATATCCCTGGCATCCATTGGCTAACATTTTCCAGGCTTTCATTGTGGAGATGAGCTTTGTGGTGGAACGTCGGGACTGTCTTGAAAACTGAAATCCTCATCGTCGGCAGGGGCTTGAACGTGACGTTACGCTTTCGGCAGTCGATCTTTGCGTTGTGACGGCCTAAGAAGTCCATCCCAAGATCACATCGAAATCGTGTAGCCTGATTGCGATGAGATCTGCGAGTAATTCTCTGCCATTGATCCTAATAGGAACATTTTGGATCCAAATTGGACCTCAAAACTTCTCCCGATGGCAAAGATGCTGAAAAGGTCTGCTCTACTCTACTCCCGACTCTGCATAACTTCTGAGCGAACTCCATCGATATGAACGAGTGGGTAGCGCCAGAATCAAATAGGGCAATTACATCATAGGTGGCGATAGAAAGCTGACCTGTCACCACGTTGGAGGTGCCGCTTCTGCATCTCCTCTTGTATAAGCGTAGATCCTGGCCTGTGGCTCGGGTGCCTCCAATCTACCCTGGGCAATCGACGGACCTTCGAGTGTAGCCTGGACTGCATGTAATTGCTGGTGTTGGGGGTTTCTGTTCGGATAGGGCTGGTACTGCTGCTGTGTGTTCTGAGGACAGCTCCTCGCATAGTGCCCTTCCTTGCCGCAGACATAGCAAGTGTTGGTCCCCTGACGACAGACACCCGGATGCTTCTTACCACACTTGTTTGCACTGAGGGTAACTATTCTTGTTCCTCTCGTTGCCTTGGTTGTTTTCTCATCTGGGGGAAATTTCTCTGCTGTCCCTGGTTGTTGAAATTCCCCTTCCGCTTGTTCTTTCCGGGTTGTCGGGGACCTTGTGCATTGGGGTTGCTGGACTGGGCTTGTGGCTTAGCTTCCGTGGAATGACGGGATTGGTTCGTCTTGGCTAAAGCTTTCTCTTATTTCTTGGACTTGTAAAATTGGGCTCTGGCCTCCTTATCCCTGTTGATCCAATACTCCGGCTCTCAGGGCTCTCTCAATACAGTCCGATACTGTTACAGGGGGACTGTCTCCAGCGCTCACTTGGCGGGCAATATCCGTGCGGAACATCTTCATCATCAACCGCACTTTCTCAGTTTCACCGGTAATTAAGTTCGGGCACAACCGGGCCAATTGCTCGAACTTCTTGACAGCTTCCATCACTGTCATGGATCCTTGGGTGAAGCTGGTGAGTTCGTCCTGCTGGGCAGCCAGGACTTCTTTGTTGTAGTACATAGCCCTGAACTCGTCCATGAAGTCTCGCCAGGACATATTCAGCACATTTCTTCTCATCTGCACTGTTATCCACCAGTGCCTCGCGTCCTTTTTCAGCGCAAAGGATGCACAAAGTACTTTCTCTTGCTCGGTCAGGCGCATAAAGTCCAGAATGACTTGCATGTCGATCAGCCAGTTGTCGGCTGCAATCGGATCAATTGGCCCCTCGAACTCGGGCGCCTTCATCCTTCTGAACCTTTCATACAGAAGGTCCTCTCTCACCGGCTGTGGCTGCATCTGTACTTCAGCCGGGGCTACTGGAACCTCAGCGTTCCGCGGAATTTCCTGCCTGACCTCTGGTTGGGCTAACCGGAGGAATGTTCGGCACTTGGGGTGCTGACGGGAGGAATAGGTTTGCACTGGCGGCACTGCCGGAGGGACTGGCTGTGCCGGTGGTGGAACCTCTTTGACTCTGGGTCCCTGATTCTGCTGAGCTAGCTGCTCACTAATAAGAGTCATCTCTTGTTGCTGCTCTTGCAGCTGGCGTTGTATATTTGCTAATATGGCGTCAAATCCTGTGCTGGAGGATTTACCGGCATTGTTTCTCCTCGGACGTACCATATTGTAACCTCTATAGCAAGAAAAGATATTAATCACATCTCTTCTTTCATATAATTATTATCATTACATCACAACATGCATGTAACATCATAATATACTTGTATCTTGCCATAACTCAAAGGCAGATATTTAAATGACATATTTACTTGTAAAAGGAAACTCGTAAGAGAATGAAATATCATTTGATTTCATTAACCCGTGTCTGCACGGTCTCTTTGTACATAACCAAATACAAGTTTTTCAAAATACATGGTTCCCTCGGCATTTTACAAAAAGGTGCCGGTACTGATACATATACATATTTTCAAAAATATTGCCACTTTAACCAAAATACACATGGTTAAAACAACAAGATGGAGTGATCTAACACTTTCCATCATACATAAGGTACATCCTAACGTCCGAATGTAACATAACAAATATAAATAAATTCTAGTACAAGAAAGGAGGGTACGAAACAAACGGCCCTAATCTAACGGATGACCTCGATCTCAAGCGCGGATATATCGGAATCCGTGTCGTCCCCTAAATCGTCTTCCCAGTCCCCGTCATCTGGAACGATGTGATGTTGGCTCGTCCCTCGAGGGGAACTCTTCGGGATCCTCCTCGTCGTCCGGAATCTCCTCGAGGATCTTCATGTCTTCATCGTCGTCCTCCTCATCTTCATCATCACTGGATATGATGATGAGTGGATTCTGGTCGTGCTCCATCTCATCCTCAAGTGGTCCGACCTCATACTGTGGCTCTTCGTCCTCGCCGGCATGCGGCCCCACCTCATACAGTGGCTCGGGCTCATCAGCATCATCGACTGGGGGCTGCTCAGGGTTCGCTGGAGCATCATTCCCGGCGTTTTGAGCAATGATCTCTGCCGCTAAGATATCGTCGAGGGTTCCAGCGACGGTCGAATGTAGGGTAGGCTGCGGAACCATGCTGTCTGATGTGAGGCGGCGTTCCGTTCACTAGTAGTAGTCACTGCCTCCACTGGGGCTCCGGAAGATCCTGGGGTACATGGGGATGCATCATCTCCTCAAACCTCCACCAGTAGTGGATCATCGTCTCGCCCGGGTATGCGTGCCAAGCCTGAGATAATATCTGGTACCGTGTATGACGCATATCAACGGTAAATATCCGGATCTCTAGCAGGTGCACCCTCATCTCTGGGTGGGAGTGGTCCGTAGCGCTCTAACAACTCACCGCACGAAACTGTGCCCAGGTGCGACTAGGCACTTGACGCTCACCAATATCGATCCACCATAGCCGCGCATCTCCGTAAAGACATTTAGCAGCGAGCATGATTTCCAGATAGTCCGGGATGTGACACATCAAGAATGTTTGCTCCATATCGTGGAGCCACGCCTCGACGTGCACTGTACGCCTCGTGCTGTCAAAGGATAGGGGGTGTGCGCGGAAGAAAACCGTAACAGAGTCTCTATCCTCTTCGGTCATCATGGGGTCCATCGTACCGTATCTAACACGCAATACTTAACTATAAGCATACATATATAAAACATAAAGTAAATCTAAACTTACATATGGTGGCGGCGATGGCAGGTAGACCGTGAAATGATGTCGCAGGAAACCCGCTCTGATACCAATCTGTGACGACCCGCCTTGCACAGGCCGTCACTGTACTTAACTTGCTTGAACTTAAACTTGTTTTATATCCATTTTTAATCATGAAAATAGTGGGGATTTTTTTTTTTTTTTTTTTATATATATAGCGGAAGCATTATACTTAGTAAATATTTACATACACTCATACGTAAATAAAATAACGGTCTGTTTTCTCAAAATAGATTTCTTAATTAAATCCATCGGAGTTGCGAACCCCAACCCGTTCATCATTTCACAGCCACCGGATTCACCCTCCACCATGCAGTTAATTCAAAGCAGGTTGTTTACCTACAGCATAAACTTCAAACAATGAGCGAAAGCTCAGCAAGTACAACTCCTATACCGCAAACCAATTAATGAAACATACATAACCTTTTACATGACATCTTAATCATAAACATGGCATCATATCATCGATTTATTCATCTTAAACATGACATTCTATCGTGAAATGCATGAACCGTTTATGTCCAGTTATGCTTGCTTTCTTGTATCACACTTTAACTTGTTGATTTTACTTGTGGGCCCGTTAACTTGATGTGCTCGTACCCGGCGCGCAGCTTGAGGAGATTTACCCAAGCTTTCGACCCGATCGTCATCAGGGGGCACGACACTGGCTCTTGTGGCCTTTTCTCAAACATTCTGTTTGTATGTCTTTCTTGACATCTTTCCACTTGATAGATTAGTGAGCATACTTATATGATGTCTCCTAATCTCATGTTCTATCAATGCATGAACAGGCGTACTTTTTCATGTAAGCATAATCACAATACTTGAAACATATTTTTTAAAAGCATGGCATTAGCATTTGAAACATTCATCATACAGTAATCATATTGCACCCATCGAGCAAATCATCAAATAACACTTAAACAGTGTAAAGCAAACATGTTAGGTAACATACAACTCTAGCCTATGCTGTAGGCGGCGTTGTACTTACCTTGTCTTCGTTGTTCGCGTGATCTAATTTCCTTTCCAGAGCACGCTCGCAGGTCACCTCCTGCCCATGGACGTTTACCACGTAAGGTCTCTATTCTAGGATCGTTTAATGTCGGATTAAACCAACATATATATATATATATATCGGTTTATATGTCCCTCTACTAATACATGTGAAGGGGTCACACATTGTAACCCACAACGGAATATTTATTTAAGGGTTCTTGTAGAGAACCATAATCTTAACTTAAATCCTCAATCTGCAAGGTTAACTCTGGGCTTGGCAAGGCCTAGTACTCGGAATAATTTTCCGGCTACTAACGGAGTATCTTTTTTCATTTTAACCTTGAAAATCTTGAACTTGTTTAAAAATATCATTTTCTTGTTCATTTAAGTAAGTTTGGTGAATAATACCCAAACTTGTCTTGAAAAGTACCAAAACACTTGAAATATGTCTATAAAACATTTGGGGATCGAAAACCCGCCTTTGAATGGTTTTCGGGTTGAAAATGTGTTTTGGAAGTTAGAAAAAATATTTTTCCTAGTCATTGGTCTAGAAAATCACGTGCATGAGATTTTGCTCACTGCATGGCTTTTGTTTGAAAATTCATAACTTAAAATCTAAAACGAATTTTGGAAACGATTTTTCTTCATGAAAAGTTGTAGCTAACAAAAGATCTAAAACTTTCATGTTTTGAACATTTTCTGAGTCTGGCTCAATTGATACCAGTTTTTTGTTTGAACACATGTGAATCGTTGAACTTGGATCACCCCTGACCAGTTCTCGGTTTTTCTTAACAACAAAGGCCATTGGAGCCTTATTTTTGAAATCTGTCCAGCGCTGTCCCCTAGGAAACACCCTAGACGAACAACTTTCTGTTTTGAGTTTTTACCCATTCGGCCCTCTAAGGACCTGTAAATTCCACTTTTCCGAGCTTCGGGTGTTGGACCCGAGAGCAGTTTTGGTGTTAGTCCAATTTTTACGTTCTTATGCGTTGCTCTAGCTCGACCGCCCAATGCGGGACCTACTAACACATGCACTGTCTTCTAACGTCCCTCATACACATAAAATATAAAATCCCATGTTTTCGGATTCGACTCAAGGCCGAGACCCTTGGTCCACGGTTTGAGAGAGACACAAACATACATACAACAATAACTCAACCAAATCATCATACAAACCCTAGAACATGCATCTAGAATGTTTGATAAACATATTAGGGACATAAAACCTTAAAATAGAAACCCAGCATGCATCTCCAGCACACAAAAATCATAGAGCATATATCCAACCAAACATGCAAAATAATCACCTCAAAAACCTAAATCAAGCATAAAAAATATAACCTAAGCTATTTAGGGCTAAAACCGAAATTATGAAGCTTAAGCGCTTACAACTTTTGTTGCTTGAAATACATGGTAAAACCCTTGAGAAAATGAACCAAAAATTTGAACCAAAACTAGGGTAAGTTCGGATTTTTACCTCAAGAAATCCGGTGTGTCACTAGCTTGATCCTAGTCGAAATTAGCCTCCAAGGTGCACGTTTGGACCTCAAAAGGGTCACAAAATTTGTTAGCTTCCTCCCCCAACTAACCTTGGCAAAATGAGAAGAAAATACTCAAAAATCTTACCTTAAAAATTCGTGATCTTCTTAGCACCAACTCACAGAAAACCTTGGTTTTTCTTGGCTCTAGATCACACCTTCACTCCACCCTTGCATTTTAGCTAAAACCCAAATTTTTCTTGGATTTCTCAGGCTCCCAAATAAACACTCGGCAGAATGAGAAAAGAGAGGGGAAAATTTTTGAACAATCTCTCCTGTGATCTACTCAAGAAAACCGAAAGGCTTTAGGGGGTTTTCTCACACAAATTTGGCTTGATTTCTTTTGATCTCTCTAGCTCTCTTTCTCTCTCTCTCTCTCTTCGGATTTCTTGGAGTGAAATTGCCAATGAAGTTCTTGCTGATAAAGAGGGTTAATGGCTGCTGTCGTTTGGGGTTTGAAATCCCTAGGAATAGTGCCTCTAGCTAGGGGAAATCCGAGCTTTCTTTTCCAAGGTAAATTTGCATCCAATCGTGGTATTTGGTCCTCAACTTTTTGCAAACCATGCCCAAAGGGGGCTTGGAGTGGCCGGCCATGAGGGGGAGAGAAAGTGGGGAGTGGTTTGACAACTCATAGATGAGGTGTCACATGCTCATTGGTCAAGTGTGTGAAGGGGTTTATCCTAACTTAGCTTAATTGTGATGTAATTAAGCTTAAAGGCTTGTTTGGTTCAATCTTTTTGAAAAATTGTGTAATTCAACACATTGCAATAAATTTTTAATACTGAGGTGCTTAAATACCCAGTATCGAAAAATTACATTGCATTTAAAATTTCGATCTGTGAAACACTCGATCGGAAAAATTTTTCTCTTATTTTTCCGAATCCTTTCGCCCTGAACTCTAGCTTAGTATGCTTGATTTTTTATAAGGTGATTTTAATTCTATTCAAACTCATCTTGGTCAAGAAATGAGTTTTTAGCAGTAATTTCGCTTGTACTGCGATCATAAAATTCTTGTTTGACGTTTTCGACCGTTTTGGTCTAACTGACTATTGGTCAACGTCGACTTGTCTTGAAATGTGCAAATACGACCTCCTTTCATTCATAAAGGTCTTTTGCGAGTTCATGCAATTTGTTTTCGAGTCTTAATAAATCTTAAGAACTCGTTTCACAAAATTAAGTTCTAAAACGAACTTCCTCATGAAATACCGATTACGGTAAATGTTTACACGAAATTTCTATAAAATGTAAACCGAAGAAACTCGGGGTGTTACAAAAATAATCTTCCAAATAAAATTCGTCTCAGATCTGTTTTTGCTTTATAAACATTAGACCATCAGCAGGAATTCAGGTCAGTGGTCACTAACTAATATATGTATATGTATGTATGAAAGGTCTTGTATCTTTTATCTTATACTATCCAGTACTTGTAACTTTCGGTTTAGAAGAACTTACAATAACTAGTTGAATTACTTGTAATTTTTTATTTAGAATCTTGCCACCAAAAATTATATAAAAAAAAGATTACAAGTGACGTATAGAGAGGGTGTCATAGATAGGGTGCTGGATAAAGTCCGTTTATATATCATATATATATATATATATATATTTTCTATCTCTATATATTTATTACACATTAATTTCCACATATATATATATATCTTTTTTTTTTTGTTTTTTGGGAAATTTATATAGCTGGTAGATTCAACCTGCCAGCTACTTGAAGTGAAATTGCAATTAATATTGGCATCACATCATGAGAAAAACTTTTTCTTCTACATTAAAGTTGAGCCAAAACATTGACAGACAATTTGTTGCCGTGCTTTTGCCACGCTTGTGGCAGAATTTCGTTAGACTTTGATTTTCAATTCTTTAATTCCATTCTTCATCTACTATTATATATATATATATATATAATATATACGTCCCCTCTTCAATAAGGCGCCACTTAAACAGGTTATGATTAGTCCATCCTATGAATTTTTTTTTTTGGGAGAAAAAGTCCATCCTATGATTGACTTGATCTATATTCTGTATATGCCAATGTAAACATACTAACCGTTTTGTACTTAGAAGCATTAAATTAGATTGGATAACATATTTTATTCGGAATTAAGGCTTTTATAAGAATTTGGTCCTCAATTTAAAACACAAGATCTACTCTTCCATGTTAAACCTAAAAAATTTAGACATTTCGATAGAAAAATTAACTCTTTGACATAATACAATCTTTGATATCAAATTTAGAAAATTTCTTTCGAATTTAGGCTTTATAAGAATGAGGTCCTAAAATTTAAAACACAAGATCTACTCTTCCACGTTTAAATGTAAGAGCATCTTCAATCTGATGTTGAATTTGGTCATTTCAATGGAACAAGATGAGTATCGTTCTATCTGGAGACGAAGACTGTTTTTCAAACCTGCACCAGTCATGCGAAGATATTGCTGAATCGATCAGAAGTATTTCAAAGTCAATTAAATAGAAAGAGGAGCTAGCTAAACAGAAATTAGAAAGGTTGCTAATGTTAAGGAGAAAGATAACTAAAACCTTAATTACATATTTTATCATGTTCTTGGCAAGCTTGCCATACGTATTTCATCTTATAATTAAGAGGGTTTACTTACGGTTAATTATTAATTTATATTATTATAATTTGGTATTTGTACTTGTTTGTCTGTTTACGCAATTTTGCTTCAAATGTTGAGGAGGTTGAACTGTAATTAGTTAATACTTTTTTTTTTTTTTTTTGGGCTAAAGGAATATATTTTATTTAGTTAATTAATACTCATGATCTCTTATTTAATTTTTTTTCATAGTACATATATAGAAATTCACGCACACACACTACAGATCTTTTGTCTCCCGCTAAATTGTTGGTTGTTGGAATAGTAATTAACCCGCTAAATGAATTAATGGGCGACTGCTATACGACACTCTTTTCATACGTTACTTGTAGTTTTTTTTTTTAATTTTATTTTATTGTATTGTAACCATCAAGTGATTTTAATATTATATTTTTAGTGATATTTATCTTTTACAACTAACATCTGAATAGAATAATAATTACCGCATGATATGTGGTGCCGTATATCATCAGTAGAGAACACTCTTCAGGCTTTTGTTCTTAACTCTCTTCTCCTAATATATAAAGTTCAATCCTCAACACCTTGCTACTATAACACACTATAACATATAAGACAATATATCCTTGGCAAATTAAGATATATATATATATATATAGTTGTTTTACTTATTCATGTCAATGGAGTCTGAAGAAGGTATCAGATTGAGAAAGCAAGCTTTGAGGCCTATCGAAACAAAACTCCGAAACAGATCGCCGCCGTCGTCATCGTCGAGAGATGAAGAAATCAAGAAAGAAGAAGAAGAGGAGGAGCAGCCATTGAGTCCGGCAGGGCGTTTGTTCCATGAGCCAAACATCAACGTCCATGTATTAGCAATAATGGGGTACAAAGTCAAGATTGACCCGGTTGTTGCACTGGACAACCTTCCCCTTACTTTGCTAAGGCACCCCCGGTTCTCTAGTTTGGCCGTAAGCAACAATATTTTTGACACTAAAATTACCTTTAAAAGAAAAATTATTTTCAAGCACACACCCCAGCATATTGGAGTTTTGAAAATGTTTTGATTGGAAATTAATGAATGTTTGGAGTTATGCGTTTGGTTGAAAATAAACTATAATAGTTAAAAAGTGTAAAAACTTAAAATATAATAAAAAAAAAGTAATATGTATCTTGTGTTGTTTTCTCGTCATTTTATGATATTAAAAAATATATATCTCATATTAAATTGAAATAACAAAGTTATGGATTTTTAAAGTTTGAGTTTTAAGAGAGATTTGTGGATGTGTATATTGAAATTAGTTTACCTTCAGAAAAAGACAAACATTTAAAAAACTTCAACCGGAGTGGTTACTTTGTTTTATATTAAAGTTAAATTTGATTTATGTTACTAAGTTAGTGAATTATTATAATGTTTATATGTGAAACATCCTCCCTATTAACCTGGGTTTTATAGATGAGTATTTAAAAGCTCATTTATTTGTGGTATTAAAGCCAAAATGACGGGTTTTGGATCTATTATAGTGCTTATATTTTGATGATAAGATACTCTCTTATTTTAATATAGCTTTTGGGATGAGTTCTACCTATCCAATTTCGTTTGTCATCTTCAATACACCAAATTCTATGTTCAACTTCTAGGGGATAATTTTGATATATATATATATATATTTAAAATTTTGTAATCTTTCAGGCTGGGATGAAAAAGAAGGTGGAAAGATGAAATGGGTAAGAACAGAAGTGGATTTGGACAAGCACATTATAATTCCAGACATAGACTTGGCTAATTACAAGGACTGCCCTGACAAATACTTGGAAGACTACATCTACAATCTCACCAAGACAAGCCTTGACAAAACAAGGCCACTCTGGGACCTCCACATCCTGAACCTCAAAACCTCCCAGGCTGAGAGTGTGGGCATATTCAGGATTCACCATTCTCTCGGCGACGGCATTTCTCTCATGTCACTTCTACTCGCTTGCACCCGGCAGACCTCTAACCCCGAGGCGTTGCCGACGATACCGACTCACAAAATCAGAGAAAAGAATAACGAGGGTGGTAATCATTTTTTGGGGAGGTTGGTGGTGGTCTTATTTGGGCTATGGTGGGTTTTCAAGTTGTTTTGGAATACTTTGGTTGATGTTTGCATGTTTATGGCCACGGCATTTCTCGTTTTGAAAGATACCAACACACCAATTAAAGGGCCTCCGGGTAGTGAGAAGAATCCTCGGCGAATAGTTTTCAAGATTGTTAGTTTGGATGATATGAAGTTGGTTAAGAACGCGTTAAATGTGGTAACTAATTTTTTTTTTCTTTCCAAATCTTTACCATATTTATGTATTTGTCGGTGAGTTTTTTTTTCCCCCCTTATTTTTATTTTTATTATTTTAGAAATACCTATGTTATTTAAACTTAAAAAATTGTTATTTTTTTTCATGAGTTTTGAATTTAACTTCACTTAACCAATTTTATTAGAATTTTAGTAAAATATAAACGGAAAAAAAGTTAGTTAAATGTTGTCATGTGGGGGGTTTTTTTTTCATTTGTTTTTTACTAGAAACCCTAACATAATAGATTTAGTAAGACTATTCCTCTATTTTTTTTTCATTTGTTTTTAATTGAAATTATGATAGAATGGATAAATTAGGGTTAAATTCAAAATTTAAAGAAGATAAAATGAAAGTTTTAAATATTCAGGAGGCAAAGTAAGAAAGACTCCCAAAATTCGTAGATAAGGTATATATTACTATATTTGATTGTTTAATTATATTGTTATTGGCTGATCATTTACTTTGCAGGCTATGTTTCAATGTCTTCAAGTTTTTAATTTGCTAGTGGTGCTATGAATTTTGTTTTCTTGAGATGCCATGACTATGCTATTCATAAATATCATCAATATTTTAACAAAGGCATCTCTGTCTATTTTAAATCAACGATACTAAAGGATGTTAATAATGTCCAATAGAAAATATTAATAGAAAGTGGATCTAATAATATGGAACTTGAGATTCATTAGTTATGGTGGTCCACATTACAGATGCCCTCAAGTATTTTTTTTTTTATATTTAAATGAAAAAGATCTTTTAATTTGAAGAACTTCCATTTATAGATCTTAAAGTTACAGTTGGATTCATAAATCTTGAATTTTTTTCTGGATTTTTTTTCCTCTTTTAATCTGAACTTGTTTAGTTGTTTTTATAAAGGGTTTGGCTGCTGGTACTTATGATAGTAATCATGTCTTTCTTATTATCTGTTTGACACTTTATTTTGAAACTTATGATCCAGACATACCATTAAATTTTTATGAATAGCATTTTCCTCATTTATTGGAGATTCTTGTGGGTAAACTTTGCCATACCTGCAACTGACCGTGTGATTATTAATTGTTTCTCCTTAATTGCTTCGATATTTTTAAGTTTTTCTCCCTAAGTGAAATTATAGATCATGTTAAAGAATCACGATCCATAATTATATAATAAAATATGAATATTTCACTATATCGATTTTTTTTTTGGGGTGAATATTTCACTGTGTCGACCTTCATCAATATCAAACATTGCTCTGTCACGTCAGACTATAAATGATGTTGCATTGGGAGTCACACAAGCTGGTTTATCTAAATATCTCAATAGAAGATATGGTAAGTTTTATTTCACAAAAATGCAAACAAATACATTATTAGTCACAAAGAAATCACCATCTTGATTTCTTCTTGTTGTGTTTGATGTAGGCCTTCAGAATAAGAATGCTGAGGAGTACCAGGGACTGTGAAGAAAAATAATCTTCCCAGAAAAATTCGTCTGAGATCGATTTTGTTCATGAATCTAAGACCATCACCAGGAATTCAGGTTAGTTATTTCGCACACTCAAAAATAATTTTATAACTATATGTATAAATCAATGTTTATATATATATATATTAATCATATCGGATAACTAATAATTTTTTCTAATTCATTTAAAATCTTACATCATGGACTATCTAAAATTGTTAGTGCAAAAAGACAAGTATCATTAAAAAATATTATTATATTAGAATCCACTCTAGTTGTTACAATAACGCACAAATTAAAAAAAAATAATGACATTCCGTATATGTGCCACACATGAGAGTATATGTGCCACACATGAGAGTTCTCTCATGAATATATATATATATATATATATATACACACACTTGTTTCTATGTTTGCGCGTGTGTATATTTGTCTATAAGTAATGTATATGTTAAACAAGTAATAATTTACAGGCATTGGCTGATATGATGGAGAAAAATACAAAGGCGAAATGGGGGAATTGGTTTGGTTATGTCCTCCTTCCCTTCACAATTGCTTTAAAGGATGACCCTTTGGACTATATTCGCCAAGCCAAAGCTACTATTGATCGAAAGAAACATTCTCTTGAAGCCCTTGGCAGTTTCTTGATTGCCGGTTTCGTTTACAATTTTTTTGGCATCAAGGTAATTATACAAACCAGTACAATTTTTATATTATAAACTTTTAAATACCTAATTACTTTCACATGTCATGACTATTTCCGCGGTAATAAAATAAGATAAATAACAATGAAAGATAGAGCTGTTTCAAAACTTTTTTTTTTTTTTTTTTAACCTATGTTTGGTACTGTGGTTATTTTAATTCAAATTGGAAATCTTTTCTGGATTGTATTTGGGAGGCAAAAAAATGTCGTTTGAATCATAGGTTATATTTGAATGTTCAGTCATTCAATCTGAATATTTGTGTTTAAGTGTAGCATTCTAATTCTGTCTTCATATTAAATGTATTTTATAATAGTTTTTGTTAAAGGTATTAGGTAGATAGTGTAAATATTGAAAAATAAGTGTGGTATGTATTGATATGAATTTTTAGAAAGTGAAAATTATGGTCGGATTTTGAGTTGAATTGTTGTGAAATCGTGAAAGTATTTAAGTATACTTGATGAATGTCTTGCCACCAACCAAACACATTACGTATTAGAGTTAAATGATAGCTATTTAAGGTGGTGAATTAAATAGATCTAAATAAAGAGATGTAGGGTGGATTTTGAAAAATTTGTAATTGAATTGAACTTTTTTATTTTTTTTTCGAAAAGTCTTATGCAACCAAGGCGTCAAAGTAAGGATTTTTTTTTCATTGCAATTTGTATGCATATCATAATTGATATGTGAATTAATGTATACAGTAACATTTATTTTTGATATATATATATATATATATATATATATATCAGTTAGCGAGTTCTTTTTTCCAAAGACTATTCACCGGGACGACAATGGCATTCTCAAATGTAGTTGGACCACTTGAGGAAATTGGCTTCTACGGCCATCCAATGGCCTACCTCGCTGCAACTGCTTATGGCCAAGCAAGTGTAAGCTTTATAAATTGTCTACTTTTTGGCATATATATTCATAATTCACAAAAACTTCCATTAAGTACTATTGCTTTCAGCAACCTGGTATTTATTAATTAGGGGCCGGTGACAACTTTTCTGACAAAGAAACTACTTGTAGGCGTATGCAATTTCTGATATAAATGTCGAATATAAATGATATGTAGGACCGGGATAGTTATATATATATATATATAATATCTACCGTCTGACGGTATAACTCATGCAAGAGATTAGCACAATTATGGGGAGAGAGCGGTACAACCTATAAGAGAAAGAATATATATATATATATATAGAGAGAAAGTTTTCAGTCCGACATTCCGGCAGGAAAGTTCTCATTTATATATATGTATATAATTAGTATGATAACACGTGCTTTATGCATGCAGAATAAACCATTAAAGCATGCGGAAAAATCCAATAAAACAAAGTAAAAGTAAAAAAAATAAAAATAAAAAATATAGGAATTAGAGTTATTCAAAATTGTTGTAAGAAATGGTAAAAAATACAAATACAAAAAATGACAAAATATAAAACAAAAAGTAAAAAAGAAAGGAAGAAAGAAAAAGCACAAGAGGAAAAAATAATTGACCAAAATTTAAGAAAGAGGAAAAGAAAACTTTAGGAAGAAGAGAGAAAAATAAGGAGAAAATATTTGTATTTAAGTAATAATTCATGTGTGAAGTGAAAAATACAAAACTTGCTCTATTTATAGACAGAAATTCTAATAATAAACAAAAATTCCTAATGGAAACTCGAATACACCCTAAAATAACCTAATAGAACTCAAACAAATCTTACTAATATATAAATTAAATAATATAACTACAAAATAACTAAATTCAATGGCATGAAAACTCGACCCTGGTGAGTTAAAAAAACTCAAAAGAATCATGAATCAACAGTACGCAAAAAATCTCTGGTCTCAACATTTGATTCCAAAAGAAGCTAGAAATGATTGATACAAAATCGTCGCTATAGAGAATTAAACAAGAAAACATTCGAAACTTTACTGCAAAATAGGATAACAATTCTACCTTATTGAAAACGAATCCGGCAATCATGTTAGATGAATTAGTGTTGACTTTTCAGAAACTAGTTAAAACACTTGTTTACTTTTCAAAAAAAAAAAAAAATTAGTTGTGTTTTTATTTTTATTTTTATTTTTTATTTTTGGTTTAAAATGGTTTAGCAAATATATGCTTAAATTCAGTGGGTGAAGTTATAGCGTCTGTAGAAATTTCAAGAAATTAGGAAGGATCAAAGCAAGGTGATGATGGGACAATGGAATGAAAAGGCGAAGTCGGGTTATCAAGAACTGGCTTGGGAAAGGAATGGTGATGAACAACCTTAACGTAACCTCTAATTAGGAGTAGAGCTAGACTATTTCACTTCAAAATGGTGAAGGGCTAGGTTTAGACACATTTTTTCTCCCTTTTTTCCTTTGGCTTGGCAGGTTTCAAGACAAGTGTTCTCCCATTATGTTTAAAAACATATTGATTCCCTTCTCATTATCATCAACCAGAGAAAGTCCTAATAAAATGTGAATTACACTTAAATATCATAGTAAAAATGCCCTCATATAGGGACCCAATTGAAAAGGGAGTAGTAAGTAGTAAGCATCTACTAGTAACTTAAGCAAAAACTTTACCAATCTAATTTGCCGAAAACGGTCTAGGGTAAAGTCCACTTCAAAGTTTCATTCGATCGGTTAGAAAATTTTTCAGACACGATGTATCCCCTCATCTATGACAAGTTTCTAGCTTTATCTTGAAAAGAAATATGAAAATAAGAAGTGTAATTTATGTCTTGCATATGAACTCTCCTTTTTCCATATATATTCGCACAAATATAAGTAGATGAGACTATATTGACAGATCTAGCACTTGACTAGAAGGTTTCAGGTTAAGGTATAAGTGTAATTCCTCAACACATTTTGAGTGTGTACCAACACAATACAATCAAAACAATCCATATCGTAATTATGCTTAAAAAAAGGTTCTCAAGCTTGCTTAAGCCAATCAAATAAGACATTACACTACCATCAAATTCAGGAACATACCCTTTTTCTCTCATGGTAAAAATTTGGATTAATTTATCATAACTAGGTTGTTTAGAATAACAAGCATGGTTGCTAAATGGAGGATCATCGTAGGGATGATGGTACTAGTAGAGGGGTTGAACATATTTTTGTCAAGCCATGATGATATTGGTTTAAGAAAAAATAATATATATGTCAAATGGAGTAAAACACACTTAACAAATATGTTACTTAAAGAATACTATAAAATTAAATTCAAAATAGAATAATTACCCAAATAAGGGAAAGATTTCTGAGTGCAATGGTGTGGGCGGTGTCATCGGAGGGCAATAGCAGCGGGGCCTAAAGGAGATTGTAGGAAAAATGGGTAATTTTCGCAGTGGAATTTTAAATTTTTTTTTTAAATTGTATTAATTCATGTTGTCATATACAATAAATTATCCTACAATCTAAGTACATTGAGAAAAGATAACAGGAATGCGGGAGGATATATTCAAAGATAGTTTCAACCAATTAGTCTTCTTTACTATTCTCCAATTCTGGACGGTAGAGTGTGTGGGCACTCGGTCTCTTAATCGGTATTCTTGCGCGGCTTTCTCCTTCCAACCATCCAGAACTCTTGCAGCTTATTATTACTATAATGAGAGAATAATAATAAGCTCATTTACCTTAGAGTCCGTGGTTTAAATAAAATAGGAGCCTCTAGGATCTTATTTATAGTAAATAGACTGGGAGGAATTTGAATTCAAATAGGATACTTAAAAAATATTTTTCGCTCTCTTCCTTCCCTAATCTGCAAATTTTTTTTCTTGCTCAGGAGACTAGAAAAATCGCCCACAATAGGTCTAGAAATTCAAAATTTGATTCAAATTTTTATCTCCAATTATCTTATGATTTTATCTCCATGGATAATGTTCCATAACTCCAACTTAAATTCAAATTAAATCATGGCAACTTAAACAATTATTCAAATAAAATCAATAAGGATAAAATATTTTCCTTCCCTTATCCTCATAAAAAACGCCTACTCAAGATAGATTAGAATAAGATTTTGTTCTAATTTCAAATCCAAATAGGATAATTACCATATTTAATTTAAAATATTTTTTTAATTAAGATTATCTAGATATTTAAATTAATTATCCAAATAATTAATTTATCCATATCTCTTAATTTAAATTAATCTCACATGTATCACAAAAGATAATATAATTAATTCAAATTTCAAATCTTATCTTCAAATAAGTATTTATCCAAATTAATTATTTATCCAATTAATTAAATGAAAAAAAATTCTCATTTTACCCTTAGCAGAAAAAAAAAACGCCTACACCATTTGGGAGGTGTTCCGGATTT
This sequence comes from Ficus carica, assembly GCA_009761775.1. Taxonomy (NCBI): domain Eukaryota; kingdom Viridiplantae; phylum Streptophyta; class Magnoliopsida; order Rosales; family Moraceae; genus Ficus; species Ficus carica. The sequence goes on along the minus strand of VYVB01000496.1, from coordinate 89,923 downwards.
TTCTCCTCACTAAGTCCAAAAATTAAAGCCATAAGGAACATTCAAATTGATTACCATCCGTTGAGGAATTATATTTAGCTAGTAAATGGACCAATTGGACATACATAATATGGGCTCCAATAATCTATGTAATTAATTATTCTATATCAAATAAATTAGTTACACAATTATTAGTTTCAGAGTCATACCACTATAAACTTGAAACTGCACTCCCAATTATATACCGTATTATATAAGCTAGTGTGCATTTACAGTCCAATGACCTTGTCATATATGCAACAGCATCATATGATATCCATGGTCAACTTAAAGTTAAAGTCCGTTAAACATTTTGATTACGATATCTTAAAGATCCATCATACATCCAATAGGAAATTTATTATTCACCCAAAGTGAATAATTATTCATTTGCCCAGCAAACGACCCGAGGCCTAGTCCATTTTCATATCATGTATAATGTCGTTAAGAAGATAACCTTTACTCTTTATGGGAGCTATGATTCCATATATATAAGCAAAGCTCACACAATGGCACCTCCTCCAAGTAAGAACACAGATTCTGAGGTCGATTTCCTCAAATCCCTACAAGTTTGGAAGTCTGAATCTATATATCCTACGGGTGTTAGGTCCCCTCAAGAATATACTAGCATATAATTTCTCGTTCTCTTAAGATACTTGAGCATATGCTTTACGGCTTGCCAATGCTTGGTATCGGGGTTCGACTGATATTGACTCACTATACCCACTGCATAAAAAATATCCAGGCGAGTGCAAAGCATAGCGTACATAAGACTACCCATAGCTGATGCGTAAGGGACCTTGCTCATATGCTCTCTTTCTTCCGATGTCTTGGGACAATCATCTAATGAAAGAGTCAAACCAACAATAAAAGGTTGAGTACTTTTCTTTGCCTTTTGCATTGCAAACTTTTCAATTATTTTATCTTTGTATGAAGCTTGGGATAAAGCCATTATTTTGTTCCTTCGATCTCTAAAGAAATGAATTTCTACAATGTAATTAACTTCTCCCAAGTCCTTCATGTCAAACTATTGAGACAACCAAAGTTTGACTGATGATAAGTTCCCTGCATCATTCCCAATGAGTAGTATATCATCAACATAGAGAACCAGAAAGACCACCTTGCCATCCTTTATACGTTTAGAAACACAGGATTCATCAACGTTCTGCTCAAAACTGAAGGTCTTGATCGCTTGATCAAATCTTTGGTTCCATGAGTGGGATGCTTGTTTTAATCCATAAAGGATCTAAGCAACTTGTAAACTTTTTTCTCTTGGCCTTTCACCATGAACCTGTCAGTTGTACCATATAGATACTCTCATCAAGATGGCCATTCAAGAATGCCGTCTTGACGTCTATTTGCCATATCTTGTAATCGAGAGCCGTAACAATGGAGAGAATAATGCGAATAAACTTTAGCATCGCAACAGGCGAAAAGGTTTTGTCGTAGTTGACACTGGCTTTTTGCGTTTATCCCTTTGCTAAAAGTCTAGCCTTGAAAGTTTCAACTTTTCCTTCGGTATTCCTCTTTCTCTTGTAAACCCACTTGCACCCAATGGGCTTTGTCCCTTCAGGTAGGTCAAGTTTCCATATGGAATTGGATTTCATTAAATCCATCTCATTGTTCATGGCCTGCTTCCAGAGCTTAGCATTAACATCATTCACAGCTTCACCGTAGATAATAGGGTCATCATCATGTTCATGAGCTTCAGCTTGGTAAACTTCAACATCATATATGAAGAAACTTGGTTTCCTAGAAACCCTCCCACTATGTCTAAGCTCCATAGATTATTGATCATTTGCAGGTCTTTCACTAGAACTTGGACTAGGGTCTAAGACCGAAACTTGTGTAGCAATTTTATCACCCGATAATTCCTCTAGCGCCACTTTACTTCGAGGCTAAACTTTCCACAAGGAAAGTAGCATGGGTTGAAACAATGATTTTTGTTCCTTCAGGTTATAAAAATAGACCTTCTTTAGTTTCCTTAGGATACCCTACAAACATGTATAACTCCGAACGTGGTTTCAACTTCTTCGCATCCCCATCCAATACAAGTGTCGGGCAACCCCATATTCTCATCTAACCAATGGAAGGCTTCTTGCCATGCCACAACTCGTACAGAGTCTTGGAGTTGATTTAGTTGGAACTTGGTTTAGAATATAACAAGCCGTTTGTTGTGCATATCCCTAAAAAGATAATAGAAGCGTTGAATGACTCAACATGGATCGTACCATATCCAACTAGGTTATATTTCTCCTCTTAGCTACACCATCTTGTTATGGAGTTCCCGGTGCAATCAATTGGGATAAAATTCAATTCTCTACAATATGTCATGGAAATTCATCGGAGATATATTCACCACCTCGATCGGATCGAAGTGTTTTTACGGATTTACCCAATTGCTTCTCCACTTCCACATGATACTCTTTGAATTTATCAAAGGTTTTGCTCTTGCAATGCATTAGGTGTACATATCTATATCTCGAGTAGTCATCTATGAAGGTGACATAGTACTCGAACCCTCCACGCTCCTCGACGTTCGTGGAGCCACATACGTCGGTGTGCACTATCTCTAGGAGATCATTGTTTCCTAGTACCCTTAGTTCCAAAAGACCTCTTAGTCATTTTTCCCTTAAGGCAAGATTCACATTGTGGAAGACGTACCTCCTTTCGAGCATCCAAAGGACCGTCTTTCATCAATCTTGGAATCATTTATTGATTAATATGTCCAAGTCTTAAATGCCAAAGATATGCCTTATTAGAGTGAGAAGTTTTTAACCTTTTGGAGTTATCAATTAATTCAGTGTCAAGCAGTGAGTGCATCATAAGTTTGATAAAATATAGATTACTATCCATCCAACAAGAATATATAAAAAAAAAATTGTTTTTGCAAATAACTACTGTTTTATTAAACGAAATTGAGTTAAAATCTTTAATTAAACAAGCAACTGAAATAAGGTTCCTCTTAAAATTAGGAACATAAAAATAATTTTTCAATAAAATAAATCTAAATTCATCAAATTAAAGATGCACGTCTCTCACTGCTTCCGCTAACATCAAGCTACCATCTCCTGTTCGCAACGAGAGGCTCATATCATGTAGACTTCTCGTTTCCTTGAACCCCTGTCGACAAACACAAACATGATTTATGGCTCCCGAATCAATGACCCAAGTGTCTTTTGACTCTTCCACCAAACAGGCTTCTTAGTAAAGAAGATCCTTACCTTCCTTGCCCTTGGCGGTTAGGAATTTCTTGCAAGTTTTCTTAAAGTGACCTACCTTGCCATAATGGAAGTATTTGGATTTCTTAGGGTCCTTAGGCTTCTTGTTCTTCTTCTTCCTGTCAAAAACAAGGAGAAATGGAAGAGCTAGAAGCCCCTTGCTTTCTTTGCTTTTGCTTCTTCTTCTTGTTCCCCGAAGGACCAGAAGATGTAGCAACAACTAAGTTGGCCTCTCCCTTGGATTGAACTGGTACCCCGTCATTGATCATAAGCTCATAAGCTTGTAATTACCTCATGAGCTCAGTGAGTCCTAACTTTTTGTTACCAAGGTTATATGCAGCCTTAAAGCCAACAAAATCCTTTGAAAGAGTTTTAAACACCATCTTAATTTGGGTGTTGTAGTCCAACTCCACACCATTTTCAGCAGCTTCAGCAAATAACCCACAAGCATAAGCATGTGATTCTTTATCGGAGTATCTGCCTTTTGCTTAGAGTTCATAATACTTGTGATAGCGGACTGTCAAGCCAATTTTTCTTGGCCTCTAAACAAGTCCTCCAAGCTATCCATGATTTCTCTAGCAACTTGATAGGTTTCATGTTGCTTTTGTAAAGCACTCGTCATGTTAGCCAAAATGTGGCATCGAGCTATCTCATTGGATTCTCTCCAATGAGTAAACATGACACGGACCTCTTCAAGAGGTGCATTAGAAAATAGCTCGGGTGGGCAAGGTTCATTTAGTACGAACTTATATCTCTCATAGTTGAGAACTATTAGCAAGTTTCTTTTCCAGTCTTTATAATTATCGCCATTTAATTTGTTTTCAGTAAGAATTGAAATCAGAGTTTTCGGTGACATTTTGCATTGAAAATATATATATATGATCATCACATCAATGCACAAGCAAATATAAAGAAAAGATTTAGCAAATAAAACAAAATATGTTCCTAGATGAAAAACTTAGAAAAAAAAAATGTAGCATTGCAACAGTAATTTTTAGCACCTATTGCTCCAAGCCACCAAGGGGTGATCATGAAACAAATAGCCGAAAACATGGACTCCGTCCAATTAATATATGTTTCCTTAAATCCTCTAAGATTAAGACATATATTAATAACTGTTTAATTGGCTACCAATTTAATTAACAGATCTTCTAAGGAAGGTTAATAATTAAATTAGTCTTGAGTGTGTCACCATTATTTACAAAATTTAATCCATGTGCTATTTGAGCCATTGAGGGATGGTCTCAAATAGAACATGCTCAAACACGTTTTGCAACATAGGAGATCCAACCTAGTATACCGGTGGCAGTAAACACTTACCGAGGGGGGTGGTCAGGGCAGAACTGACACGAGATGTTACCATGTATTGACATATGGATCAACAATGGAGGCCATGGGTTTTGTTTAAACCCCTCTCCCACTCAATTTTTAAAACAATGTATGTTTTTGATGATATGTATGATTAATGTGGTATGAGCGGCATTCATCTATCTTATATGACATGTTATTAAATATGTACTACACATATCCATGAAACATATTCATCCATCGATGACAAAACATAGAATAAATAAATGACGGAAAAATAAATAACTTAGCTATGGTCCCATCCTAGAAAAAAGAAGGGAAAAAAAAAAAAAAGATTACAAAATTACATCCAAAGTATTCTTTGGGTCTTGAATTTGGCACTATTTTTGTGTATTCATCTACACGCGTCTCCACTATTTATTTTTCATCCCACAAATTCCTTAAAAATTAAATCCGGGAAAATTCAAATTTTAAGCAATTATAAATCTCATGTATAAGTATAGGTAATTTTAAATTTAATTAAAATTACATATTTTTATACAAAATTTAAATTTAAATTTAAAATTTGACACCCGGACATGAGGAGCTCACCCAACTCTCTCGGGTTGGGCATTGGGCCACGCCACCCCATAGGCCCAAGCCTACGGGGCACTGCACGCGCAAAGCCAAGGTTGTGCGCGTGCCTGGTGCTCAGAGCTACCGGCTTACGCCCGTAGCTGCCCCCGGCGTCCGTGCTAAGTCAAGACAATATATCACCACCACTAGGCAATATATCCATGTCCCTACTTAGGAGTTAGCTCGCTTCAAATGGTCAAGACAAACCATCCCCTCAATTGACTTTAGACAACATAATAATCTTCATATAAGTTAGATGCTCACTCTAACCCCATAGATTACGGACTATAGATTTAGACTACTTACTTTAGAATGTTGTCTTCTCGCATACAAAAATCCATTGTATGCAGCATTCTAACAGTTTAAACACCAAGTAGTTAATGAGCCATATATGTTTACATTTACTTTAACATATAAATCTAAATGAAAACAATATAGCAAAGATGTAATGAAAATAAAAACTCAAATATATTATTAATCAGTTCAAAATAAATAAAATACAACTAAAATGTATTTCACTCTTAGGGCATTCCCAACAGAGATAGCAGTGGAGCGGTGAAGGGAGGGACGATGGCGGCGTGTGGATGGAAGCATACAATTTTGGTTTAATGTAAAGGAATTAAAAGGATAGTTTGTGAAATTTTTTATTAAAAATTTTTTTTTTTTGAGTTGAAAAATTGGAGGTATGGAAAAAAAGAAAAAAGTTAACATTTGGTAGAAAAGAAAAGACTTGGTAAAAAAGAAAAGAATTTTCAGCCAAGAAAAAGAATGAAGCTCTGATACCAACTAATGTAAAACCAAAACGATTAGAAACAGAGAGAAAGTTATAGAGAAGAACATAACAATTTAAGGAAGAGCAAGAATAATCTAGGTCTGAAAAGAAAAATACAAATACTTTGGTCCATTTATAAACACAAATCCTAATAATAACCAAACTCCTAATTATAATCCTTAAACCAAAAAAAAAAAAAAATAACTCTTAATAATAATCACACCCGAATAAATCTTAATTAATAACTCAAATAAATCCTAATAGACAAATATGAAATAAAATAACTCAAACCTTGTAATAACTCTACTTCCTATATTTAAATTCCTACCTTATTATATCTCATTCTGCATCAATATCAAATCAGTTTGGAAGTTTAAAAAAAAAAAAAAAATTTAAAAGGGTGCAAATATACTCGGAAAAAAACTTAATTAAGTGAAGTACATCGGAACAGAGATACTGATCAGTTTATACACATCAGTAATGGTGTATAAATGATTCTTTTGAGAAGGACCATTTAACAAATGCAATTTATTAGAGAGAGAAAGAGAAAGAAGATGTATAATATATGTATTCAATATATTATATTAGAAGGGTATATTATTAAGAAATTTAGTTATTAATTAACTTATTGTAGACGACTATATATATATATATATATATATACCTAATTACTACTGCGTTTTGCAGGAATTATTTGTTGGCCTTCAAAGTTACATGAATGAGATTACAATAAGTCTCTCAGTGGACGAAATTACAATTCCTGATCCTCATCAATTACTGGAGGATATTGTTGAATCTCTCAAGCTTGCTAAGGACACTGTCTTAGATCAGAAACCGTTCATGACCAAACAAAAAGAGACAATCTTTCCATAATGGGGATCGAACTAAATAATATAAGATGGTGTCAGTGAAAAAGAGGGGAAAGCCGTCTGTTATTCTTGTTTCTTCTGTTGCTAGATCTTCCGGAATTATAAGAATTCTTAGTTAGAATGAGATTACAACTCATTCTTCTAAATATTAATTATATTTTTCAAATCCATGACTTTCATTGTTTAGATCAGTGAAGCGGAAAAAAATACTTCGCCAGATTTTTTTTTATTATAATTTGTTAAGCTATTGATTATTATTTATATTATGTACTTTTTCAAAAAAATAAAATAAGTGATTGTGGATGTTCAAAATATCTATCTATTATAAAACCGTTAACTAATCCAAAAAATTGATTGGTTTTGATAGGTTGTTTTACAACAATTTTGGTGGTCGGTTAAGTTAGCATTTTTGCGATCTAAAACTGACCAAACTGATCAATAATCCACTAAAATATACACCTACACATTTAGAATATTTTAGTTTAATTTGTAGTTTCATGTCATTCGGTTCATTTGGTTGGACTGTGCTAGTGATTTTTTAGCTTGATTTTTGGTTTGTTTTAAAACTTTGGATGGACAACTTTAGACATTTTCTATTTTTAAAACTAATAATTGTGAATTTTGGATGTTATCTTTATCTTTATTGAACTTTATAATATTCGTGACTTCGGATGTTAGTTTTGTTTTGTTTTGCTTTGTTTTTGTTTTTGTTTTTTTGTTTTTTTTTTACAGAGGGCAACTTGTAGTGTTTGTAAAATATCAAAAATTCTTTTAGTGTTAGCATAAACCACCCAAACTGATAATCTGTAATTTGGTTTAATTTGGTCTCTCTCTAAAATATAAACTACTCAGATCATTTAAAACATTCAAAAACAAAACTAGTTTTTGTTTGTTCAGTGGTTTTACTAAAAAACCAATCACACCAATTGGGCAAATGCTTAGGAGAGATCATTTTATCTTTCTGGAATTTGAAGCATATGTCAGTTTTTAATACTTAATTTCATAGTAATTTTTAACATAAAACACATCATGTCACGATCAAATCATCATTCATCCAGTCATCAAGTCCAAACATGAAATTACATCAAATTTTCATTAAATGACATGAATTTATTCTTGCACATCGAGTCTTTGTTACGTTCACCTGTGAAAATTTATTTAAACTTATTAAACATAAAGATACAATATCATCACGCTATTCATTTTAATTTCTGATTGTATAATTTGTAACAACGATGTTAGTTAAAATTTGGGATGCTACAGTTAAGGAATTCTAGCGAATTGTTGGATCCACTTTGAGTTCTATTTCGGTGAGGTTGATGGATTCACATAGAGCTTCATTCAAGTGAAATCAGCTGCAAGCCCCACCATGCACGACGCAGATCCTTCCCTCAAGCTCTTGCCCTCCGTCTGGTCCCTGTCTCTACAGAATCCCCCATCTTGAAGCTGTGCTAAACCCATCCCGGTTAGGTTGCCGACACAACTTCTCTACGTCGTAGGTCTTCTCCGCCCAGCATTTTCTTTCTTGCCGCAGTCGTTGTCATCTTCTTCTCCCATGCTATTTGTTTTATTATTATTTTTTTTTATCTTCAGATTTTTTTAATTATTTTAGTTTTAGTTGAACAATTTATGTCATTTTACAAAATATACCCTTTTTATCTGATCATATACAATTATGTCCATTGCACATGACCTATTCCGTTAAAAAATTAATAAAAAGAAACACAAAAGGGCTTAATTGCCAATGTTTAAGAAGTTTAAGGATTGATTGAACAAAATTATAAAAAATAAAATAAAAATAAATAAAAAAAAAGAACTATATCATCATTTGATAAGAGTTTGGGGACCATTAATTCATGTAAAATATCCTTATAATAGTTACCACCTAGCATATCAATCGTTCGTATTTGTCGCCTATACCCACCGAATAACACTTAGCATATTTTGGATTCTCCATTTTCAACTCAAAAATTTCAACTCATTTTTTTTTGTCTTTTTCTAAAAAGTCAGAATTTTTTTTAACTAGTTTTGAAAAAATCAACTAACTCCAACTTAAAATTTCAATTCCTATTGGCGAACGAAACGGGGCCTTATTGGCACAACAACGATGACAATAATATTCTTAATCATGCATGTAGGTAGGTCCTAAATGAGTGTCTACAAGTTAATCTAATCCAACCTTTCAAAAAATACTTGTTCAATCGTCCTCAAAACTAAAATGAGTGATTCTCCTAACAATTTCTTTTGATCTTATACTCTTAATATTTGTTTCCCAAATAATTGTACTTGTTAATAGTAGTTATCTTTCTGTTGCAAACGCAGATTAAATGGCTATACGACTTAGGAGAGCGCCTTACGAGTAGCTAGAGACAAGACAGTATTTAGACGGTGTGTGGTTGGTCTCCAACCAATTAACTCCAATGGTTTTATGTATTTTTCTGTAAATGTAAACTCAATTTCATATCTAATTCTGACTTAAAATTAACTCTAACTTCAAAAATCCATAAATTTATTAACTAAAATATAAATGAGATTTTTTTTTATTGCATAAAATCTCTAAAATTCGAGCGAAATAAATTATCATTTTGATTTTTTTCCAAACGAATTTTAAATTTTTTACACCTTTTAACTTCAATCAACTAAACATATAATTTCAAAACTTTCAAGTGGACCAACCAAACACCTTCTAAATTACAGACCACACACAAACTGGTGACATTTTCTCTTTCTCTTACCCACCAGCTAGATATTTATATATATGATCTTCTTTCTCTTAACAAATATGTACAGAAGTTTTATTGCATATATAATAAATTGAATTATAAATATATGTGTGTGTGTGTGTGTGTGTGTTGCAAACGCAGAAAGATGAGCTTGCATTATTAGAGTCTGATTCCTTCTAATTGGACATTTCCAACGTGTTTAACTTATGGAAAACCTAAAGCCAAACCCGGCATACTCTTCCCCATTGACGCCATTGGGATTCCTAGAAAGAGCCGCAGTCGTCTACGCCGACTGCCCTTCGGTCGTCTACAACGACACCTCCTACACATGGTCCGAAACACACTAGCGTTGCCTGAGCGTGGCCTCCTCGATTGTCGCCTCCCTCGGAATCAAGAGAGGAGATGTCGTCTCCGTCGTCGCCCCCAACGTCCCCGCTATGTACGAGCTCCACTTCGCGGTCTCCATGGCCGGTGCCATCCTCAACAACATCAACACCCGCCTCGACCCCCGCACTGTCTCCGTCATGCTCCGCCACAGCGAGTCCAAGCTCGTCTTCGTCGACCAATTATGCCGAAATCTTGTCCTCGACGCCCTCTCCTTCTTCCCGTCAAACAACCCGACCCTGACCCCGATCCCGATCCTCGTTCTCATTGCCGAATCAGATGATAACATTGACGACCAACATCACGATCGCTTCCTTTGCAGTTACGAGGATTTGGTGGAGAGAGGAGATCCCGGGTTTCGGTGGGTCCGACCGCGAAGCGAGTGGGACCCCATTGTCCTGAATTACACCTCCGGCACGACGGCGTCTACCAAGGGGGTTGTCCACTGCCACAGAGGGGCGTTCGTCGTGGCCCTTGACTCATTGGTCGACTGGGGGGTCCCCAAAGAGCCGGTCTATCTCTGGACACTCCCCATGTTCCACTCAAACGGTTGGTCCTACCCTTGGGGCATGGCGGCGGTCGGCGGCACCAACGTCTGCCTACGAAAATTCGACGGCGCGACGATCTTCAACCTCATCCATCGCCACAACGTTACCCACATGTGCGCTGCACCCGTGGTGCTCAATATGCTGTCGAACACACCTGACGTCAAACCTCTCAAGAACCCGGTCAACGTCATGACAGGTGAAGCACCGCCCCCCGCACCGGTGCTCCACCGGACCGAGTCCCTAGGTTTCATTGTCAGCCACGGGTACGGGCTGACAGAAGTAATGAGAGTTGTGGTGTCGTGCGCTTGGAAACATAACTGGAGCAAACTCCCAGCCACGGTGCGGGCCCGGTTAAAGGCCCGACACGGAGTGAGGACGGCGGCGACGGCGGAGATTGACGTCGTTGAGCCGGACACGGGGACGAGTTGAGTAGAGACGGCGCGACATTGGGGGAGATTGTTGTGAGAGGAGGGTGCGTCATGTTGGGGTACCTTAAAGACCCCGAGGCGACGGGGAGGTGTATAAAGAGCAACGGGTGGTTCTACACCGGCGACGTGGGCGTTATTCATCGGAACGGGTGTATGGAGATAAAAGACTGGTGGAAGGACGTGATAATAACGGGGGAGAGAACGTGAGCAGCGTGGAGGTGGAGTCGGCGCTGTACGGCCATCCGGCGGTGCAGGAGGCGGCGGTGGTGGCGAGGCCAGACGAGTTCTGGGGGAAGACGCCGTGCGCGTTCCTGGTGTTGAAGAACGGGGCGGCGAGGAAGCCGACGGAGGAGGAGATATTCGAGTATTGCAGGGGAAAGTTGCCGCACTACATGGTGCCGAAGTCGGTGGTGTTTAAGGAGGAGCTGCCGAAGACTTCGACGGGGAAGATTCAGAAGTTTGTGCTCAAGGATATTGCAAAGGCTATGGGGTCCAGCTCTTTGGGCGGAGGAGTCAGTCGGAGTCGGATGTAGCCAATGTTGGGGAAGCGGTTTGCATGGTACATACGTACGAGCTCAAAGTTTCATCACTTTTTTTTTTTTTTTTTTTTTTGGTGTGGGAAGGCGCAGAGAAGTGTAATTATTGAGCTAAAAAAAGTAGAATAAAGAATGGTACATCATTATGGGTTTGTTTGGTGTATGAGTTTGAGTTGAAATTGATAAGTTTAAATAGTGATTGATGTGTACTTTTTCAGAAAAGACAAAAAACTTTTGGGGAAAAAAACAAAAATTGAGTTAAAATCCATGGGTTTGGACCTGTGAGATGATGTGAAGCACCAGAGTCCATGTACCAGGAATTATCAGCGACTACAGCAGGAGTTGGCATTACCGATGAAGCTAGGAAAGCAGCAGCAGACTTCTGGTTTTTGTTGTGACCATGACTTGGTGGTTGAGGCTTGTAGTCTAAATTGGTCCTGTGGTAGCAAATTTGAGCTTCATGACCAATTTTGAAGCAAATTTGACATATAGGACGCTCATTAGTTCCAAAATTATTGGGTTTTGAATACCATTTGTTCTGGGCAGCTGGAAAATGAGGTTTGCCAAGGATTCCTGGTTGATTGGGGTTGAAGGAGAAATGGGGTTTTGTATTTTGAGGGAATTGATTCACAGGTCTTGAGAAGGAATTTTGAGGGAAGTGATTCATAGGTTTGGAGAAGGAATTTTGTGGGAAATTAGAATAAGTTCTCTGAGACTGGGATTTCTTATAAGCTTGATAATTAGCAACATGAGCTTGAGCATTCAGATTGCCAAGATTAGGTTGAGGGAAGTTCAACTGGCCAACAGAATTTTGCCTTTGGTGGCGCATATCACAGCTCAACAATAGACTATGTATTTCCTTAATGTTGGGTTGATCAGTTCTCGCATTTATAGTATCAGCAAAAGAGTTATATTCTGGTCCTAACCCGCGAAGCAGATAAATGATTTGGTCATTATGAGTAACAGGCTCGCCAATAGAAGCTAACTTATCAACAATGGATTTCAATTTGAAAATATACTCATCTGCTGAGAGACCATCTTTCCTAATGTTCTGAAATTAGGTTAGAAAGAATATGTTAGGTTAGAGAGAATATGAGAAAGGAAGAAGATGGGAATACTCAATTCATTGAGTTGCTTTGCTGAATCAAAGAGGCTATATACAATGAGTGATGCCATCTGTCTATACACGTGGCAATATCATGGAGCCTAACTATACACTCAGGATTACACTACAAACTAGCAAACAAATATATACTACGGTGCTGTACAAATAAATTACTATAGACTAGCACTAGTAGATGTTTTAACATTAGGAACGAAGTACACTTTTACCAGCACCGCTACTTTTGGATGAGCTTTAAAAATATATCTTAAAATAGAAAACTTTCTCTTTTTTTATTTTATTTTATTTTTGTTTTACTTTTTTTACTTTAATTTTTCTTAGGATTTTTATTTTAATTCCTAGTATTTAAGGATATTTTGAATATTTGTATGTTTAAAGCAAGTACTCGCTAAAAAGAGGAATAAATTTGTGTACTGAATATAATTTTAGGGATTGTGTGTAATATTCGTCACCTTTTATAAATCAATACTTTAGGATTTTTTTTAATAAATTATTATAACAACCAAATGATTCCAATATAAAATTTTAAATAATATTTATACTTTGCACTGATTGTTTTAAATAATAATATTACGATATTCAACGTAAAAAGTTACATGTAAATCTACGAATAGTTACAATATTCTAGATAAAATATTATAACTGCTAGCTGTTTAATTTGATATATTTCCTAAAATGTTAAGAGTTATTTTCACAAATGGCTTTCGAATTATACTTCTAGTCTTAAGTTGGTTCTTGACTTTTAATTTTATATGTCACACTATTTTAAAAATTTTCTACTGTTATAGAAATGGCCCTTATACTGGTATTTTGTCAAACTGAGCAAAATTTAAGCACGTTTAAATCACGTGAGCTTCAATGAAGGCTAAAATCATGATTGAAATTAATTCGGAGGGAAATTGTCCTCCTACAATATCTTTATGACGTTGTATATCTTTGATTAAGTACAATTTCACTGTTGATTTCAATTGATTTACTGTTTTAATATCTGCTTTATTCAATTTTGTTTTCTTATTTCTTTGGTTTTTACCATTAGTGTACTGCTTATTCAAAGGCCAATAGATTAATGAAGCTATGTAGTAGAACACTTTCTATCCTTTTAGTAATTTGTTCGTCTGTACACTTTCCCACTCACGTGAAAATGCCTTTCTCTCTTCTCATTTGCAGGACTTTGTTCAAGATTTTGATGAAGTTTCCTAAAGATTTTGTTTGATGGCTGAGTTTTTGGTATATTAATTGATTATTTTCGTTATTATTGGTGTAATTTTGTAGTGGAATATCAAAAACATTTTAGAAGAATTCAAAGAGTATTCTAGTAAAATTTAAAGAGCATTCTAGTAAAATTCAAAAAACATTCTAGTAGAATTCAAAAAGCATTATAGTAGAATTCAAAGAGCATTATAGTAGAATTCAAAGAGCATTCTAGTATAATTTGTTTTGGATTTTCAAATTCTGATAGAATCCGTTTTGCATTCTATCAGAATCCGTTTTGGATTATGATTCTGATAGAATCCTTTTTGACTATCAGAATTCATTTTGCATTATATCAGAATCTGTTTTGCATTCTGAGTTTTGCCTTCTCGGATTTTGATAGAATCTTTTTTGCATTATGATAGAATTCATTTTACATTCTGATAGAATTTGTTTCGCATTCTATCATAATGCAAAATTTCGACAACCGGCCGGAGACCGGCGACCTACATCGATGCCGATGACCGAAGCCGAATGCATCCGGTCATCTTTGTTGAAATATGAAAAGAAAAATTTCGACAACCGGCCTATGACCAGCGACTGTAAATCGGCCGGTGATTGGTAATCTGTCACCGGCACGCAGCCGGCAAACGAAGTTGGAGATATTTGAAAACTATTCAAATAAATAAAAATGGAATAAAATAAAGAGATAAAGGTATTTTTATCTACTTACTATTTTTTATTTATTTAATTATCTAATTTAATATTATAAAATAATAAAATTATTAACTTCACTCTTATAGAGGGTAAAAATTATAAGGAGGTATCAAATTTTGTTAAAATCAGCCGTAAGATGCATGTGAAAACCAAACCGGCCTGAAACCTTGAGTAGGCATTTAGCCCAGCCCAATCCAATTTACGTCTTTACTCTTTTAAAGGACCATTAAAAAAAATGAACAATATTTTGAGACGTCAAATCTCTTCTTATCAAGTTTTTTATCTTCTGTTTTTTAAAAACTTAAATTTTAAAAATTCATAATTTTTTTATTTTAAATTAATGAGATTATTTTTTCTTTTAAATCACACAAAATAACAAAAAAAATAAATATTCATATTGCATATTTTCTTTTTCGAACATATTATTAAACTATTTTTTATATCATAGTTTATTTTTAATTTATATTTTAATTAAATACACATTTAAATTTAAATTTTCAAAACTCTAATTTTAACTATTATTTCAAATGGGAGGTTTTTTTTTAGATTCTGATTGATAATTTGATTATGCATCAATATGCACTATCTTGCCAGATCAAGTTGTTCTGTTTTATAAATCCTCCTTATTAAAAAAAAAAAAAAAGGAAAAAAAGTTGTATTTTTATTTATTTTCGTTTGAAGTGCATTAATTTATATACTGGTGGACTCACCTGCCAGCCACTTGAAGTGAAATTGCAATTAATGTTGGCATCACATCATGCAGATAAACTTTTTCTTCTACATTAAAGTTGAGCCAAACATTTACCAACAATTTATTGTTGCCTTGCTTTTGCCACTCTTGTGGCAGAATTTCGTTGGACTTCGATTTTCAATTCTTTAATTCCAATCTTCATCTTACACAGCACCTATCACACACACACACACACACACACACACATATAGGTCCCTCCTCAATAAGACGCCACTTAGGAGGTGTTTGGTGAATGAGTTCAGTTTAAGATTTTTAAGTTTTAATAGTAATTTTTCAAAAAAGATAAAAAAAAAATTCAGAAAAGACAAAATTTTTTTTTTCAGAAAAAGACAAAAATTATGATAAAAAAAAGTACAATTTAGTTTAAACCAAACAAGCCCTTAAACACTCAATAAGGCTCCTCCAACAGTGGGCTTAATCCTCGTTGGATTGTTCGTGTCAGTTCGATGATATGAAGTTGGTGAAGGATGCTATGAACGTGGTAATTCGTTTTCTTCTCACTCCCTTCTTTCTATATCTCGAATTAACAAAAGAATAATGTTACGAAACCAATTCAAGTATCAACTTTATTTTAAGTATAAATATATATGATATGTGAGTTATTATTTTTTTAGTGATAAGTTTTCAAAATTAAAGATGATAACTTATTATGATGTAAATTAGTATTTAATATTTTAAAATTAGATTTGATTTATCTAACATTAAAAAAAAATGACAGTCATAACAAATTTTAAATACCACGTCTTAAAAAAGGTGACCACATCATTTTTTTTAATTGAGAAAATGTAATTTATTAATTTATTATGGACACTCATTTTATTAATTAAAAAAAACTTTTAAATTTTAAATATATGACTTATAAGAACCACAATCCCATATCTATATATGCTGAGCTAGCCCCAAGAAGACCAGTAATAGCATCATCTTATAATAGTATGCAACTAGTTGAAATTTCCATATAATAAGAGATTTATTTATTTATTCTTTTTTTTTTTTTTTTTTGCTAAAGTATTAGATGAGATTTATATGGTTCCAAAACGTGGCTTCTATAACTTTCCCAAAAAAAAAAAAAAAAAAAAAAAAAAAAAAAAATTATATGCATTAAATTGGATAAATAAATGAAAATGAAATATAACGCTCTAAAAATGATGACTTATATGAACTTCAAAAAGAGCTAATTAAATTAATGATAATTTTGTGTTGTACCAGTTTGAACACAATTATATGTAGTATATATTCGACGAGTACAATAATTGAAGGCAAATTTGGTAGAAAACTTTAATGGTTTAAACTCAGGTTGTAGGTAGAGTATTTTTCCTTTCGACCATAAAATCTTTCCTGACATAAAATGGTTGGGTATTATTTTAGGACCCAGAAGAGAAGATCCTCCGATCATGCTGTCCTCTAGAAATTAAAATTTCAACCTACTTTTATTTGTTATGTCCGTATCACTTGAGACTAATCAAGCTACCACTTGCGGAGAGATTGATTTTTTTTTTTTTTTTTTTTTGTGTGTCAGAAATGTTTAATTATTGACTATTCATAAAACATATATATATATATACACACACGTGATTGCAGATATAATTTAACGGTAATTTTACATCCAACTCTATCAAAAAGTAAAGAGTTTAAATCTCTTTATCCTAATGTAAAATAAAATAAAATAAAATAGAAGAAGAAGTATTATTTGCGCAATATTTCTACAAAAAGATTGCCTTTGAATCATGTAATATTTATGTAATGGTTTTCAATAATGAGATTTTTAGATAGAGAGCCTATGGTTAGCATTTCTAAATATTACATCTAAATTTTAAATTTAAGAATTCCTATTAAAACTCCTGACTTCATTACATTCACTGTGCTGGCCTCAACAAAATGATTAATAATCTTATGAGTGGTTAAGCTGTAAATATATTATTATGCGTGAAAAAAAAAAAAAACCAAACAACCAACAACTCATATAGTTGGATGACGTTTAAAAACAATCTTAATAATTTTTATTAGATGCCAACTTAAAACGATAATTTCACGTTTAACTTCGTAATAAAATATTATTGAGATTGAATAAGGGAACTAAATGGGGTGTGTTCAAGAGTAGTACTTTTACCTATATTATGGGTGATCTTGTATTGCTTTTCGTTTTGCAGACCATAAACGATGTTGCCGTTGGAATCACACAGGCTGGTTTGTCCAAGTATCTCAATAGAAGATATGGTGAGCTTTTTGTATTTCAATTCTGAGATATTTGTTTTTTCAATTAATTTTATAATATCAATATTCACTGCAAGAAAGCCACATTATTATTATTTTTTTATTTTTCTTTATTTTTTGAAATGGAAAGCCACCCCCGAATTTGTCTCTGCCTTTGGTGCGTTACATATATAGGTGAGAAAAATGGTTATGATAAAGGGGCATCCGAGACCAAAAATAATCTTCCAAATAAAATTTGCCTCAGATCTGTTTTTCTTGTAAACATTAGATCATCAGCAGGAATTCAGGTCAGTGGTCACTAATGATATATGTATATGTATGTATGAAAGGTCTTGTATTTGTTATCTTGTACTATCCGGTACTTGTAACTTTCGGTTTAGAAAAACTTACAATACTAGTTGAATTACTTGTAATTTTCTATTTAGAATCTTGCAACAAAAAAAAAAAAAAAAAAAAAAGTTACAAGTGACGTATAGAGAGGGTGTTGGATAAAAATCCGTTTATATATCATATATATATATATATGTATATATATTTTTTTTTTCTATCTCTATATATTTATTACACATTAATTTCCACATATATATCTTTTTTTTTTTGGGAAATTTATATAGCTGGTATATTCAACTGCCAGCTACTTGAAGTGAAATTGCAATTAATATTGGCATCACATCATGAAGAAAAACGTTTTATTCTACATAAAAGTTGAGCCAAACATTGACAAACAATTTGTTGCCGTGCTTTTGCCACGCTTGTGGCAGAATTTTGTTAGACTTTGATTCCAATCTTCATCTTACTATTATATATATATATATATATATATATATATATACACGTCCCCTCTTCAATAAGGCGCCACTTAAACAGGTTATGATCATCCTATGATTTTTTTTTTGGGAAAATAAGTCCATCCTATGATTGACTAGATCTATCTTCTGTATATGCCAATGTAAATAAACTAACCGTTTTGTACTTAAAAGCATAAAATTAGATTGGACAACATATTTTTATTCGGAATTAAGGCTTTTATAAGAATTTGGTACTCAATTTAAAACACAAGATCTACTCTTCCATGTTAAACCTAAAAAAAATTAGACATTTCGATAGAAAAATTAACTCTTTGACATGATACAATCTTTGATATGAAATTTAGAATATTTTCTTTGGAATTTAGGCTTTATAAGAATGAGGTCCTAAATGTCCTAAAATTTAAAACACAAGATCTACTCTTCCACGTTTAAGTGTAAGAGCATCTTCAATCTGATGTTGAATTTGGTCATTTCAATGGAACAAGATGAGTATCGTTCTATCTGGAGAGGAAGATTATTTTCCAAACCTGCACCAGTTATGCGAAGATATTGTTGAATCGATCAGAAGTATTACAAAGTCAATTAAAGAGAAAGAAGCTTGCTAAACAGAAATTAGAGGTTGCTAATGTTAAGGAGAAAGATAACTAAAACCTTAATTACATATTTATCATGTTCTTGTGAAGCTTGCCATACGTATTTCACCTTATAATTAAGAGGGTTTTACTTTTGGTTAATTATTAATTTATATTATTATAATTTGGTATTTGTACTTGTTTGTCTGTTTACGCAGTTTTGCTTCAAATGTTGAGGAGGTTGAACTGTAATCAGTTAATATATATATATTTTTTTTGCTAAAGGAATATATTTTATTTAGTTAATTAATACTCATGATCTCTTTTTTTAATTTTTTTATAGTACATATATAGAAATTCACAGACACACTACAGATCATTTGTCTCCCGCTAAATTGTTGGTTGTTGGAATAGTAATTAACCCGCTAAATGAATTAATGGGGGACTGCTATACAACACTCTTTTCATACGTTACTTGTAGTTTTTTTTTTTTTTTTTTTTTTTTTTTTTTTGTATTGTATTGTATTGTGACCGTCAAGTAATTTTAATATTATATTTTTAGTGATATTTATCTTTTATACTAACATCTGAATAGAATAATAAATACCGCATGTTATGTGGTGTCGTATATTATCAGTAGAGAACACTCTTCAGGCTTTTGTTCTTAACTCTCTTCTCCTAATATATAAAGTTCAATCCTCAACACCTTGCTACTATAACACACTATAACATATAAAACAATATATCCTTGGCAAATTAAGATATATATATATATATATATATATATAGTTGTTTTACTTATTCATGTCAATGGAGTCTGAAGAAGGTATCAGATTGAGAAAGCAAGCTTTGAGGCCTATCGAAACAAACTCCGAAACAGATCGCCGCCGTCGTCGTTGTCGAGAGATGAAGAAATCAAGAAAGAAGAAGAAGAGGAGGAGCAGCCATTGAGTCCGGCAGGGCGTTTGTTCCATGAGCCAAACTTCAACGTCCATGTATTAGCAATAATGGGGTACAAAGTCAAGATTGACCCGGTTGTTGCACTGGACAACCTTCCCCTTACTTTGCTAAAGCACCCCCGCTTCTCTAGTTTGGCCGTAAGCAACAACATTTTTGACACTAAAACTACCCTTAAAAGAAAAATTATTTTCGAGCACACACTTCAGCATTGGAGTTTTGAAAATGTTTTGATTGGAAATTAATGAATGTTTGGAGTTATGAGTTTGGTTGAAAAAAAATGTAAAAACTTAAAATATATATAAAAAATTAATATGTATCTTGTGTCGTTTTCTCGTCATTTGATGATATTAAAAAAAAATATCTTATTTTAAATTTAAACAAAAAAGTTATGGATTTTTAAAGTTTGAGTTTTTAAGAGAAATTTGTGGATGTGTATATTGAAATTAGTTTACCTTCAGAAAAGACAAACATTTGGAAAACTTCAACCGGAGTGGTTACTCTAAACGGGCCTCAGTTGTTTTATATTAAAAGTTAAATTTGATTTATGTTGCTACGTTAGTGAACTATTATAATGTTTATATGTGAAACATCCTCCCTATTAACCTGGGTTTTATAGATGAGTATTTAAAAGCTCATTTATTTGTGGTATTAAAGCCAATGACGGGTTTTGGATCTATTATAGTGCTTGTATTTTAATGATAAGATACTCTCTTATTTTAATATAGTTTTTGGGAACGAGTTCTACCTATCCAATTTCGTTTGTCATCTTCAATACACAGAATTCTATGTTCAACTTCTAGAGGATAATTTTGATATATATATATATATATATATTTAAAATTTTGTAATCTTTCAGGCTGTGGATGAAAAAGAAGGTGGAAAGATGAAATGGGTAAGAACAGAAGTGGATTTGGACAAGCACATTATAATTCCAGACATAGACTTGGCTAATTACAAGGACTGCCCTGACATATACTTGGAAGACTACATCTACAATCTCACCAAGACAAGCTTTGACAAAACAAGGCCACTCTGGGACCTCCACATCCTGAACCTCAAAACCTCCCAGGCTGAGAGTGTGGGCATATTCAGGATTCACCATTCTCTCGGCGACGGCATTTCTCTCATGTCACTTCTACTCGCTTGCACCCGGCAGACCTCTAACCCCGAGGCGTTGCCGACGATACCAACTCACAAAATCAGAGAAAAGAATAACGAGGGTGGTAATCATTTTTTGGGGAGGTTGGTGGTGGTCTTGTTTGGGCTGTGGTGGGTTTTCAAGTTGTTTTGGAATACTTTGGTTGATGTTTGCATGTTTATGGCCACGGCATTTCTCGTTTTGAAAGATACCAACACACCAATTAAAGGGCCTCCGGGTAGTGAGAAGAATCCTCGGCGAATAGTTTTCAAGATTGTTAGTTTGGATGATATGAAGTTGGTTAAGAACGCGTTGAATGTGGTAACTAATTTTTTTTTTCTTTCCAAATCTTTACCATATTTATGTATTTGTCGTTGAGTTTTTTTTTTAACCTTTTTTTTTTATTATTATTTTACAAATACCTATGTTATTTAAACTTAAAAATTTTTTATTTTGTTTCATGAGTTTTGAATTTAACTTCACTTAACCAATTTTATTAGAATTTTAGTAAAATATAAACGGAAAAAAAGTTAGTTTAATGTTGTCATGTGGGGGTTTTTTTTTTTTTTTCATTGTTTTTTAGCAGAAACCCTAACATAATAGATTTAGTAAGACTATTCCTCTATTTTTTTTTTCATTTGTTTTTAATTGAAATTATGATAGAATGGATAAATTAGGATTAAATTCAAAATTTAAAGAAGATAAAATGGAAGTTTTAAATATTCAGGAGGCAAAGTAAGAAATACTCCCAAAATTCATAGATAAGGTATATATTACTATATTTGATTGTTTAATTATATTGTTATTGGCTGATCATTTACTTTGCAGGCTATGTTTCAATGTCTTCAAGGTTTTAATTTGCTAGTGGTGCTATGAATTTTGTTTTCTTGAGATGCCATGACTATGCTATTTATAAATATCATCAATATTTTAACAAAGGTATCTCTGTCCATTTTAAATCAACGATACTAAAGGATGTCAATAATGTCCAATAGAAAATATTAATAGAAAGTGGATATAATAATATGGAACTTGAGATTCATTAGTTATGGTGGTCCACATTACAGATGCCCTCAAGTATTTTTTTTTTAATTTAAATGAAAAAGATCTGTTAATTTGAAGAACTTCCATTTATAGATCTTAAAGTTACAGTTAAATTCATAAATCTTGAATTTTTTTCTGGATTTTTTTTCCTCTTTTAATCTGAACTTGTTTAGTTGTTTTTATAAAGGGTTTGGCTGCTGGTACTTATAATAGTAATCATGTCTTTCTTATTATCTGTTTGACACTTTATTTTGAAACTTATGATCCAGACATACCATTAAATTTTTATGAATAGCATTTTCCTCATTTATTGGCGATTCTTGTGGGTAAACTCTGCCATATATACCTGCAACTGACCGAGTGATTATTATTTGTTTCTCCTTAATTGCTTCGATATTTTTAAGTTTTTCCCCCTAAGTGAAATTATAGATCATGTTAAAGAATCACGATCCATAATTATATATAATAAAATATGAATATTTCACTATATCGATTTTTTTTTTTGGGGTGAATATTTCACTGTGTCGACCTTCATCAATATCAAACATTGCTTTGTCACGTCAGACTATAAATGATGTTGCATTGGGAGTCACACAAGCTGGTTTATCTAAATATCTCAATAGAAGATATGGTAAGTTTTATTTCACAAAAAATGCAAACAAATACATTATTAGTCACAAAGAAATCACCATCTTGATTTCTTCTTGTTGTGTTTGATGTAGGCCTTCAGAATAAGAATGCTGAGGGAGTACCAGGGACTGTGAAGAAAAATAATCTTCCCAGAAAAATTCGTCTGAGATCGATTTTGTTCATGAATCTAAGACCATCACCAGGAATTCAGGTTAGTTATTTCGCACACTCAAAAATAATTTTATAACTATATGTATAAATCAATGTTTATATATATATATATATTAATCATATCGGATAACTAAAAATTTTTTCTAATTCATTTAAAATCTTACATCGTGGACTATCTAAAATTGTTAGTGCAAAAAGACAAGTATCATTAAAAAATATCATTATATTAGAATCCACTATAGTTGTTACAATAACGCACAAATTAGAAAAAATAATGACATTCCGTATATGTGCCACACATGAGAGTTCTCTCGTAAATATATATATATATATATATATATACACACACATACACTTGTTTATATGTTTGCGCGATGTATATATTTGTCTATAAATAATGTATATATGTTAAACAAGTAATAATTTACAGGCATTGGCTGATATGATGGAGAAAAATACAAAGGCGAAATGGGGGAATTGGTTTGGTTATGTCCTCCTTCCCTTCACAATTGCTTTAAAGGATGACCCTTTGGACTATATTCGCCAAGCCAAAACTACCATTGATCGAAAGAAACATTCTCTTGAAGCCCTTGGCAGTTTCTTGATTGCCGGTTTCGTTTACAATTTTTTTGGCATCAAGGTAATTATATAAACCAGTACAATTTTTATATTATAAACTTTTTAAATACCTAATTACTTTCACATGTCATGACTATTTCCGCGGTAATAAAATAAGATAAATAACAATGAAAGATAGAGCTGTTTCAAAACTTTTTTTTTTTTTAACCTATGTTTGGTACTGTGGTAATTTTAATTCAAATTGGAAATCTTTTCTGGATTGTATTTGGGAGGCAAAAAAATGTCGTTTGAATCATAGGTTATATTTGAATGAAGGTATTAGGTAGATAGTGTAAATATTGAAAAATAAGTGTGGTATGTATTGATATGAATTTTTAGAAAGTGAAAATTTATGGTCGAATTTTGAGTTGAATTGTTGTGAAATCGTGAAAGTATTTAAGTATACTTGATGAATGTCTTGCCACCAACCAAACACATTACGTATTAGAGTTAAATGATAGCTATTTAAGATGGTGAATTAAATAGATCTAAATAAAGAGATGTAGGGTGGATTTTGAAACAGTGAAAAATTGTAATTTGAATTGAACTTTTTTTATTTTTTTTTGGAAAGTCTTATGCAAACCAAGGCGTCAAAGTAAGGATTTATTTTTCATTGCAATTTGTATGCATATCATAATTGATATGTGAATTAATGTATACAGTAACATTTATTTTTGATATATATATATATATATATCAGTTAGCGAGTTCTTTTTTCCAAAGACTATTCACCGGGACGACAATGGCATTCTCAAATGTAGTTGGACCACTTGAGGAAATTGGCTTCTACGGCCATCCAATGGCCTACCTCGCTGCAACTGCTTATGGCCAAGCAAGTGTAAGCTTTATAAATTGTCTACTTTTTGGCATATATATTCATAATTCACAAAAACTTCCATTAAGTACTATTGCTTTCAGCAACCTGGTATTTATTAATTAGGGGCCGGTGACAACTTTTATGACAAAGAAACTACTTGTAGGCGTATGCAATTTCTGATATAAATGTCGAATATAAATAATATGTAGGACCGGGATAGTTATATATATATATATATATAATATCTACCGTCTGACGGTATAACTCATGCAAGAGATTAGCACAATTATGGAGAGAAAGCGGTACAACCTATAAGAGAGAGAATATATATATATATAGAGGAAGCTTTCAGTCCGACATTCCGACAGTGCTAGATAGGAAAGTTCTCATTTATATATATGTATATAATTAGTATGATAACACGTGCTTTATGCGTGCATAATAAACCATTCAAGCATGCAGAAAAATCCAATAAACAAAGTAAAAGTAAAAAAAATAAAATAAAAATATAGGAGTTAGAGTTATTCAAAATTGTTGTAAGAAATGGTAAAAAAATAAAAAAATACAAAAAATGACAAAATATAAAACAAAAAGTAAAAAAGAAAGGAAGAAAGAAAAAGCACAAGAGGAAAAAATAATTGAACCAAAATTTAAGAAAGAGGAAAAGAAAACTTTAGGAAGAAGAGAGAAAAATAAGGAGAAAATATTTGTATTTAAGTAATAATTCATGTGTGAAGTGAAAAATACAAAACTTGCTCTATTTATAGACAGAAATTCTAATAATAAACAAAAAATCCTAATGGAAACTCGAATACACCCTAAAATAACCTAATAGAACTCAAACAAATCTTACTAATATATAAATAAAATAATATAACTACAAAATAACTAAATTCAATGGCATGAAAACTCGACCCTGGTGAGTTGATAAAACTCAAAAGAATCATAAATCAACAGTACGCAAAAAATCTCTGGTCTCAACATTTGATTCCAAAAGAAGCTAGAAATGATTGATACAAAATCGTCGCTATAGAGAATTAAACAAAGAAAACATTCGAAACTTTACTGCAAAATAGGATAACATTTCTACCTTATTGAAAACGAATTCGGCAATCATGTTAGATGAATTAGTGTTGACTTTTCAGAAACTAGTTAAAACACTTGTTTACTTTTCCAAAAAAAAAAAAAAATTAGTTGAGTTTTTATTTTTATTTTTATTTTTTTATTTTTGGTTTAAAATGGTTTAGCAAATATATGCTTAAATTCAGTGGGTGAAGTTATAGCGTCTGTAGAAATTTCAAGAAATTAGGAAGGATCAAAGCAAGGTGATGATGGGACAATGGAACGAAAAGGCGAAGTCGGGTTATTAAGAACTGGCTTGGGAAAGGAATGGTGATGAACAACCTCATTGTTTAACTTAACCTCTAATTAGGAGTAGAGCTAGACTATTTCACTTCAAAATGGTGAAGGGCTAGGTTTACACACATTTTTTCTCCCTTTTTTCCTTTGGCTTGGCAGGTTTCAAGACAAGTGTTCTCCCATTATGTTTTAAAACATATTGATTCCCTTCTCATTATCATCAACCAGAGAAAGTCCTAATAAAATGTGAATTACACTTAAATATCATAGTAAAAATGCCCTCATAAAGGGACCCAATTGAAAAGGGAGTAGTAAGTAGTAAGCATCTATTAGTAACTTAAGCAAAAACTTTACCAATCTAATTTGCTGAAAACGGTCTAGGGTAAAGTCCACTTCAAAGTTTCATTCGATCGGTTAGAAAATTTTTCAGACACGATGTATCCCCTCATCTATGACAAGTTTCTAGCTTTATCTTGAAAAGAAATATGAAAATAAGAAGTGTAATTTATGTCTTGCATATGAACTCTCCTTTTTCCATATATATTCGCACAAATATAAGTAGATGAGACTATATTGACAGATCTAGCACTTGACTAGAAGGTTTCAGGTTAAGGTATAAGTGTAATTCCTCAACACATTTGAGTGTGTACCAACACAATACATTCAAAATAATCCATATCGTAATTATGCTTAAAAAAAGGTTCTCAAGCTTGCTTAAACCAATCAAATAAGACATTACACTACCATCAAATTCAGGAACATACCCTTTTTCTCTCATGGTAAAAATTTGGATTAATTTATCATAACTAGGTTGTTTAGAATAACAAGCATGGTTGTCTAAATGGAGGTTCATCATAGGGATGATGGTACTAGTAGAGGGGTTGAACATATTTTTGTCAAGCCATGATGATATTGGTTTAAGAAAAAATAATATATATGTCAAATGGAGCAAAACACACTTAACAAATATGTTACTTAAAGAATACTATAAAATTAAATTTAAAATAGAATAATTACCCAACCAAGGGAAAGATTCCTGAGTGCAATGGTGTGGGCGGTGTCATCGGAGGGCAATAGCAGCGGGGCCTAAAGGAGATTGTAGGAAAAATGGGTAATTTACGCAGCGGAATTTTAAAATTTTTTTTAAAAAAATTATACTAATTTATGTTGTCATATACAATAAATTATCCTACAATCTACGTATATTGAGATAAGATAACAGGAATGCAGGAGGATATGTTCAAAGAGAGTTGTACTAATTCATGTTGTCATATACAATAAATTATCCTACAATCTACGTATATTGAGATAAGATAACAGGAATGCGGGATGATATGTTCAAAGAGAGCTTCAACCAATTAGTATTCTTTACTATTCTCCAATTCCTGGACGGTAAAGTGTGTGGGCACTCGGTCTCTTGATCGGTATTCTTGCACGGCTTTCTCCTTCCAACCACTCAGAACTCTTACAGCTTATTATTACTATAATGAGAGAATAATAATAAGCTCATTTAACTTAGAGTCTGTGGTTTAAATAAAATAGGAGCCCCTAGGATCTTATTTATAGTAAATAGACTGGGAGAAATTTGAATTCAAATAGGATACTTAAAAATGATTTTTTGCTCTCCTCCTTCCCTAATCTCCGTTTTTTTTTCTTGCTCGGGAGACAGAAAAATTGCCCACAATAGGTCTAGGAAATTCAAAATTTGATTCAAATTTTTATCTCCAATTATCTTATGATTTTATCTCCATGGATAATGTTCCATAACTCCAACTTAAATTCAAAATTAAATCATGGCAACTTTATTTGAATTAAACAATTATGTAATAACAATCCAAATAAAATCAATAAGGATAAAATCTTTTCCTTCCCTTATACTCATAAAAAACGCCTACTCAAGATAGATTAGGATAAGATTTTGAAATAATTTCAAATCCAAATAGGATAATTATCATATTTAATTTAAAATATTTATTTAAATTAATTATCCAAATAATTAATTTATCCATATCTCTTAATTAAATTAATCTCACATTTTTCACAAAAGATAAATATAATTAATTCAAATTTCAAATCTTATCTTCAAATAAATATTTATCCAAATTAAATATTTATCCAATTAATTAAATGAAACAAAATTCCCATTTTACCCTTAGCAGAAAAAAATGCCTACACCATTTGGGAGGTGTTCCGAATTTTTCTCCTCACTAAGCCCAAGAATTAAAGCCATAAGGAACATCCAAATTGATTACCATCCGTTGAGAAATTATATTGAGCTAGTAAAGGGACCAATTTGACATACATAATATGGGCTCCAATAATCTATGTAATTAATTATTCTATACCAAATAAATTAGTTATACAATTATTAGTTTCAGAGTCATACCACTATAAACTTGAAACTACACTCCCAATTATATACCGTATTATATAAGCTAGTGTGCAGCTGCAGTCCAATGACCTTGTCATATATGCAACAGCCTCATATGATATCCATGGTCAACTTAAAGTCAAAGTCCGTTAAACATTTTGATCACGCTATCTTAAAGATCCATTATACATCCAATAGGAAAATGATTATTCACTTAAAGTGAATAATTAGTCATTTGCCCAGCAAACGACCTGAGGCCTAGTTTATTTACATATCATGTATAATGTCGTTAAGAAGATAACATATACTCTTTATGGGAGCTATGATTCCATATCTATAAGCAAAGCTCACACAATGGCACCTTCTCTAAGTAAGAACACAGATTCTGAAGTCGATTTCCTCAAATCCCTACAAATTTGGAAGTCTGAACTGTATATCCTACAGGTGTTAGGTCCCCTCAAGAATATACCAGCATACAATTTCTCGTTTTCTTAAGATACTTGAGCATATGCTTCACGGCTTGCCAATGCTTGGTACCGTGGTTTGATTAAAATCGACTCATTATACCCACTGCATGACAAATATCCAGGCGAGTGCAAAGCATAGTGTACATGAGACTACCCATAGCTGATGTGTAAGGGACCTTACTCATATGCTCTCTTTCTTCCGATGTCTTGGGACAATCATCTAATGAAAGAGTCAAACCGACAATAAAAGGTTGAGTACTTTTCTTTGCCTTTTGCATTGCAAACTTTTCAATTATTTTATCTTTGTATGAAGCTTGGGATAAAGCCATCATTTTGTTCCTTCAATCTTTAAAGAAGTGAATTCCTAGAACATAATTAGCTTCTCCCAAGTTATTCATGTCAAACTATTGAGACAGCCAAAGTCTAACTGATGATAAGTTCCCTGCATCATTCCCAATGAGTAGTATATCATCAACATAGAGAACAAGAAAGACCACCTTGCCATCCTTTATACGTTTATAAACACAGGATTCATCAATGTTCTGCTCAAAATTGAAGGTCTTGATCGCTTGATCAAATCTTTGGTTCCATGAGTGAGATGCTTGTTTTAATCCATAAAAGATCTAAGCAACTTGCAAACTATTTTCTCTTGTCCTTTCACCATGAACCTATCAGGTTGTACCATATAGATACTCTCATCAAGATGGCCATTCAAGAATGCCGTCTTGATGTCCATTTGCCATATCTCGTAATCGAGAGCCGTAACAATGGAGAGAATAATGCGAATAGACTTTAGCATCGCACCGGACGAAAATGTTTTGTCGTAGTTGACGCCCGCTTTTTGCATGTATCCCTTTGCTAAAAGTCTAGCCTTGAAAGTTTCAACTTTTCCTTCGGTATTCCTCTTTCTCTTGTAAACCCACTTGCACCCAATGGGCTTTATCTCTTCAGGTTGGTCTACAAGTTCCCATATGGAATTAGATTTCATCGAATCCATCTCATTGGTCAGGGCCTGCTTCCAGAGCTTAGCATCAACATCATTCACAGCTTCACCGTAGATAATAGGGTCATCATCATGTTCATGACTTCAGCTTGGTAAACTTCAACATCATATATGAAGAAACTTAGTTTCCTAGAAACTCTCCCACTATGTCTAAGCTCCATAGATTGTTGATCATTTGCAGGTCTTTCACTAGAACTTGGACTAGGGTCTAAGACCGAAACTTGTGTAGCGATTTTATCACCCGATAATTCCTCTAGCACCACTTTACTTCGAGGCTAAACTTTCCTCAAGGAAAGTCGCATGGGTTGAAACAATGATTTTTGTTCCTTCAGGTTATAAAAATAGACCTTCTTTAGTTCCCTTAGGATACCCTACAAACATATATAACTCCGAACATGGTTTCAACTTCTTCGCATCCCCATCCAATACATGTGTCGGGTAACCCCATATTCTCATCTGACCAAGGGAGGGCTTCTTGCCACGCCACAACTCGTATGGAGTCTTAGGAGTTGATTTAGTTAGAACTTGGTTTAGAATATAACAAGCCGTTTGTTGTGCATATCCTTAAAAAGATAATAGAAGCATTGAATAACTCAACATGGATCGTACTATATCCAACTAGGTTATATTTCTCCTCTTAGCTACACCATCTTGTTGTGGAATTCCCAGTGCAGTCAATTGGGATAAAATCCAATTCTCTACAAGATGTCATGGAAATTCATCGGAGAGATATTCACCACCTCAATCGGATTGATTTACGGATTTACCCAATTGCTTCTCCACTTCCACACGATAATCTTTGAATTTATCAAAGGTTTTGCTCTTGCAGTGCATTAGGTGTACATATCTATATCTCGAGTAGTCATCTATGAAGGTGACATAGTACTCGAACCCTCCACACGCCTCCACGTTCGTGGAGCCACATACCTCGGTGTGCACTATCTCTAGGAGATCATTGGCCCTAGTACCCTTAGCTCCGAAAAACCTCTTAGTCATTTTTCCCTCAAGGCAAGATTCACATTGTGGAAGACGTACCTCCTTTAGAGCATCCAAAGGACCGTCTTTCACCAATCTTGGAATCATTTATTGATTAATATGTCAAAGTCTTAAATGCCAAAGATATGCCTTATTAGAATAAGAAGTTTTTAACCTTTTAGAATTATCAATTAATTTAGTGTCAAGCAGTGAGTGCATCTTAGGTTTGACAAAATATAAATTACTATCCATCCAACAAGAATATATAAAAGACTTGTTTTTGTGAATAACTATTGTTTTATTAAACGAAACTGAATAAAAATCTTTAATTAAACAAGCAACGGAAATAAGGTTCCTCTTAAAATTAGGAACATAAAAATAATTTTTTAATAAAATAAACCTAAATTCATCAAAGTAAAGATGCACGTCTCTCACTGCTTCCGCTAACATCAAGCTACCATCTTCTGTTCGCAACGAGAGGCTCATATCATGTAGACTTCTCGTTTTCTTGAACCCCTGTAGAGAAACACAAATATGATTTGTGGCTCCCGAATCAATGACCTAAGTGTCTTTTGACTCTTCCACCAAACAGGCTTCTAAGTAAAGAAGATCCTTACCTTCCTTGCCCTTGGCGGTTAGGAATTTCTTGCAAGTTTTCTTAAAGTGACCTACTTTGCCATAATGGAAGTATTTGGATTTCTTAGGGTCCTTAGGCTTCTTGTTCTTTTTCTTCTTCCTGTCAAAAACAAGGAGGAATGGAAGAGCTAGAAGCCCCTTGCTTTCTTTGCTTTTGCTTCTTTTTCTTATTCCCCAAAGGACCAGAAGATGTAGCAACAACTAAGTTGGCCTTTCCCTTGGATTGGACTGGTACCCCATCATTGATCATAAGCTCATAAGCTTGTAATTGCCTCATGAGCTCAGTGAGTCCTAACTCTTTATTACCAAGGTTATATGCAGCCTTAAAGCCAACAAAATCCTTTGAAAGAGTTTTAAACACCATCTTAATTTGGGTGTTGTAGTCCAACTCCACACCATTTTCGGCAGCTTCAGCAAAGAAACCCACAAGCTTAAGCATATGATTCTTTATTGAAGTATCTGCCTTTTGCTTAGAGTTTAGAATACTTGTAATAGCGGACTGTCAAGCCAATTTTTCTTGGCCTCCGAACAAGTCCTCCAAGCTATCCATGATTTCTCTAGCAACTTGATAGGTTTCATGCTGCTTTTGTAAAGCACTCGTCATTCTAGCCAAAATGTGGCATTGAGCTATCTCATTGGATTCTCTCCAATGAGTAAACATGACAGGGATCTCTTCAAGAGGTGCATCAGAAAATGACCCGGGTGGGCAAGGTTCGTCTAGTACGAACTTATGTCTCTCATAGTTGAGAACTATTAGCAAGTTTCTTTTCCAGTCTTTATAATTATCGTCATTTAATTTGTTTTCAGTAAGAATTGAAATCAGAGTTTTCGGTGACATTTTGAATTGAAAATAAATATAAATGATCATCACATCAATGCACAAGCAAATATAAAGAAAAGATTTAGCAAATAAAACATAAATATGTTCCTAGATGAAAAACTTAGAAAAAAAAATGTGGCATTGTAACGGTAATTTTTAGCACCTATTGCTCCAAGCCCCCGAGGGGTGATCATGAAACAAATAGCCGGACTCCGTCCAATTAATATATGTTTCCTTAAATCCTCTAAGGTGAAGACATATATTAATAACCGTTTATTTGGCCACCAATTTAATTAACAGATCTTCTAAGGAAGGTTAATAATTAAATTAGTCTTGAGTGTGTCACCATTATTTACCAAATTTAATCCATGTGCGATTTGAGCCATTGAGGGATGGTCTCAAATAGAACATGCTCAAACACGTTTTGCAACATAGGAGATCCAACCTAGTATACCGGCGACAGTAAACACTTACCGATGGGTGTGGTCAGGGCAGAACTGACGCGAGATGTTACCATGCTTTCACATATAGATCAACAATGGAGGCCATGGGTTTTGTTTGAACCCCTCTCTCACTCAATATTTTAAAACGATGTAAGTTTTTGATGACATGTATGATTAATGTAGTATGAGCGGCATTCATCTATCTTATATGACATGTTATTAAATATGTACAACACATATCCATCAAACATATTCATCCATCGATGACAAAACATAGAATAAATAAATGACGGAAAAAAAAATAACCTAGCTATGGTCCCATCCTAGAAAAAAGAAGGAAAAAAAAAAAGATTACAAAATTACATCCAAAGTATTCTTTGGGTCTTGAATTTTGCACTATTTTTGTGTATTCATCTACACGCGTCTCCACTATTTATTTCTCATCCCACAAATTCCTTAAAAATTAAATCTGGGAAAATTCAAATTTTAAGCAATTTTAAATCTCATATATAAGTATGGGTAATTTTAAATTTAATTAAAATTACATCTTTTTATACAAAATTTAAATTTAAATTTAAAATTTGACACCTGGACATGAAGAGCTCACCCAACTCTCTCGAGTTGGGCATTGGGCCATGCCACCCCGTAGGCCCAAGCCTACGGGACACTGCACGCACAAAGCCAAGGTTGTGCGCGCGCCTAGTGCTTAGAGCTACAGGCTTACGCCCGTAGCTACCCCCAGCGTCCGTGCTAAGTCAAGACAATATATCACCACCACTAGGTAATATATCTATGCCCCTACTTAGGGGTCAGCTCGTTTCAGATGGTCAAGACAAACCATCCCCCCAATTGACTTTAGACAACATAATAATCTTCATATGAGTTAGATGCTCACTCTAACCCCATAGACTACGGACTATAGATTTAGACTACTTACTTTAGAATGTTGTCTTCTCACATACAAAAATCCATTGTATGCAACATTCTAACAATTTAAACACCAAGTAGTTAATGAGCCATATATGCTTACATTTACTTTAACATATAAATCTAAATGAAGACAGTATAGCAAAGATGTAATGAAAAAAAAAAAAACTCAAATATATTATTAATCAGTTTAAAATAAATGAAATCCAACTAAAATGTATTTCACTCTTAGGGTATTCCCAACAGAGATAGCAGTGGAGCGGTGAAGGGAGGGACGATGGCAGCGTGTAGATGGAAGCTTACAATTTTGGTTTAATGTAAAGGAATTAAAAGGATAGTTTGTGAAATTTTTTATTTAAAAAAAAAAAATTTTTTGAGTTGAAAAATTGGAGGTAAGGAAAAAAGAAAAAAATTAACATTTGGTCGAAAAGAAAAGACTTGGTAAAAAAGAAAAGAATTTTCAGCCAAGAAAAAGAATGAAGCTCTGATACCAAATAATGTAAAACCAGATAAATTAGAAACAGAGACAAAGTTATAGAGAAGAACATAACAATTTAAGGAAGAGCAAGAATAATCTAGGTCTGAAAAGAAAAATACAAATACTTTGGTCCTTTTATAAACACAAATCCTAATAATAATCAAACTCCTAATTATAATCCTTAGATCAAAAAAAAAAAAAAAGAACTCGTAATAATAATCACACTCGAATAAATCTTAATTAATAACTCAAATAAATCCTAATAGACAAATATGAAATAAAATAACTCAAACGTTGAAATAACTCTACTTCCTATATTTTAAATTCCTACCTTATTATATCTCATTCCGCATCAATATCATATCAGTTTGGAAGTTAAAATTTTTTTTTTTTTTTTAAAAGGTGCAAATATACTCGGAAAAAAAACTTAATTAAGTGAAGTACAGCGGAACAGAGATACTGATCAGTTTATACACATCAGTAATGGTGTATAAACGATTCTTTTGAAAAGGACCATTTAACAAATGCAATTTATTAGAGAGAGAAAGAGAAAGAAGATGTATAATATATGTATTCAATATATTATATTAGAAGGGTATATTATTAAGAAATTTAGTTATTAATTAACTTATTGTAGACTACTATATATATATATATATATTTACCTAATTACAACTGCGTTTTGCAGGAATTATTTGTTGGCCTTCAAAGTTACATGAATGAGATTACAATAAGTCTCTCAGTGGACGAAAATACAATTCCTGATCCTCATCAATTACTGGAGGATATTGTTGAATCTCTCAAGCTTGCTAAGGACACTGTCTTAGATTAGAAACCGTTCATGACCAAACAAAAAAATACAAGCTTTCCATCAGGGGGATCGAACTAAATAATATAAGATGGTGTCAGTGAAAAAGAGGGGAAAGCCGTCTGTTGTTCTTGTTTCTTCTGTTGCTAGATCTTCCGGAATTATAAGAATCCTTAATTAGAATGAGATTACAACTCATTCTTCTAAATATTAATTATATCCTTCAAATCAATGAGTTTCATTGTTCAGATCAGTGAAGCGGATAAAAATACTTCGCCAGATTTTTTTTTTTTAATTATAACTTGTTAAGCTATTGATTATTATTTATATTATGTACTTTTTCAAGAAAATGAAATAAGTGATTGTGGATGTTCAAAATATCTATCTATTATAAAACCGTTAACTAATCCAAAAAATTGATTGGTTTTGATAGGTTGTTTTACAACAATTTTGGTGGTCGGTTAAGTTAGCATTTTTGCGATCTAAAACTGACCAAACTGATCAATAATCCACTAAAATATACACCTACACATTTAGAATATTTTAGTTTTGTAGTTTCATGTCATTCGGTTCATTTGGTTGGACTGTGCTAGTGATTTTTTAGCTTGATTTTTGGTTTGTTTTAAAACTTTGGATGGACAACTTTAGACATTTTCTATTTTTAAAACTATTAATTGTGAATTTTGGATGTTATCTTTATCTTTATTGAACTTTATAATATTCGTGACTTCGGATGTTAGTTTAGTTTTTTTTTTTTTCTTTTTTTTTTCTTTTTTTTTTTCAGAGGGCAACTGAGGGCAACTTGTAGTGTTTGTAAAATATCAAAAATTCTCTTAGTGTTAAACCACCCAAACTGATAATCTATAATTTGGTTTAATTTGGTCGCTCTCTAAATTATTAACTACTCAGATCGTGTAAAACATTCAAAAAAACAAAACTAGTTTTTGTTTGTTCAGTGGTTTTACTAAAAAACCAATCACACCAATTGGGTAAACGCTTAGGAGAGATCATTTTATCTTTCTGGAATTTGAAGCATATGTCAGTTTTTAATACTTAATTCCATACTAATTTATAACATAAAACATATCACATCACGATCAAATCATCATTCATCCAGTCATCAAGTCCAAACATGAAATTACATCAAATTTTCATTAAATGACATGAATTTATTCTTGCACATCGAGTCTTTGTTACGTTCACCTGTGAAAATTTATTTAAAACTTATTAAACATAAAGATACAATATCATCACGCTATTCATTTTAATTTCTGATTGTATAATTTGTAACAACGATGTTAGTTAAAATTTGAGATGCTACAGTTAAGGAATTCTAGCGAATTGTTGGATCCACATTGAGTTCTATTTCGGTGAGGTTGATGGATTCACATAGAGCTTCATTCAAGTGAAATCAGCTGCAAGCCCCACCATGCACGATGCAGATCCTTCCCTTAAGCTCTTGCCCTCCGTCTGGTCCCTGTCTCTACAAAATCCCCCATCTTGAAGCTGTGCTAAACCCATCCCGGTTAGGTTGCCGACACAACTTCTCTACGTCGTAGGTCTTCTCCGCCCAGCAATTTCTTTCTTGCCGCAGTCGTTGTCATCTTCTTCTCACATGCTATTTGTTTTATTTTTTATTTTTTTATCTTCAGATTTATTTTATTTATTTTAATTATTTTAGTTTTAGTTGAACAATTTATGTCATTTTACAAAATATACCCTTTTTATCTGATCGTATGCAATCATGTGCATTGCACATGAGACCTATTCCGTTAAAAAATTAATAAAAAACACAAAAGAGCTTAATTGCCAATGTTTAAGAAGTTTAAGGATTGATTGAACAAAATTATAAAAAAAAAAAAAGAAAAAAAAAAAAAGAACTATATTATCATTTGATAAAGAGTTTGGGGACCATTAATTCATGTCAAATATCCTTATAATAGTTACCACCTAGCATATCAATCGTTCGTATTTTGTCGCCTATACCCACCGAATAACACTTAGCATATTTTGGATTCTCCATTTTCAACTCAAAAATTTCAACTCTTTTTTTTTTTTTTTTTTTTTTTTTTGTCTTTTTCTAAAAAGTCAGAAAAATATTTTTAACTAGTTTTGAAAAAGTCAACTAACTCCAACTTAAAATTTTCAATTCCTATTGGCGAACGAAACGGGGCCTTATTGGCACAACAACGATGACAATAATATTCTTAATCATGCATGTAGGTAGGTCCTATATGAGTGTCTACAAGTTAATCTAATCCAACCTTTCAAAAAAATACTTGTTCAATCGTCCTCAAAACTAAAATGAGTGATTCTCCTAACAATTTCTTTTGATCTTATACTTTTAATATTTGTTTCCCAAATAATTGCACTTGTTAATAGTAGTTATCTTTCTGTTGCAAACGCAGATTAAATGGCTATACGACTTAGGAGAGCGCCTTACGAGTAGCTAGAGACAAGACAGTATTTAGACGGTGTGTGGTTGGTCTCCAACCATTTAACTCCAATGGTTTTATGTATTTTTCTGTAAATGTAAACTCAATTTCAGATCTAATTCTGACTTAAAATTAACTCTAACTTCAAAAATCCATAAATTTATTAACTAAAATATAAATTATATTTTTTTTTAATTGCATAAAATCTCTAAAATTCGAGCAAAATAAATTATCATTTTGATTTTTTTCCAAACGAATTTTAAATTTTTTACACCTTTTAACTTCAATCAACTAAACATATAATTTCAAAACTTTCAAGTGGACCAACCAAACACCTTCTAAATTACAGACCACACACAAACTGGTGACATTTTCTCTTTCTCTTACCCACCAGCTAGATATTTATATATATGATCTTCTTTCTCTTAACAAATATGTACAGAAGTTTTATTGCATATATAATAAATTGAATTATAAATATATGTGTGTGTGTGTGTGTGTGTGTGTGTTGCAAACGCAGAAAGATGAGCTTGCATTATTAGAGTCTGATTCCTTCTAATTGGAAATTTCCAACGTGTTTAACTTATGGAAAACCTAAAGCCAAACCCGGCATACTCTTCCCCATTGACGCCATTGGGATTCCTAGAAAGAGCCGCAGTCGTCTACGCCGACTGCCCTTCGGTCGTCTACAACGACACCTCCTACACATGGTCCGAAACACACTGGCGTTGCCTGAGCGTGGCCTCCTCGATTGTCGCCTCCCTCGGAATCAAGAGAGGAGATGTCGTCTCCGTCGTCGCCCCCAACGTCCCCGCTATGTACGAGCTCCACTTCGCGGTCCCCATGGCCGGTGCCATCCTCAACAACATCAACACCCGCCTCGACCCCCGCACTGTCTCCGTCATGCTCCGCCACAGCGAGTCCAAGCTCGTCTTCGTCGACCAATTATGCCGAAATCTTGTCCTTGACGCCCTCTCCTTCTTCCCGTCAAACAACCCGACCCTGACCCCGATCCCGATCCTCGTTCTTATTGCCGAATCAGATGATAACATTGACGACCAACATCACGATCGCTTCCTTTGCAGTTACGAGGATTTGGTGGAGAGAGGAGATCCCGGGTTTCGGTGGGTCCGACCGCGAAGCGAGTGGGACCCCATTGTCCTGAATTACACCTCCGGCACGACGGCGTCTCCCAAGGGGGTTGTCCACTGCCACAGAGGGGCGTTCGTCGTGGCCCTTGACTCATTGGTCGACTGGGGGGTCCCCAAAGAGCCGGTCTATCTCTGGACACTCCCCATGTTCCACTCAAACGGTTGGTCCTACCCTTGGGGCATGGCGGCGGTCGGTGGCACCAACGTCTGCCTCCGAAAATTCGACGGCGCGACGATCTTCAACCTCATCCGTCGCCACAACGTCACCCACATGTGCTCTGCACCCGTGGTGCTCAATATGCTGTTCAACACACCTGACGTCAAACCTCTCAAGAACCCGGTCCACGTCATGACAGGTGGAGCACCGCCCCCCCCACCGGTGCTCCACCGGACCGAGTCCCTAGGTTTCATTGTCAGCCACGGATATGGGCTGACAGAAGTAATGGGAGTTGTGGTGTCGTGCGCGTGGAAACATAACTGGAGCAAACTCCCAGCGACGGAGCGGGCCCGGTTAAAGGCCCGACAAGGAGTGAGGACGGCGGCAACGGCGGAGATCGACGTCGTTGAGCCGGACACGGGGACGAGCGTGAGGAGAGACGGTGCGACGTTGGGGGAGATTGTTGTGAGAGGAGGGTGCGTCATGTTGGGGTACCTTAAAGACCCCGAGGCGACGGGGAGGTGTATAAGGAGCAACGGGTGGTTCTACACAGGCGACGTGGGCGTTATTCATCGGGACGGGTATATGGAGATAAAAGACAGGTGGAAGGACGTGATAATAACGGGGGGTGAGAACGTGAGCAGCGTGGAGGTGGAGTCGGCGCTGTACGGGCATCCGGCAGTGCAGGAGGCGGCGGTGGTGGCGAGGCCGGACGAGTTCTGGGGGGAGACTCCGTGCGCGTTCCTGGCGTTGAAGAACGGGGCGGCGAGGAAGCCGACGGAGGAGGAGATATTTGAGTATTGCAAGGGGAAGTTGCCGCACTACATGGTGCCGAAGTCGGTGGTGTTTAAGGAGGAGCTGCCGAAGACTTCGACGGGGAAGATTCAGAAGTTTGTGCTCAAGGATATTGCAAAGGCTATGGGGTCCAGCTCTTTGGGCGGAGGAGTCAGTCGGAGTCGGATGTAGCCAATGTTGGGGAAGCGGTTTGCATGGCACGTACGTACGTACGTACGAGCTCAAAGGTTTTTTTTTTTTTTTTTTTTTTTTTTTTTTTTGGGAAAGCGTAGAAGTGTAATTATTGAGCTAAAAAAAAAAGTAGCATAAAGAATGGTACATCATTATATGATTTTGATATTGATGATTATTCTATTTTATCCGCTCAATAATATGGACAATTAAGTAATATGGGGAAGAATTGAGTTGTCAAAATTAAATGGTTTTTTTTTTTTTTGGTTATTAGCTTCTTTTGTACTATGTAGTGAATGTTATACTTTTATTCATAATTGGAGATGATGTATAATCCTATTTCTATTGAGATTCTGTTATTTTTGGTCCCATATTCATTTTTGAAAAAAAAAAGTAAAAAAAAAAATGTGTTTTTTTTTTTTTTTTTTGGAGATGGCAAAAAGAAGTGTCTTTAACTTATAAAATTTTAACAATTAATAATGAGATTATAGTTCACTAAGAATAGAGAGAAGTGTTTAAATCAAAGGTATATCTTATATTTTAAAATGCAACATTTTTGTAGTATATGACTATATTTATAACCTCAAATCCATATATATTTTGATCTTGAATATAATCCAAAAAAAAAAAAAAAAACCGTGATGGTGGCTATGTGGGGGAATCAGGTTCTCAGATACGAAGTACACTTCCCGGTACTGCACCGCCACTTTTGGATGAGCTTTAAAAATATGGGTAGGACTGTGGTAGAGATGGTAAAGCCTTTTTTTAGGCCGTTGAGATTTAATCGAACGGTTGAAATATTTTTGGTGTACCATACTTATCATACACATTACCTTATATTACCCTTCTCACCCAAAGTCTTCTTCGTTGCCGGCGACCTTCTCGCCGCCAGTGACGGACGCCGGCAACCCACCCCCGACACCGGCGACCCATTCCCGGCCCCCCCACCACCGGTCCCAACCCCGGCCGCCCCCCACCCAGCCCTGGCCCCCCACTCCCCGGCCCCCGGCAACAACCCCTCAGCCCTCCCCCGCTGGCCCCAGCCCCCCCAACTCCCCCCCCCCCCCCACCCCAGGTCCCTCTCCGCAAACCTCCCCCCACCCACCCCCCCCTCTGGTGCCCCTCAGCGCCCCCCCGACGGAAACTCCCCCACCCCCTTCTCTCTCTCTTCCCCTTTATCTCTCTTCCCCTCTCTCTCTTCCCGGCCCACGGCCCCCCCACCCCACCCCTACCCCCACCCCCGACGAGGACCCCCCATCCCCCTCTCTCTCTCTTTTCTCGTCGGGGGTGGGGGGGGGGTGCGGGCCTGGAAGAGAGAGAAAGAGGAAAAGAGAGAGAAAGGGGAAGAGAGAGGGGGGGGTGGGGGGGTCCCCGTCGAGGGGAACGCCGAGAGGCGTCAGGGGGGGAAGGTGGGTGGGTGGAGGTCGGGGGAGGGGGAGGGGGACCTAGGGTGGGGGGACGTTGGGGGGCTGGGGCTGGGGTGTTGGCGGGGGAGGGCTAGGGGGGATTACCGGGGGCCGGGGTTGGGTGGGGGCGGCCGGGGCTGGAGCCTGTGGTGAGGGGTGCCGGGGGTGGGTCGCCGACATCGAGGGTGGGTTGCCGACATCCGTCACCTACGGTGGGAAGGTCGCCGGCGACAGAGAAGACTTT
Source organism: Ficus carica (assembly GCA_009761775.1). Lineage (NCBI taxonomy): Eukaryota > Viridiplantae > Streptophyta > Magnoliopsida > Rosales > Moraceae > Ficus > Ficus carica. Next base: position 49,100 of record VYVB01000496.1, on the reverse strand, counting down.
GGATGGGAAGGGTAATATGAGGTAAGGTGTATGATAAGTATGATACACCAACAACATTTCAATTGTTCGATTAAATCTCAACGGCCCAAAAAAAGGCTTTATCGGTAGATACTACAGTCCTACCCTAAAAATATATCTTAAAAATAACACTTTTTCTTTTTTTTTTTTTTTTTTTTTTTGTTTTACTTTTTTTACTTTAATTTTTCTTAGGATTTTTATTTTAATTCCTAGTATTTAAAGATATTTTGAATATATGTATGTAAAAAGCAAGTACTCGCTAAAAAGACGTATAAATTTGTGTACTGTATATAATTTTAGGGATTGTGTGTAATATTCGTCACCTTTTATAAATCAATACTTAGGATTGTTTTAATATGTTATTATAACAATCAAATGATTCCAATATAAAATTTTTAAGTAATATTTATACTTTGCACTAATTGTTTTAAATAGTAATATTACGATATTCTACATAAAAAGTTACATGTAAATCCATGAATAGTCACAATATTTTAAATAAAATATTACAACTGCTAGCTGTTTAATTTGAGATTTTTCCTAAAATATTATAGTTATTTTCATAAATGGCTCCCGAATTGTACTTCTAGTCTCAAGTTGGTCCTTGATTTTTAATTTTATACGTTACACTAATTTAAATTTTTTCTACTTTTACTGAAATGGCCCTTATACTGGTATTTTGTCAAAAACTGAGCGAACTTTAAACACGTTCAAATCACATGAGCTTCAATTAAGGCTAAAATCATTATTGAAATTCATTCAGAGAGAAATTGTCCTTCTAAAATAGCTTTATGACGTTGTTTATCTTTTAATTAAGTACAGTTGCACTATACACCTTTGATTAAAGTACAACTCTAAAATATCTTTGTCTAGGTACACTTTTCTTCTAAAAGAATTTAATGACGAGTTTATTTTACTTATAAATAAAACTTATGTGTAGTGGACGTGTTTCATTTTTGTGTAATTTTTTTAAACAAAATATTGTGAAAGGACCGTTGATGTAATAGTTAAAAAATTGAAGAGAAGTGTTATGTGTAAAATCAAAAAACATGAACAACATAAAATTGATATATAATTCATGAGTCAGTTATAAAATTAACCCAAAATTTTATAGTAAAAAAGACATCAAAATATATATATATATATATATATAAAATTAAAACAAAATATATAAAGGGTAAAAAGATCAATATCGTTTTCCACTTTTCCAAAATAATTGTACCGAGATCGACTTCACCCCTGACGATCATAGAGGAATACACTATATATGTATATGTGTATACAAGTCTCGCATGTGACCCTGCAAGTACTGGGTCCATCGTTAAACCGAGCCATGTCCGGTCATTTTCTTGTTTACTTTTTGACAGTTACTCAGCCACTCAGGCTCAGCTGAAAGATGATCTGTCTGGAAATGGACAAGTCACACTCGTGTAGTGTAAAAGGTGCACATGTATAGTACTTCCACAACAAATGGATAAAGACAAACAAAAACAAAAAAAACAAAAAAAAAAAAAAAAACAAATGGATAAAGACAAAAGCCCATCGATGGCAACCAATCTCTGATTAATTTTGATTCCTTGGGCGTCAATATGGTGGCTGGCCATATAGAAAGTTGGAGAGCTTTTTTTTATTTTTTTATTTTTAATTTTTGTTTTTTTGATGAACTTCTGCAGATCGCACTCCTTTGCTTTTGCAGACTGTGCAACTGATTTTTTTTTCTTTTAAAATAAATTCGAAAAATTATACATATTTTTTTGTTTTTGTTTAGTCCTCGTTAAGATTTAAGTGTCCGGTTTGACAGAATGATTCAAATGGTAATATATTTTATTTGAAAATATCTAAATAAAAGTATTTAGACAAAAATGTTTGAAATGGTGTCTCGACGTTAGCAATATGAACATAATATGATAACATATAATTAAAATGTATGTTTAGATAGATATTGAAAACTGATCTAATAAATTTTATAAAACGTCAATATGTATGAAGATTTTGAGAAGGTATATAATTGGGATTTTGTTCCTCTTTTCAATCTGAACGCAAAGAAAAATGAATTGTCTCAATCGGATTTGAAACGAAAAGCATATGACATTTAGTAGGATAAATAGAAGAGAGAGACCAAATGTTATTATGACATACATACTCAAACACAGCAAATTTATGAGGGGAGCAACATTTTCATTTCTCTATTTAAATGGCTAAATGGACCATTTGACACCATTTAAATGACATTTCAAATATTATACTGACAAACACCTACTTGAATAGTCCATTCAAATGAAATGACTTATGGTTAAAACAAATGGGGGTTAAGTTATTGTTACAGAAAATTACAAGTGCACAATATCGTAAACAAGTAATAAAATAATAAGTAAAATATCGTTCCCCGAGGACTGTCATTATCAATTACTGAAATTATATTAATTCTTAACTTTATTTGAATAATCGAAAAGAAATCTTTAAAATAAAAATAACAAAAGTTGCAGAAAGAAGAAAGAAGAAAGACTCAAAATTCTAAAAACTTATCGTTTCCATTTCAACAGATTAATCATATTCAAATTCTCTAACCCAATTAATCAACATCTATTCCCTATGTTGCCAGAGAATCTCTCTAATATATTCATTAATCTTTCTCAAACATTAACAAGTTATTATAATAAACCTTATTATCTCTCGATCTCAATCAACTTATCATAATTCATTAAGAACCAGAAATTCATAATGCTGCACAAGTTTCATAATTATCTTTAGCTTATGAAAATCTCATGGTAGATTAAATAAAGACTTATTCAATTATCACTTTTTAATTTTCAAATCAAATACCAAATCATGCAAAAGTTGACTATAAATTCACAAGCATAAAAGCACATATTAAAATACTCAACATAGAACTATAACAGATATCAATTAATTAAAAATAAAAAAACTTAAATTATCATAATTTAGATAGATCATATCCGAGAAAAAAATTACTTCATAAAAAAAATAAAAATCTACAAAATAAATATTTAATCATTCTCAATTTATAAAAATCAAAATATAAGAAAATAAAATAAGAAAACCTATGGAGATGTCATAAGTCTCCAAAATCTTCTTCTAAATTTTCTTCTCTCTCTTCTTTTGAAGATTCAAAATAAAATTTCCCTAATTTTATAAAAAACGAAATCTAAAACTTAAAATATTTTTTTCTTTCTTTGGTTTTCAGCTCCTTCCGCAGCCAAAAGATGCTGAAGCATGGAGCCCTAGGCTCCTATTTATAAGCCTCCCAGCCGCCGCTTCAAATCCCGTTTTTTATTTATTTATTATTTTCTTTTCTCTGCTGCTAAGACTGATGCGCAGTCAGCCTTAGGGCCCACGTAGACAGGTGGCAAAAAGTGGTTGGACAAAGTCATTGGGATTGACGTTTGGCGAGCTTCTGCTGATTGAAATCGGGGCTGCACGGACAAACGGTGAAACACAAAGCATGCAATTTGGCACGGCCTGAGGGACCTGACACGCTGGCAGTCACTCTCTTGGCTGGAAGAGTGAAAAACACTCGCTGATCTGGGTCTTCTCACGGTGATCTGACAGCCAGAACTAGCGAGTGAGCACGCGTGGAACACTCGCGTGAGTGGTGAAAGTTGGCTACGAATTTCTTTTTGTTTTTAATTGACTTTTTGATATCATTTAAACTTCAAATTTTTAATTTTAACCATCTTAACATAATTAACCTACATATTTACGACAACATAATAATTTTAGAAAAAAATTAAGATAAAATATTGAAGTTATAGTAAAAATATAAGTTTCACAATGTTAAAATAACTTTATTTAATAGAATTATCAGTTATTACATAATATGTCTCCATTGAATTTTATTTATTTTTCTTTTATTTGTATTGATTCCAAAAAAATTAATATGCACCTATTCAAGTAGAGCGGCTAAATCAAAACAATCATCAAGCTTATAGAGTGCATTTGGAAACCAAGGATATAACCTTGAAATTTTAGAGACATGATATACATAATCTATAAAATGGAATAATTACTCATTTATATCAAATCCATAATTTCATAGAGAATGGTAACAATATTAATTTCCATGAATATTAATTTGGTGATTGAGTAATAAAAAAAAACCACAAAATGATATGATATGCGATAACAAACTTAAAATATATTCTTGATTAGATCATAAAAAAAAAATAGAAAAGTGACAAAACCCGTATATAAATATATAATTAGAGAGGTTAATGGATTTAAGATGGATGTAAGATTATGAATATTAAAATGAATGGTCAAATACACCTAAATCCACTTTGGATAAGAGCAATTTCACATCACTTGAGATAGAAGCAGCCCACCAATTAGCTAAGTTGGTTTTGTCTTCTACAGTTGATTTTATCTGGTTGGATGTGTGCCCTGTTGTTTTAATCTGATGTTATTTTGGCTGATTTAGCCTCTGATTAATTAAATTCAAGCCTATTCCTCTAAAAAAAAAACATGATCAAATCACATGATAATCAGGACTGTGTATCGATAGATAAGGCTCAATTATATACATTGTATAGTCTCTTTCGCTTTGATTTTATTATATGGCACAAATCAAAGTTATTAACACTTATTTTAGCTAAGAAATTTAATTGATTTAAATAATAATTATTAGTACTTAAATTAAGTAAGTCCGTTTGATTCCCTTACTAAATCCTATGAGATAAATTTAATGATTTTCTTTTGGACAATTTTATTTTTATTTTATTTTTATTTTTATTTTTAAGGACTGCATGAAAACCACACAATACAGTTCCCTATACTGGGATTGGAACCAATTGAAAAAGTCTGAGATACTAGGTCGCGCGGTTCCACATACAATATTAATAAACGAATATTATGTTTAATTTTTGTGTCAATATGGACATCAGTTTAACATAAAATTTTATACTAATTGTCATGATAAATATTATGTGTAAGTTATGTTTTTGACTGCAATAGGAATAGAATCATAATATATATATATTATTTTTATAAAATAAAGGGGTTTTTTTTTTTTTTTTTTTTATGTTTGGAATTTATCACCTACTTTGATTAATGGTACCCTGATCTTATAAATCATATACAAATTACAATCATTTGTATATGATTTGTAAACTCGTGGTGGTATGATAGACAAGTTTATTTATTTGAATCTAAATATATAATTGTTTAGAGTACAAATTGTCAAAATTAAAACTTTAAAGTGAAAATAATAACTGTGCGATAAGTTCCTGATCATTAATATAATTTAGCCTAAAATAAATATAGAATCAATTCAAATTTCAAATTAAAATCTTGGTTGTCCAAATATGATTGTGATTGGATACATTTTTCCCAAGTCCAAAGGATTTGTGAAGTTTCCCAATACCAGTTAAAAACCCAGTGCTCTAATAGATATATATTGGCGTTTGTTAGGGTTTAGATCTTTTTCTATTCTCTCATCTTTAGATCTAAAGAATCTACAGTAAAAAAAGATGGAAGGACAATTGAGAAATTCCAAAGGAGATTCAACTAGTACACATACACCAGCTAATTTCAAGAAAGAAATAATAACAAGAAAGATCCAGTGGCTGGAAACCTTTTTTTTTTTTTTCTTTTTCTTTTTTTTTTTCAACCATATAGGCATAAACATTTTTATCTTACAAATGGTTATTTCGTGTAAAACATGACTCGATTTCCGCTGTGTTTCTTAATTTTCAAACTAACATGTAAAATATCAGGTGAGTATACCAATGGTAGCACAGTCGGCGATTGTTGGTTTCTGAAAATTTTGTATATCATGGTAAGATACCTGGCGATCCTCAGTATATACCAAAAGGAAAACAATAAGATATATACCTATTGTCTTTTACAAATGACTACAGAGTACCAGTAGGATATCAGTGGTCGTCTGTTGAAATTTTAGGGCTCGTTTACCAAACCGTAAATTAATGTAACGAAAAAGGTAATAGGATTGGAAAATAGGATAAAAGAATATGAAGAATAATTATTGATTTCCTTTATAGAGTTTATTTGCCTATTGAATAGTGTAAACAATCACATTCACTTTGTAGTGTTTACTAACCTAAGTAATTTTTTTTTTTTTTTTGAAAGGGAAAATTTCATTATTCTCACTAAGGAGATAAAAAAACACCAAACATAACAAACCCCATATTACATAAGACATAACCCTTAAATAAGAACGGATCTACTAGTGAAATCTAATGATGCTCAAAGGAAAGACGTATGCTTGAGACCTGATAACAGGGTATATACCTCATCACACTAAAATTGAGCACATGTCAGGCTCTTTTTGACAAAATCTTGACAGTCGATGGAATTTCCTGATCAATCAAGGACCAAGATTCACTAGCATAAGGGTCACTACTAACTCCGCATAGAAGTAATTCTAACAGGACCAAAACACCATCAAGACTCAAATTTAACGGATAAACAACCAATGCGGAAGGTGGAGAAACCACCTCCGTTATTAGAAATAACAAACAAAAATAAAATAAATAAAGAAAATACAATGAAGACGTCGTCATTATTACACACAAACCTACGTACCGTAAAAAAAATCAATCACATAGAAAGACTCATTTCCGATAAAACGAACCACATCACCAGAAGAAACTGGATTGCCGAAACCAAGCTGCTGCAGAACCTCCTGGTTCGTGACTACCACGCACCACCACCAATTATCTCATTCATGCCTTGTTCCTTCCCACAATGTCCATCCTCCTGCTACAGGCTCACATCTGCCAAGACCCTCACCATTTGCTTCTCACCTTCATCTCTAGGTTCATAAAACTAGAGACAGGCCAAAGGCCACTACCAGAATCTGGCTCTAAGAGAGAGAAACAATTGAGAAACCCTAATCCTCACGCGTTAGAGAGATAAAGAGAAGATAGAGAGAAATATGAAAGTAATTTTAATTTTATTATCGTAATTACTAAATATCCTTTTACACAACAAAAAAACATTAGTACATGAAAACTTATTAAGGACATAAGAAGTATTTATTCGTTTTGACAATGAATCAATATTAAGGGAATGTAAGGATTGTCATTTCTCTTCTCCATTATCTATATTATGTGGGGCCACTAAATAATCATTTCCACATTTTGTAAGTAAACACATGATTAAGTTGGAAAAAAATTGACTAATCAATTTTTCATTTTCTTTGATGCAAAGTAAACATGCAGTGCTAGCTAGATACTTCAAAATTCAACGGTAGGATACTGACAGTCATCGGCTGGCTATAGCTGGTTGCTGGAATTTTCGGTACCAAGATACCTCTAATTATTATGGCAGCATACCCAGTGTCACCGGTGGCTATTTTCCAGTATCCTGTATGATCACTAATATATGTGTATATATATATATATATATATATATATATACACACTATTATTTAAAGCTCAAGGTTTTTATTATTCAAAACTTTGGCTCTTCTATTTTGTCATTTTGTGGGTTTTTTTCAATTTATTTTCTCTTTTTCTGGATGAAATCGTTTGATGCTTTTTACTCTTTAGTGCAATCATTCTTTACATTATTCTTTATTTTTTAGGCTGAAAAGTTTTTACTTGTTTTATTTTTATTTTTTATTATTTTTTACTTAATATTATTATTATTATTATTTTCATCTTATGTTCTTAACTTTTTGAAAAATATTTTTGATTTGCTCATTTCATTTAGAAATTTTGTATCTAAATTCTTTTTAAATAAAACAAACTTAAAAATTAATATACATATATATGTAACAAATTAAATCCACACGTGCGAAACACGCACATACAAGTAGTATATGTGTGTGTGTGTATATATATATATTTGGTATTCTAAATATAGTGGTTGTATAGGAACCTCACGCCATATCACAATCCAGCAATAATTAAATCCACGAATATGTTCAATCCATTCAATACACTATTAGATTGGATTGGATTGGAATGGGAGGGTTTTAGATTGGATCGGAGTTTCTTGACCCGACATTATGAATTAGAGTGCAGATTGAGAATCTCCTAATTTGTAGAATCCGTGACTCAGAGCTCTACATATTTAAACAGTTGTTTTTTAATTATATATTTCCTAAATACGTATACTTGAATGTAAATTCGTATGCACACTTGAATGTAATTACGTATGCCCCTATTTCGCAGCTCATTAATGTAGTTTTTTTAGGAGAAAGTTGTGAAAACAACCTATCAAATAGATGCATGTTTATGTTTTTTTGTCATTTTTTTAAGTTTGTTTGGATTTTTGATGCTCAAAAAACAAAAACCATTATAATTGGAACAATAATTCAAAAATGTGTTTTTTTAAAGGGTAATCTCTAACGAGCCTAGCTGCCATTTCAGAGGATGGCATCATTTTGATCATATTGATGAAGATACTGATAATGAAAAATGTATTTCTAGTCAATACCTGGGCTGTTTTATATTATAGTATGTTTATTTCGCAGTATCAATCTCTGAATTCGTAAAATATATTACTTAGATCAGACTAGAGGACTAACATATTAATAATGGATTCAAAAATTTCCCAATTTAAGAATTGAGAAATGTATTTCAGATTGATTCTTAATTAGTGTAATCCGATCCGTGAACAATATCCCTGCTGTCAGTTTGTACTATTTCTATGAAATGCCCTAATAAAAGGGTGATTTCCAAGAATGTCCTAAATTTGGTACATCCTTATAATTTTGCCCGCTATTAGAGTAAAGTTGATAATTATATCATTTCATAGTATTTAATTAAATAATTAAAAAACTATAGTAAATAGAAAAAAAAAATACCCCTATCACTTTATTTTCTTCCCTTTTTTATTTATTGGAATAGTGTTCATATATCTCCAACTCCGGTCGCTGGCCGTCTGCCACCGACAGGTCACCGATCGCCGATCGGTCTCCTGTCACCGGTCGCCGGCCGGTTGTTGGAATTTTTTTGCCTTCATAATTCAACAAAGGTGACCGAATGTATCCGTCTTCGGTCACCAACGTCGATATCGGTAGCCAGAATTTTGTTTTATAATAAAATGCGAAACGGATTCTATTAGAATGCAAAATGGATTCTACCAGAATTTGAGAAGGCAAAACTCAGAATGCAAAACGGATTTTGATAGTATGCAAAATAGATTTTAATAAAATGTAAAACGGATTCTACCAGAATCCGAGAATGCAAAACGGATTATGATAAATTACAAAATGGATTCTAATAAAATGCAAAATGGATTCTATCAGATCGTATTCTAATAGAATGCGAAACGGATTCTATCAGAATGCAAAATGAATTATATCATAACGTAAAATGGATTTTACCAGAATCAGAGAAGGCAAAACTCAGATTGTAAAACGGATTTGCATAGAATGCAAAATAAATTTTAATAAAATGTAAAACAGATTCTACTAGAATCTGAGAATGCAAAACGGATTATGATAGAATGCAAAATGGATTCTGATAGCCAAAAAGAATTCTATCAGAATCCGATAATTTAAAATTGATTCTGATAAAATGCAAAATAGATTCTTTCCGAATCCGAGAATCCAAAATAAATTATACTAAAATGTTTTTGAATTCTCTTAGAATGCTCTTTGAACTCTACTAAAATACTTTTTCAATTCTACTAGAATGATCTTTGAATTATACTAGCTAGAATGATATTTGAATTCTACTATGACACTTTTTGAATTCCACTAAAATGTTTTTGATATTCCAGTACAAAATTACACTAATGATAATGAAAATAATCAAAGTAAATACCAAAAACTCAGCCATCAAACAAAGTCTTTAGGAAACTTCATCAAAACCATGGACAAAGTCCTACAAAGGAGGAGAGAGAAAGGCATTTTCACGTGAGTGAGAAAGTGTATAGACAAACAAATTACTAAAAGGATAGAAAGTGTTCTACTACATAGCTTCATTAATCTTCTAGCCTTTGAATAAGCGGTACACCAACGGTAAAAATCAAAGAAATAAGAAAACAAAATTGAATGAAGCAGACATTAAAACAATAAATCAATTGAAACCCATTAAATCAGTAAATCCAATTCAGCAACAATCAAAACAAAATTGAAATCAAATCACAGAAAGCTCTATAATCAATTCTACTATGATTTTGGAATTCTACTATAATGCTTTTTGAATTCTACTAGAATGTTCTTTGAATTCTCCTAAAATGCTCTTTGAATTCTATTAGAATGTTTTTTAAATTCAACTATAATACTCTTTGAATTCTTGTAGAATGCTCTTTAAATTCTACTAAAATGCCTTTCGAATTCTACTAGAATGCTCTTCGAATTCAACAAGAATACTCTTTGAATTCTACTAGAATCCTTTTTGAATTCTACTAGAATGCTCTTTGAATTCAAAGAACATCAAAGAGCATTCTAGTAGAATTCAAAAAGCATTCTACGAGAATTCAAAGAGTATTCTAGTTAAATTCAAAAAGCATTCTAGTAGAATTCAAAGAGCATTCTAACATAATTCAAAAAGCATTCTAATAGAATTCAAGAATCATAGTAGAATTGATTATAGAGCTTTCTGTGATTTTATTTCAATTTTGTTTTGTTTGCTGCTGAATTGGATTTACTGATTTAATGGATTTAAACTGATTTACTGTTTTAATGTCTGCTTCATTCAATTTTGTTTTCTTATTTCTTTAGGTTTTACCATTGGTGTACTGCTTATTCAAAGGCTAGCAGATTAATGAAGCTATGTAGTAGAACACTTTCTATCCTTTTAATAATTTGTTCGTCTGTACACTTTCCCACTCACGTGAAAATGCCTTTCTCTCTCCTCCTTTGCTAGACTTTGTTCAAGATTTTGATGGAGTTTCCTAAAGACTTTCTTTGATGGATAAGTTTTTGGTATTTTGATTGATTATTTTCGTTATTAGTGGTGTAATTTTCTAATGGAATATCAAAAACATTTTATTAGAATTCAAAGAGTATTCTAGTAAAATTTAAAGAGCATTTTAGTAAAATCAAAAAGTATTATAGTAAAATTCAATAAGCATTCTAGTAGAATTCAAGAAGCATTATAGTAGAATTCAAAGAGCATTCTAATAGAATACAAAGAGCATTCTAGTATAATTTGTTTTGGACTCTCAGATTCCGATAGAATCCGTTTTGTATTCTATCGAAATCCGTTTTGGATTATTGGATTATGATAGGATCTTTTTTGACTATCAGAATCCATTTTGCATTCTATCAGAATCCGTTTTGCATTCTGAGTTTGCCTTCTCGGATTCTGGTAGAATCCGTTTTGCATTATGATTGAATCCATTTTGCATTTTAATAAAATCTGTTTCGCATTCTATCAGAATGCAAAATTTCAGCGATCGGCCGGAGACCGGCGACCTACATATGACGCCGGTGACCGAAGCCGAATATATCTGGTCACCTTTGTTGAAATGTGAAAAAAAAAAAATTCCGACAACCAGCCGGCAATCGTAGACCGGCCAGCGATTAGTGACCTGTCGGCGGCAGGCAGCCGACAAATGAAGTTAGAGATTTATGAAAACTATTCAAATAAATAAGAAAGGGAAGAAAATAAAGAGATAGGGGTATTTTTGTTTATTTACTTTTTTATTTAATTATTTAATTAAATATTATGAAATGAAAAAATTATTAACTTTACTTTTATAAAGGGTAAAATTACGATGAATTACCAAACTTAGGGCACTCTTGCAAATCACCCATAAGATGTATGTAAAACCAAACCGGCCTGAAACCTTGAGTAGGCATTTAGCCCAACCCGATCCCATTTACGCTTTACTCTTTTAAGGGACCATTTAAAAAAAAAACTGAACAACATTTTTAGACGTTAAATCTCTTCCTATCACTTTTTTTATCTTCTATTTTCTAAAAACTCAAACTTCAGAAATTTATAGTTTTTTTTTATTTTAAATCGAAATAAGATTATTTTTTCTTTTAAATCACACAAAATGACCAAAGAAATGAAATAAGATTCATATTGCATATTTTTCTTTTCGAACACATTGTTATATTATTTTTTATATCACAGTTTATATTTCAATATATACTTTAACCAAATACATATTTTAATTCCAATTTACAAAACTCCACTTCCAACTATTATTTCAAATGAGAGGGTTTTTTTTTTTTTTTTTTTTGAAGATTTTGATTGATAATTTGATTCTGCATCATTATGCACTATCTTGCTAGATCAAGTTGTTGTGTTTTTTAAATCCTCCTTATTAATAAAAAAAAAAAAAAAGGAAAAAAAGTTGTTGTATTTTACTTTTATTTATTTTCGTTTAAAGTGTATTAATTTATATAGCTGGTAGATTCAACTGCCAGCTACTTGAAGTGAAATTGCAATTAATATTGGCATCAGATCATGAAGAAAAACTTTATCTTCTACATTAAAGTTGAGCCAAACATTGAGAAACAATTTGTTGCCTTGCTTTTGCCACTCTTGTGGCAGAATTTCGTTAGACTTTGATTTTCAATTCTTTAATTCCAATCTTCATCTTAGACGGCACCTATTATATATATATATATGTAGTATATAGTGTAGTGTGTGTGTGTGTCCCCTCCTCAATAAGGCGCCACTTAAACAGGCTATGATTAGTCCATCCTATGATTAATTTTTTTTTTTTGGGGGGAAAAAGTCCATCTTGTGATTCTATATTCTGTATATGCCTATGTAAACGTACTAACCGTTTTGTACTTAAAAGCATAAACTTAGATTGGACAACATATTTTTATTCGGAATTAAGGCTATTATAAGAATTTGGTACTCAATTTAAAACACAAGATCTACTCTTCCATGTTAAACCTAAAAAATTTAGACATTTCAATAGAAAAATTATTCTTTGACATAATAAAATCTTTGATATCAAATTTAGAATATTTTCTTTGAAATTTAGGCATTATAGGAATGAGGTCCTAAAATTTAAAACACTTGATCTACTCTTCCACGTTTAAGTGTAAGAGCATCTTCAGTCTGATGTTAAATTTGGTCATTTCAATAGAAAAATTACTCTTCGACATAATACTATCTCTAATATTAAATTTAGGAATCTTTTCTTCGCAATTTAGACTTTATATATAAAAATGCGGTCCTGAATTTTAAAGCACAAGATCCACTCTTTCACATTGAATGTATAAGAGCATCTTCAATCCGACGTTAAATTTGAACATTTCGATAGAAAAAAATACTCTTTTATGTAATGCTATTTCTTGTATATTAAATTTGGAAATTACTATATTTATTGAAAATTTATACTATCATCAAATAACAAATGTCAAATTTAAATATTTGATCCTTGCAAAAAAAATCAAAATATTTGATTGCTACTAAATGATCTTTTATATATATATATATATATATATATATTATGATAGAAAAGTAGCAATTATTACTTGATATATTGACTTATTCGTTTAATAATTATAACATTATTATTTTCAAATAATTTAAATACTGAAATTTTGATTTAGGAATTTTAAAGTTTAATTATGATAACAAAAGATAGATATAGGCATATAGCATAAAATTAACACTATACATTGGAAACTTAAATAATGATAGCATATCAAATATGTTACTTTATATTTCTTTTAAAGTGTACACATTGACATGGATGTTAATTGTAGATGGTCTAACGAGCAAAAATAAAAAATAAAAAATAAAAATTCGTAGGTCTAACAAATATCATTCATCCATTACCAATTATTCGTTCACGTGATGAAATCAATTGTTAGAATAGCTAATATGTATACCTCTTATAAAAATCCCATTTAACCTAGAATGTGAGAATAAAAGAAGAAAAATATTGAAGTTGGATGATGGTTCAGTAATAATCACCGACCGTTGCTGACTTGCTGTAATAAACATGGCATAGTAGTATAAGTTGATCTCAACGGCAAGTTTGTTAGAAATTAATAGGATACAATTATAAAGGTTGGTTGATAGGTAGGTAATGAAACTTTTTGTTTTGTTTTAAATTTATAGCTAATACTGTTATCTGTGAGAACTCGAAAGAACTTTTTTTGGGAATTTGGGGAGTGAAAAAGTGGAGAAAAACCTGTAACAGGCCAACGTCCTTAGGTGAGTTGGTAGTGCACTCGTTCTCCTCGCTGAATATTTGGATTTATGTAGTCACCATCGTGTTAGTCGGGGTATATAGGATAATCTACTTCATGAGGAATCCATATATCACACTACGAGAACATTTATCTCCCTTGAGTTATCTAGGCATTCTAACTTCTACCCCTATAATTTATTTTTCATTATAAAAAAAAAAAAAAAAACCTGTAACAGATTCTTGGTGAGATTAATAAATGATCTCATGGATCAATGTCACATTTTGGTCCCAACAACCACTATAAAATTTTTAGGTGCTCTTCCCTTGTTTGCTTTATTTCTTTGAAAGTGCATCAACTAATCGATCTACTCTAACTTGACATGGACACTCTTTTTTATTTTATTTTATTTTTAAACAAAGAAACTAGAGCCAATAACACCACAAATTTGTAATGTAGAAAAAAGATTTATTAACTGGATATATATCCTTCATAACATGAAATGAAAAAGAAAAAAGAAACCTATTTGACTTTTATTTTTTAATTTTTATAAATAACTAGTGACAATATATCTAGTATTTACTGAATTCATGAGTACGATTTCAAACCAATTTTTATAGATTAGATCAATTTAAAAAGGTTTTAGACTAATTACTATAATAAATTAAGATTTTCCCAAATTCAAGGGTTTTGAATTGGATATTAGATTGAACATTCGAACTTATTATTTCTATTAAAATTCTACTTAAAAACAAACCCCAAAAAAAAAAAAAAAAAGGGAGAATGAGTGCGGTCATGTAATTTTTTTTGTTTGTTTTTAATAAAAATTCTGAAAATGGGGATTAGTTAGATTAATGTCTCTTTTTTCTATCTATTTTATAGGAAATCTAATGAATAGTGTTAACCCGAATTAATTCAAAATACAGATAATAAAATGAGTTTTTAAATTATGTAATATTGAGAACAATAGTAGTTGTTGCATTTATAATTTAAAAATAATTTCACATCTGACTCTAATATGAGTTGTAGAGTATGAATCTCCCAATCTCTAAGTTTAGAAAATAAAAAATAAAAAATGAACGATAATAAAATGAGTACATACAAATGAGATGGATTTAAAAGAGAGAAAAAGGTAACTTTTATTTATCTTATTACTAAGAAAGGAAATGAAGGGCATGTAATAGGCTCCACAATTTGAAATTATTACTATTATCTTGAATAAAAATTAAAAAAAAAATTCACGACGTTGTCGAACAAGAAGAAGAATTTTGGAAAAGAACTGAAAAGAAAACTGGTAGGAACACTAATTTTAATATTGATTTTTAAACATTAAATTTGAATTATATGTGAATTGTTAATTTTTTTGTTAGTCAAAATTTTAAAGATTATTATGATTGTACTTATTTATAAAAAAAATTAAATGAGTTGGTATATAAAAATTGAGATTAAAGTTAGATTTAACCTTTGTTTGGTCGAGTGGAAAAGGAAGAGGAAGGAAAATAGAGTAGGGATTTTGGAGAGAAAAATGGAATTTTTGTTGTTTGGTAGAGAGGAAATTAGGAAGGAAAATTAAAAATCCATAGGCTCCACCGTTTTTTAATCCATCCAACTTTTGGAAGAAAAGTGAATGGAAAATTTTTGACAAAACAAATTTTTTACAAATAAAATTTAGCTGATGCCCCCAAACTTATCACTTTTTGATAACATACCCTTCAAATTTCTAATTTTGATAATTTACCTTTTGAACTTGCTAAATTATAGCAATGTATCCCCTATCAATTAATTTTCTGTTAAATTGATTATAAAAAACCCATGTATACCTCATGTGAATACCGAAAAAACCTATTTTCAATTAAAAATTTCCAAATATAGTGTAACCCTAATGCAAATATTCTAATTTCAAATAATTAATTTAGTGTAAAATTAACTAAAAGGGGTATATTGCAACAATTTAGCAAGTTCAAGAATAAATTACCAAAATTAAAAGTTTGGGGGGTAAGTTGTCAAATGATAATAAGTTTAGGAAGTATCAGTGCTAAATACTTTGTAAATGTGGATAAATTCTTATTTTGACCTTAATCTATCATCATCTTCTAATTTATATGAGGTTAAAATTATAAACTACATTTAATTAGATTTTTTTTTTATATATTTTCTTTCTCTTCTACCAAATAATATGATAAAAAACATATTTTATTTTATCACGTAGAGATTTTATTCTTTTTTCCTTTTTTTTTATTTTTCATCTCTCTTCTCAAGCATAGCATTAGAAAGATCACGTGGCCTTGTCCAACTAAGGTAGAAGCCAAGAGATATAGCCACGTGGAACTAGCTAGGCAATCCACGTGTGGAGCCAAAAATTAATGCACCACCGAATACCGATCGGTCGATCAAATTTCTTTCTTCCCCATAACAAAGAATAACCTACTAGCGCACTGCAAGATAAAACTGCTCAACTGTTTTTGTTTTCCCTCTTCCCAATATAGCCCTCATTAAAAACTAATCGGTCAGTTCAGCTGCCAAAAAAGAAAAGTCATTTATCTTTATCTTTAATTTCTTTTTTTATCTTTTTTTTTTTTTTTTTCTCAGAAGAATTCCAGTTGACGTGCAGATATTCAGAATTGCTAGCTAGCTTCACAACAACCTAGCTGTAATTGTCGAATAGCATATAATCATAATTGTTATCCAACTGATCGACAAACGTTTCTTGAATGCGATGAAGATGGATGATAATATATATATATATATATGACTTTGACTTTTGCTTCTTTTTTTTTAATCAATTTATTGTAGACTATTCAAAATGTGTGGGGCTTCTTTGATATTGGTGTTGGAGTATTCAATACTAGTACTTATCAAAGTAAATTTAACTTAGCTCCATTTTAAATCCGGACTCTACGTTTAGGTTTTTACATGTTCTGATACAGATTTTAGTTGACGAACGCACGTTTCTCGGTGCGAGTATAGACAAATAAAACAAAAGATAAAAAATTTATATGATAATAACTAGACCGTCACATGATAACTCAGAAAGAATGACGAAAACACTATATATAAAAAATACATTTGTTATTTTAATATTAGATAATGAATTTCATGAGAGGCCAAATTTATATTTTAAAACACCCACAATAAAAATTCCATGCTATTAATAATCAACAACCGGTAGATAATTTAATTCATGTAATAAAATCCCATTCACTAAAAAAAAAAACTTTAGTTACAATATTTTTTATGAAATTTTTAATCATGACATTAAATGTGATTAAATGTCATTTTTAGTCCGAAGTTTTTGTTGTGATTAGAATTTTTAGCCATAATTTAGTCATGGTGTGATTAAAACTTTTTTTGTAACTAACATCTGATGATTAGAAGCTTTAGTTACAATAACTAATTATATATTAATCACAAAATAGTAACTAAAAGTGACATTTAATCACACAGAAATATTGGGACTAAAAGTATTGTTAGAAATTGTTGAACGTACTCCCTTTTTTTTTGTTTTTGTTTTGTGTGATAATAGCATAATCATTAAAGTACATCGTGATCATTATGATTAGCGTATATAAAGGAAAGGACTACGTGACTACATGACTTGGCAATCATTTAATAGAAACATTAAATTTCTTTGACAGATACATAGAGTAGTTGAACAAAGTTGTTTTGACTCATTCTACTTATACAATCACTAAAGTCTAGAGTTACGTATAGTTATATCTGACGTTCTAGAAAAAGGGATCATCATTTCTCATAATACAATATTTTTGAAATAATTTTATGCTGAAAAAAATAAAAAAAAATTGAAATAACTTAACTTTTTAATGTTCCATTTGTACTGAACATTGTCATATATTCTAAGATTTTTTTTTTGGCTAAATAGTAAAGTAGGGTATTTATTACAAGGAAAGTATGGTCTTCTCAGAACAGTACATAAAAACAAAGCAATTACGCAAATATATATAACCATCATAAAAAAGAAGATCCTGTACCCATTACATACATAAAGGGCAACTGATAGGGGCAACTGATAGACTCTCTGACTACATTATACATGTATACACACACACGTATATATATATATATATATATATATATAAACTGTTAGTTTTAGTACTGTTGGTCTAATACAGGTCTCGCTGAAGAAAATCATGGAGTCTGAAGAAGGAATAAGATTGAGAAAACCAGATCTGAAACCAGTAGAAACAAAAGTAAAGAGCAAAGAAAGAGATGAAGAAGATAAAAAGGAGTCATGTACTGCGGAAGAAGAGCCGGTGAGCCCAGCAGGGCGTATGTTCCATGAACCAAACTTCAACGTGCATGTCCTCGCAATCATGGGCTCCAAGTACAAGATTCAACCCGATGTCGCCATTGCCAACGCCCCTAAAACTCTTCTCAAACACCCCCGCTTTTCTAGTTTGCTGGTAAGAAGCCCAATATTATTCCCACATATATATATATATATATATATGTACACACCTGAGTTTTATATTTGTATATATCTTTTTCTTTTTCAATAAATTAAGCTTGAGAATTTCTTCTAATAATTCACAGATATACACACCTACATCTATATATATATATATATATATATAGATATAGACACAAAGAGTTGTTTGATTATTTTAACTATAAAAGACCCTAAAAAATTAATTATTAGATTATTGGAGACAACATTTTTGCCCTTTTCGCCTATATATGTTACAACTACTAAATAAAAACTCTTAAAAATTGTGTACCAAAAAGAAAAGGTTTGAATTGACAATCCTAGATAAGTCTAAACTGTTTAAATTTTATATTACTTTTGTTAAACCGAATAATTTCGATTGATTTGATAGATCAAAACTGTGTGAATTCTTTGTTAATTTTTTTTCCTGAAAAATTGAGTTAGGAAAATATTTCTATGACAGGTTGAGGACGAAGGAGGAAAGATGAAATGGGTGAGAACAGAGGTGGACTTGAACAAGCACGTGGTAGTTCCCGAAATCGATCCGAACATTGAATCCCCGGACAAGTTCGTGGAAGACTACATCTACAACCTCACGAAAACCGGCCTCGACAAGTCGAAACCGCTGTGGGAAGTCCACATCCTAAACCTCACAACCTCTGACGCCAAGGGCGTGGCCGTGTTCCGGATCCACCACTCGCTCGGCGACGGCATGTCGCTGATGTCACTCCTCCTGGCCTGCACTCGGCAAGTCGCTGATCCGACGGCGTTGCCAACACTTCCCACGAGGAAATCGGACGGCCGCAACGGCGGCTTCATCCGGAGATCCTCGCACTGCTTCTTCGGGATATGGTGGCTTCTCGTCCTGTTTTGGAACACCTTCGTTGATGTCCTTATGTTTATGGCCACTTCTTTGTTCTTGAGAGATACGAAGACGCCTATTTCGGCTCCTCCGAACAGTGAGCTTAATCCTCGTCGGATTGTTCATAAGACGGTCAGTTTCGATGATATGAAGTTGGTGAAGGATGCTATGAACATGGTAATTCGTTTTCTTCTCACTCCCTTCTTTCTATATCTCGAATTAACAAAAGAATAATGCTACCGAAACCAATTCGAGTATCAACTTTATTTTAAGTATAAATATATATGATATGTGAGTTATTATTTTTTTAGTGATAAGTTTTTAAAATTAAAGATGATAACTTATTATGATGTAAATTAGTATTTAAAATTTTAAAATTAGATTCGATTTATCTAACATTAAATGACAGTCATAACAAATTTTAAATACCACGTCATAAAAAAAGTGACCACATCATTTTTTTTAATTGAGAAAATCTAATTTATTAATTTATTATGGACACTCATTTTATTAATTAAAAAAAACTTTTAAATTTCAAATATATGACTTATAAGAACCTCAATCCCATCCCTATATATGCTGAGCTAGCCCCAAGAAGACCAGTAATAGCATCATCTTATAATAGTATGCAACTTGTTGAAATTTCCATATTATAAGAGATTTATTTATTTATTCTAATTTTTGCTGAAGAATTAGATGAGATTTGTATGGTTCCAAAACGTGGCTTCTATGGATTTCCAAAAAAATAAAAAATAAAAAATAAAAAAGCATCATATGCATCAAATTGGATAAATAAATGAAAATGAAATATAACGCTCTAAAATGATGACTTATATGAACGTCAAAAGGAGCTAATTAATTTAATTATTATATTGTGCTGTACAAGTTTGAACACAATTATATGCAGTATATATTCGACGAGTACAATAATTGAAGGCAAATTTGGTAGAAAACTTTAATGGTTTAAACTCAGGTTGTAGGTAGAGTATATATTTTTATTTTGCACCATAAAAATCTTTCCTGAAATCAAATGGTTGGGTATTATCTTAGGACCCAGAAGATCAGATCCTCCGATCATGCTGTCCTCTAGAAATTGAAATTTCAACCTACTTTTATTTGTTATGTCCGTATCACTTAACACTAATCAAGCTACCACTTGCGGAGAGATTGATTTTTTTTTTTTTTTTTGTATGTGTCAGAAATGTTTAATTATTGACTATTCATAAATAGTAATAAAACATATATATATATACACACACACACGTGATTACATATATAGTTTAACGGTAATTTTACATCAAACTTTATCAAAAAAGTGAAGAGTTTAAATCTCTCTATCCTAACGTAAAATAAAATAAAATAAAATAAAATAGAAAGAAGAAGTATTATTTGCGCAATATTTCTCCAAAAAGATTGCTTTAAAATAATGTAATATTTATGTTATGGTATTCAATAATGAGATTTTTTAGATAGAGAGTATATGGCTCGCATTTCTAAATATTACATCTCAATTTTAAATTTAAAAATTCCTTTTTAAACTCCTCACTTCCTTACATTCACTGAGCTGGCCTCAACAAAATGATTAATAATCTTATAAGTGGTTGCGCTGGAAATACATTATTATGCGTGGAAAAAAAAAAAAAAAAAAAAACAAACAACAACTCATACAGTTGGATGAGGTTTAAAAACAATCTTATTAGTTTTTATTAGATGACAACTTAAAACGATAATTTCACGTTTAACTTCATAATTAAAAATATTTTTGAGATTGAATGAGGGAACTAAATGGTGTGTGTACAGTAGTAGTACTTTTTTCTATATTATCCGTGATCTTGTATTGCTTTTCGCTTTGCAGACCATAAACGATGTTGCCGTTGGAATCACACAGGCTGGTTTGTCCAAGTATCTCAACAGAAGATATGGTGAGCTTTTTGTAATTCAATTCTGAGATATTTGTTTTTTCAATTAATTTTATAATATCAATATTCACTGCAAGAAAGCCACATTATATATATATTTTTATTTTTCTTTATTTTTTGAAATGGAAAGCCAGCCCCTAATTTGTCTCTGCATTTGGTGCGTTACTTATATAGGTGAGAAAAATGGTTATGATAAAGGGGCATCCGAGACCAAAAATAATCTTCCAAATAAAATTCGCCTCAGATCTGTTTTGCTTATAAACATTAGACCATCAGCAGGAATTCAGGTCAGTTGTCACTAATAATATATGTATATTTATGTATGAAAGGTCTTGGATCCATTACCTTATGATATCCGGCACTTGTAACTTTTTGTTTAGAAAAATTTGCGACAACTAGTTGAATTGCTTATAATTTTCTATTTAAAATCTTGCCACCAAAAAAAAAAAAAAAGTTACAAGTGGCGTATAGAAAAGGTGCCGGATAACAGTCCATCTCTAGTTTATATATATCATATATATATATATATATTTTTCTATCTCTATATATTTATTACACGTTAATTTCCACATATAAATCTTTTTTTTTTTTTTTTTGGGGAAATTTTTGACATATAACTTTCGTGTTCATAAATATAGGCTTATGTAACTTTCCTCCCTCTCTGTTAGTTTTTTACTTTTATTTTTTATTTTTTATTTTTTAACATAAATAAGCAGGAATTAGCTGATATGATGGAAAAGGACACAGAAGCAAAATGGGGAAATTGGGTTGGATATATACTCCTTCCATTTGACATTGGATTAAGGGATGACCCATTGGACTACATTCGCAAAGCCAAGAAGACCATTGATCGAAAGAAGCATTCTCTTGAAGTTCTTGTCACTTCCGCTATTGCAAACTTTGTTCTCAGATTGTTGGGCATCAAGGTATCTTTTACGCATCACATTTTCCAACCTATAAACAAATTTAGAACCGAAAGTATGGACCATCCAGCCCGGTTCATGCTGGTTTAGAAGGGAATATGAGTCTGTCGGGGTCATAGATTTTTTATGAATTTTTTAATGACAAAAATTGAAAGGATGAGGCCAACCCGACAGAGATAGCAATAATTCTTGTTGGGACGGGCTCCACCAGGCCAAGCTTTGAATGAATGGGGATGAGGGACAGTACTCGGTGATGGGAATTGGGACGGGTAAATTAGAAGTAGGGGTGGGACAGAAAAAGAATTTCCCACCCCAACTCCGTCGTGATATACAATTAATGTTACTACATATATTTTTTTAAACTTGATTAGATTATTGTAGTAAAAATAACAGTAATTACTTATAACTACAGTTTTTTTTTACTAAGATAAAAGATTTTAAAAAAGATAATTATTAGTGAGTAACCTTAATTAGTTGCAAATATTGAGAACTTAATTTGTTTTATGAAACCTTTTGTAAAAAAAAGATAATGCTAGTTTTAATTGCTAAATAAAAAGATAATGCTAGTTAGTATTTGTTAGTTAGTGATTTGGTTTTTAAAATTTGTATAAAACCTTTTTGGCTTTACTTTTAAGAATTACTTTACGCACCACCTCTGCCTTAAATTTGGTGGTTTTGGCAAGTAAAAGGGTGGGTAGGGTATGGGTACAAGTATGGATATGGGAGTGGGAGAAAAGTATACCCGCCCCGTCCTGCCCCATTGCCATCCTTGCCTATCCATCCGTTTTTATACAAGGATGGGAGTATAGATAAAGATCTTGAGGGTAGGAAATAGGGATGAGAAAGCATCCTTTGCGCTCGTCCCACCCACGCCATTGCCATCCTTACGATTTGAATCATAAATTAAGAACCTAGCCTTACGTGCCAAATTTCAATGTTGGGACCGGCCCAACCTCCTTATGCAGGCTAGGCCGAATTTGGGATACAACTAAGGTTAAGTTTTTTTTTTTTTTTTTTTGGGATTTTTTTTTTTTTTTGGGATTTTTTTTTTTTTTTTTTTTTTTTTTGTATTTATAGCTAATATATGGAGGTATATATATTTTCAATTAATTTTAAGGTGATTGGATAAATATATAATAAAAAATAGATTATGATTTGATAGGGCATTCATGAATACTACAGGTGTAAATAGGATTTCCTTGGCGTATTATGTTGTTTGTAATGGTAATTTATGCATAAACTTGATATAAAATATACGAGAAAATGGTAACAAGACTAGGTGACTATAGTCTATGTATACTAAAAACAATATATGTTTTTTATTTGATAATAGTCCTAACACTATTATATGCCTTATGTTTTGTTAACAGAGAGCAAGTGCTCAATCCCACAAAATTTTCTGCAACACCACATTCGTTTTCTCCAATTTACCCGGACCACTTGAGGAAATTGGTATTTACGGCCATGAATTATTATACCTCGCTCCAACTTCTTATGGCCAACCACATGTAAGCTCTCAATTTTTTTTGTACCCAAAATCAATTAGATTTTTTATTTTTTAATTTTTATGTTTTCTTAGCCTTTTTTGTTTTATTGTTTACATATCGAATAAGGGATTATTTGAACAACATTTTCATATGAAATTTTACAACTCAACTTCAAAACTCTCAAATCTACATCTCATTGTCTCGCTCTCTTTCATTTTCAAAAACATTAAACTTCAAAATTTTATAACTTTTTTATTTCAGGTCAAAATGAGATTTTTTTTTTTAATTGCACTAATGCTTAAAGTAATGAAATATGTAAATATTTTGCAAACACATTTTAAATTTTTACACTATTTTCCATATAACAGTTTATTTTCAATTTACACTTCAATCATACACACGTTTTAGTTCCAACCTATTCTAATATTCAACTCCAGTTATTGTTCCAAACATGTCCTAAAATTACATTAAAGATAAAGGAAGCAACCTTGTTAATTAATTAGCTCTTTTTTGTACACGTTGTTTATTGCAGGCGCTGATGGTTAATTTCCAGAGTTACATCAACAAGATGACAATTGTTCTGTCGGTGGATGAAAATGTTTTTCCAGATCCTTACAAGCTCTGTGATGATATTGCAGAGTCGCTTAAGCTCGTTAAAGATGCTGTCGTGAAAAGGGGCTTGTCAGCAACTGCTCAAAATTGAAAAAACAGATCATTTACAAGGAATTATCAGGCCCTATATATTAATTATAAATTCAAGAATTTCAAACCAATTATTATACATTTTTCAAATTATTTATCATTATCAGGTTGTTTATTGATTTCATCTCAATTAAGTTGATTATTTTGTCTATGATTGTCATGAAACGATTGAAATGATGCAATAATCTTTGATTATAAAGTTGCTTTTTGAAGTCAAGGTTCATTTGCTTCTCTATTTGGTTTTATAATAATCTTTAATTATCGTTTTACTAGTTAATAATCTTGGTAATTATTAGATCGAATTTAAGAAATCTTGATCAGCGGCACCGCTGCCCGCATGACCTCACGGTGCCATCGAACTCTTTGCGACACCGTCGGTCTCCTTGCGGTGGTGCCCGTCTCTTCACGGTTCGTCGGTATGAGGTGGGAGACACAGAGAGAGGAAAAATGACTTGAACAAACTCTAAAGGTATGATCGTAAATAGCCCTTTTTTGGGAAGTTTATAATGACACTGAATCTACGAAAAATCGGTTAATTAGTAAATTTTCTCTTAATCTGAGCATTATGTGATTAAAATAGTGGAATACAGATTTCAATCCGATTGTACGATCTTGCATAGAAATATAGTACTGGCGTCCTAAACTTTTATTTGAGATCACTAGAGGTGTTGGTGATAATACTACTATAGTGGAACTTTTGTCCACTATGCGAGAGTTTTAGTAGATGTTGATCTATCCGAAGATCTATAGAAAACAGTTCTTGTTGAAAAAAATGGCTTTTTAGCTTTTTGCTTCAGTCGAATACGAAAATTTTACCATATTTCTCTAGGTACACTACAAAAGTCTATTTATTATAGGCACTCCATTGCTAACTGTTGCCGTAATGGTCGTCCTTCTAAAGCTCGACCTAAAAATGAGCAGGAGTAAAAGAAACCACAGGTTCGATGATCTTTGTTTGCGTCCACTGGAATTAACAAAAACATTGCCGATCTCAGATACTATTTCAATCACATTGTCTTCTATTGAGAATTTTTAATTAGTTAATCTAGCTATGAAGGAAGCCAATGCTGTGGCCAGACTTTCTTGGTCGCATTAAGTTGAGGAAGCAAAAGGAGTGTTCATGCCCGTCATATCAAAAAAAAAAAAAAAAAACAACGAAACAACAAGTATCAAAGTAATTATGTGTCATCTTCAAATAGGGGCATAGAGGGTGACGAGGTTTTGCACTCCAGGAACAAGAAGTCAGAAAAGAACGTTGATCATTATACATTATTCAAAAAAAGTGGAGATTATGATTTTAAGATCTCTGTGACAAGTTGGAATATGTAAAGAAAATATAAGCGAAATAATAAAGATGGTTGTAGCGTCTATTTCCATCAAATTCGTCGCACCAAATTCTCTTTCTAAAATGACCACAGACGAGGTCTCCTATACACGTTTTGGGCCACCAAAACCATAGCCCATTATACAAATGGCAATTTTTTTTTATGCTAACAAAAAAAAAAAAAAAAAATTTACATATACAAATCTAAAGATAATTCAACAATGACTTGATTTTATTCTACTTTGTAAAATTCAAATTTTTTCTTTTCCAAGTTAAAAAAGAAAAGATGATTAAGGATACAAATAGCATATTTTGTTTTCCTTTTTCTTTGTCACTTTTTTTTTTTTTTTTTTCTGGATAGAGACACATTTTTTCCTTTGGGTTAATTTCATTAATAGCACATGTATGAATTTTATTATTAAAAATAACACAACTTTTTTTCCTTCATTACTAGCACTGTCCCGTCATCAAAACCTATGATATGTGGGGCCTGGCAGCATTTAATGTATACCAAATTCCGGGTTTACCCTCATCTCCCACCAGCCCAAATATCCCTCTTCCTCGCATGCCCTAAAAAATATTTTCAAACCAGCATCTACAGTGTTTTAGAGAAAGAATCTGAAATCTAGAGAGAGAAAGAGTTGCCATCGGTCGGAACCGCTCCAAAATCGCTCGTCTGAAACTACCACGAAAGCCCTCTATAAACCGCTTGGAAGTATGTGAATGTCGGAGAATCTTCTAAAACTACCCATGTCGAAACTCACAAAATTGACTGAGAAAAACATTACTACCGAAAAGAGGTATCTCCGAGTAATGGCTTCGGCATATAAAAGGCCACCGGCAGAGAAAAGTTCTAAAAAACCGGCACCAGAGAGCGAAAGAAGGGTGGCCAAGGAAGGGTTGAAGAGAAAGCAGGGGGAAATCGAAATTGAGGAATCAAAGAAGCCGAAAAGTGCCGTAGAAGAAAAGATATCAGAAGTTGAAGAGGTAAAAATGTTGCTTTTTCATTTTTATGTTTAAAATGTTGCTTTTTCATTTTTATGTTTAAAAAGTTTGCATTTTTTAAATTATTCAGTAAGAATGTGCACTGTACTTGAGGACGTTTGTAGTTTTTATTGATTATGTAAAAAAAAGTTTGTATTTTTATATGTGTTTTTAATGAGATTCTACATTTCTAATTGATTTGTTGAAAAAATTTGCACAAAATACATAAAATTTGTATTTTTATCTGAATTTGTAACATAAACACAAAGTTTGTTTATTTGGTATTTGAGTTTTGTTGATGTTTGGTTAATTGTAGGTGATATCGGAAAATACGGTTGGCTGGTTATTTATTTTGAAATCATCTTGGAATTTTTGTATTGGTAATTTTTATAATGACTTTCTGGTCATAATAAAAATCACTCAGATTTATGTTATTTTCAGCTGGTCATTTTTATGATGACTTGTTGGTCATTTTTATGTTGACATGCTAGTCATCAATTATTCATATTTTTGTTATTTTCCGCCAGGTAATTTTTATGATTACTTCTCGGTTATAAATATAATTACTCATTTATGTTACCCATAACATTACCGCATGTTCAATATGTTCGATACGTACCGGATAGTGAAATTACCCGGGTCAAAATAAATACTTTCATTAACATTACGGAGACATATAAAAACTTGCAAGAGTGGTTGTCACCCTGACAGTACGAGGGCGTGATCCATTAGCTATGCATTCAACAGTTTCTGAAGTTAAATACGCTTGATTGGGCTGGGCAGGTCTTACACAACATTATAATGCGTTTGACAGATCACTCAGGAATGGGTGATGCTCTATGGTTTGAGGCTGGTGAAGACCTGGGCAGATTTTTCATCAACGAGTTCTGCCTAATAACCGGCATGAAATGTGTTGGGTCTACTTATCTCGCACCGGTGGTCGATAACCGATTAATGACAAGATATTTTTCGCCATTGAGAGGTGTGTCGAGAGAACATTTAGAGCTGCAGCTGTCGAATGCAAACTTTGACAACGACAACGATACTGTCAAACTTAGCCTCTATACATGATATTTTGCATTCCTCTTGCAAATGCAAACTCCGTTAAAATAGACCCGAAGTATTTTGCCCTGGCCGATAACTTGGCTGAGTTCAATGCTTTTCCTTGGGGCGTGCTTTCATGGGAGGCAACCCGAGCTGTAATCTGTAATGCAGTTGAAAACAGACTGTCTTCAAATAGAATATCATTAAAGAAGTCTGACAAAGTTTATTACAGTATTACGGGCTTTCCTCATGCCTTACTCGTTTGGGCATATGAGAGCCTCCCAACGATAGCAGCCAAATTCACCACCAAGTACGTTGAGGCCATTCCGCGTATACTATCATGGACCTCCGCCGATAATGTAAAGTTTGATGATTTGATGTCGGCTTTTACCTCTAAAGAAAAGAAACAAGTAATTATATACTTTATATATATTTATGTAAGTAGTGTCATTTACAAGTGTTGGTCATCTACATAATGACCGGATGGTCATTTTGGCATTGACCATACCGTTGTTAGTGTCAATACCAATGTCGGTCATTTACAAAATGACCGGGTGGTCATTTTTGTAATAACCATACATTTGCTAGCATAAATACTATTATGGGTCATCTACATAATGACCGGGTGGTCATTTTTGTATTTACCATACATTTGTTAGTTTCAATACCAGTGTCGGTCATTTACATAATGACTGAGTAGTCATTCATGTAATGACCATACATTTGCTAACGTGATTACCATTGTGGGTCATCTACATAATGACCTGGTGGTGGTCATTTTTGTATTTACCATACCTTTGTTAGCTTAAATACCAGTGTCATTCCTGTAATGACCATACCTTTGCTAGCGTGAATACCATTGTGAGTCATCTACATAATGTCCGAGTGATGGTCATTTTTGTATTTATCATACCTTTGTTAGTTTCAATACCAGTGTCGGCCATTTATATAATGACCGGGTAGTCATTCATTTAATGACCATACATTTGCTAGCGTGAATACCATTGTGGGTCATCTACATAATGACCGGGTGGTGGTCATTTTTGTATTTACCATACCTTTGTTAGCTTCAATACCAGTGTCGGTCATTTACATAATGACTGGGTGGTCATCCTCTAATGACCATACATTTGCTAGCGTGAATACCATTGTGGGTCATTTACATAATGACCGGGTGATCATTTTTGTATTTACCATACCTTTGTTAGCTTCAATACAAGTGTTGGTCATTTACATAATGACTGGGTAGTCATTCCTGTAATGACCATACATTTGCTAGCGTGAATATCATTACTGGTGACAACTCTTTCTCTCTCTAGATTTCAGTTTCTCTCTCTAAAACACTGTAGATGTTGGTTTGAAATTTTTTTTTAAGGCATGCGAGGGAGAGGGATATTTGGGCGAGTGGGAGATGAGGGTAAATCCGAAATTTGACATACATTAAATGCTACTGGACCCCACATTTCATAAGCTTTGATGACGTAACAGAGCTAATAATAAAGGGAAAAAAATGATACTATTTTTAATAATAAAATTCGTACAGATACTATTAATGAAATTAACCATTTTTCTTTATAAGCAATGACACATCTTTTCAGGATAACTGTTGCGTCAGGTTAAAATAACTGTCACCTTATTTGACAAGAATGTAAACAGATGAGAAATAAATGGTCTTTTTTTTTTTATTATATTCGAATTAATCTCAAAGTTGACGTAGCAAAAAATGAGCTGTACTTTTCCATTTTTAAGACACATTCCAAAGAGGTAGTTAGCCCCTAAATTTAGTTACCGCCTCAACTTAATTACACGGTTTGCCTACGCGTTACGATTCACATCATCAACAACAAAAGAGAGAACACACACAAACCAAAACAAATCAAACAAATTAAAAGAGATTATCAATAAACCCCTTGATTAAAAACACAAATAAATATAGGACTAGACCCAAAAAAAAAAAAAAAAGCATTTTCAAACCATTAAATTTGCCCTTACTTGAGTTTCATTCTCAATTCTCTACAGCGTATTCTTTTTTTCTTTTTCTCTTATTTGAATATGGGTAGTAGTTTGAGGATGGAATCTTCTTGGTCTGCAACATCGGCTACAAGAGCATATCTTGATACCATTAAACTGGTCAGTTTCCAATCTCTATTTTTTTTCTCCTTTTTTTATTTATTTTAATTTCTCTTTCTGATTCATATCATATTGGTCTTTGGTGGGGATGATTGTTCTTGTTTTTTTGACAAGGCTATTACATATATATATTGAATAAATATATATATATATATATGTATGTATATGGTCATCCGGCCCTCGTTTCCCCTGACGAGTAAAGAAAATCATGTGGAAACGATCCATGAGTTTTAATTAATTGATTTTTCATTTTCCTGTGTAGTATAAAGTTTTGTTGGAGATTAGAATAAATTAGAGAATATAGATCAGAGAATTATGGATTCTTCCCATGGAGAAATGTCCGGAAACTAGGTAAACGAGCCCCAATTGCATAGAGCATGTGTAAAAATCTAACCAAAAAAATATTGAACATGTTTATTTTAATGATTACCTTCTTGTTTGATTGGAGCGATTGAATAATCAATAGAAATGTCCGGTTCTTTTTATTTCTAATTTTCTAATAGAAAATTAGAAATAAATTGAGGACGAGATGATACCAATGATTTTTTTTTTTGTTTTTAAAGATAAAAATAGAAGTATTAAGTTGTGAATTCTCCTCCATTTAGCCTCTGATTCTTAAACATAATGATAATCCTACAACCGAAAAAGAACTCGTGACTATTTGCGTAATTATGGAATCTAAATTGTCCATGTTCATTTTTTTTTTTTTTTTTTTCAGTGCAATGATCACAAGAGAAGATGCAAGTCATGGAAAACTCAAGAGCCCGGTAGCAACGAATTCGTGTCGGCCTTAGCAGCAGGAATGAGAGCCAAGCTCATAGTGGAAGTGGCGTCAACCGCTTCACCATCGACAATAGCCTTGGCAGCAGCGGCGAGGCAAACCGGGGGCAGGCTAGTTTGCATCCTGCCAGAGCCAGTCCTCTCCGAGTCGAAGAAAGCGATCAAAGATTCGGGCTTAAGGGACTTGGTGGAGTTCAAAACCGGCGACCCTTCAAAGCTCTTGCCGCGATACGAGAACATCGATTTCTCTCTCGTCGATTGCAAGAACAAGAGCTACAAAAGGCTGCTGAGTTTGATCGATGTTAATCCTCGGAGATCGGTGGTGGTGGCCGATAATTTGGAGAGTGAGAGCACAGGGTTGGAGGGCCATGTTAGAGGAATGTTAGAGGAGAGAGTTGCTGTGAGGTCTGTGAAGCATCCCATAGGAAAAGGCATGGAGGTCACCATGATTGGGACTAGTAACGGTTCGGAGATTGAGAAGCAAGATTGGGGTGGTGGCGGCTGTGGCGGTGGCGGGGGCGGTGGCCGAGTAACTACTAGTGGTGCTACTTCTAGTCATGGGGTTGAGAAAAGAGGTGGTTCTGTGGAGAGGGGTGTCGATAGGAGCAAATGGGTTGTTGAGTTTGATGAGGAAAGTGGTGAGGAACACATCTTTAGAGTGCCTAAATAGCTCTTATACCCACACATATATATACACACATACACACCCACAATATCAGCAAGTGCTCTAGTCGATTTCAGGATCTTATTTGGTAAATTGGTCAACTACAATGAGGGAAACTCAAAGGAAAAGGGTCCTTTTTCCTTGAGGGAAAAGGGGTCTTTTTTTATTTATTTATTTTTTCCTTTTTTATTAGGTGAATAATATCTCATTTGTTCGGTCACATGTTGAACAAGGAAGGAGATTAAGCTTGTTTGGTGTTAGAAGGCAGCAATTCGTGATCTGGATATGATGGCTTTGCAATATGCTTCCTTTGCAAGATAGAAAGTTTGAGGAGACCTTCACAATATATTTTATTATATGCTATAATTGTGAGAATATCATGTTTCTTGGCATCTACCATAGCAGATAAATTATTGTCTGTATTGTTTGTACAAGGACTCTACATATTTTGTGTAAGAGTTCATATTGTTATTTGTGCCTTTTGGGGCTAATTCATGGAAATATTATGGTTCATACTACCAATGAGCCTGCTTTATCGTTGTAAACAAATAAACGTCTTCATACCTATTTTTAGTTCAAGAATGAGGTGAAAGTACTCGATAGACCAAATCAAATACTATGTCATTATACTTGTGTTACGTGGTACATTTGTATAATAAATTTAACTAAAATTTTAACATTTGAATATTTGGTTTTATTAGCCTTTTGTAACAATATTGTTCTTTCGTAATGTATATTGTATTAGTTATTAAGTCCACAACGACATCTGTCAAGTTCAGAATTATCGATTCAGGAATTAAGCTTGCAATCATGGATGGAGATTCAGATTGGATTTCTTATGTTTTCATTTCTTCTTTGGGAATTGTTGTTATACGAAGCATAGATACTCTTTTTTTCTTACTAGATTTTTCCCTTTGAATTTTACTAGTAAGGTTTTTAATCAACCGTAGAAGCTAAGTTTCAAAGGTGTCAATTCCTTCTAGCTTCAGTTTTCTTCTTTGCATGATTCCCATTTTGATTGCTTTATCTTTTAGTAGTACTACCCTATGGGTAGTTACTTTCTTTTACGATTCTTCATATTGTTTCATTTATTGAATAAAAGAGTGTGGAACTTGGTATATAGGACGAGGTGACAAGAGAGTGCCAATATAGTTGTAAAAATTAATCAAGATTAATAAAGCAAATAGACTTTTTTATCTTGTATAAAATAAACTGTGTTACATAAATTATTGAGTGTAGTTACATAAATTATTAAAGATCATAAATTATCGAGTGTAGTTATATAAATAACTTTCAATAATTTTCGAATGATCTTTCATAATTTTCAATAATTTGAGTCGTAGGATTCAAAAATTTGGGACGCCGACTGGAAATGACGTTTCACCATATGGAGAAAGTTATTCATATATAATTAGGGAACGATTATTTTAGACATTAATATTTTTTGTTTGAATTTGATTTTAATAGTTTTTGAATTATACTTAACATATCTAGTTTTCGAAGACTGATATCGATGTCGGCCTTAGGAAAAAAGAGAGCAAGTGAGAGAGAGATAGAGAAAAGGATTTTTGACCGGAGGTCCAGTGCACCATCAGACCTCTGTCCATCAAATTTCCATGGAGGGAGATGGATATGGCGGTGGTAAGGTGCTTTCCAATTTGTTGGTCATTGTCCTAACCTATCATTTGGATGTTTTGGTCTTCGGGGGGAGGTGAATCATATTGTGATGCATGTGTTGATTTTTGTCACTATCAGATAAATGTGTTTACCAATTACTTGTTTGTTCCACAATTTTCTTCCACCGGTGTTGAGAGGTCTCGCTCTCCTTTGTATTTTTGATGCTCTAACTTGTGGTTTTCTTCATTCTTCAATAATAATTGCGGTTCATATCCCCAATTAGTTTAGGCATTTATCTTGCTTTTTTAGGTATTTGGTTTTGTTTTCATCCACAAGATCCTTTTTTCTTTTTTCTTTTTTCTTTTTTTGTATGGTTGTTTGTGTGGCCTTTATGCTCGATATTTACCGTTTTTGGAGGTCTTTCATTTGTGAAGTTTGGTAAGTATTATTTCTCCTTTTACATCAGTTGAATTTACTAATGCAACGGATTATCTGTCGGTGTCCAGTTTTCTATAATAGAAGGTCATGTCTCTGACAGTGACAAAAATCGACACACGCACCACTATATGACTCGCCTCCTCCCGATTATCAAAACCTCTAAAGGATAGGTCATGAGGACAATGACCAACATGCTTGAAAGCACCTAACCACCGGTGACAACCCAACCCTATTGACATCTTCAACCCCATCTCCATCTCCCTCCATGGATGGCACAAACCCACCATTAAATTTCGCATCCGACAACGAACTTGATTATTTACCGCCGACTTTTTCATATCTTGTTGCTATACTGCCTCATTTTTCATTACCTCATTTGTGTTCGTTTTCACTATTGCTTACTTAATAACTTCTTCCATCAACAATTTTGTTCACACTGTATAAGATATTTAGGCTCCATGTTCAAATTAAACTTGTTAGCCCGCTTCGCCACCACATTCCTAACATTTCATACTTCAAACAAACACATTCCTAGTCATATGTATCTAAGCTCAAAAGAATTCTCAAACTTACACTTTTTTAAGCCCATAATCCAACTAGAAAATTTAACCGTTTTCGTTCATATGATGTATATTGATACGATCATTTACATTTTCTTTCTTATAACGTCACACTTCTAATAACTGAATGACACATTCACTTTCAAATAATTACTTACACATTCTCTCTTTTTTAATTCAGCTATATTTACCATTATGCCCCTTCTTTATTATTAAAATGCATTTGAAGTCTGACTTGAACCTGCAGTTGACAGTTTTATCTCTTTGTTAGTTAGCCCAACACCACACGCACTCACCACTTTCCAATAGCTGTCCATTTTCTACCACCCCACCAACGTTTTGATGTCAAATGGTACTGAATAGTAGACTTCTTGTATGCTAGATTTCAAGATTTATTTAGGAAATGTAAGCCCACAAGCTCTCTTTTTTTCTTTTTTCATTTAGCTTGGGTGGAGAAATTCAAAATCCACACATTTAATGAAGTTAAATATAAAATTACTGCTTAATTATACTTTCGAACCTTGCATGACTTTTTCTTCTGCACCGGAAATATAAAGATATATATAGATATATCTCTCTCTAATGGAGAGTACAGTAGCAGAGTTATATCCCACCACCACCCCCTTGGTATCGAACCCATAGAGCCTTATTACGTCCAATTTGGAAGCTCCCACTTTGCGAGACAAGGCCATAACTCCCTTGCCCAACAAATTACACGCCTTGCCTAGTTTCATAACCTCCGTCATTCTCAACCAACAACAACTCACCAAACAACCTTTTTATGTCCTTGATTTGGGCGTCATTGCAAGCCTCATGGCCAGATGGACTAATGCCCTCCCCACAATCCGGCCTTTCTACGTCGTCAAATGCAATCCGGATCCGGTGATGCTCGCCGCCTTGGCCTCCCTCGGCTCCAGCTTCGATTGCGCAAGCCGGGCACGAGCGGCGATCGAATCCGTCCTCTCCCTCACCCTCGGAGTGTCCCCCGATCGGATCATTTTTGCCAACCCTTGTAAATTGGAGTCCCACATCGAGTATGCCGCCACCGTAGGCGTTAGCGTGACGACATTCGACTCCGTCGCCGAGGTCGAGTTAAAATCATGTCGTAGGAGTATTTTTCTTTTCCACCATAAAATCTTTCCTGAAGTAAAATCGCTGGGTATTATGTTAGGACCCAGAAGATATAGATAAGATCTTTCGATCATGTGCTGTCCTCTAGAAATTGAAACTTTGCACTTACTTTGAGTTGTTATGTCCCTATCACTAGACACTAAAGAAGCTACCACTCGCGAAGAGATTGAAATATTTTTGTGCGTAAGAGATGTTTAATTGTTGACCATTCATAAATAATATGTATATCGTCACATACACTTTATTCCATATATAATTTAACGATAATTTAATATCCAATTTTGTAAAAACGAAGAGTTCAAATCTCTCAATCTCCAACTAAAAAAAATAGAAATATATATGGACAATATTTCCCCAAAAAAATTTCTTTTGAATCACGTAATAATATGTTGTGGTATTCAATAATGTCATAAGATTTTTTGACAGAGAGTCTATGGCTTGTACTTCTAAATAATACATCCAAATTTCGAAATTTAAGAATTCTTATACGACAAAAGGGAACTAGTTTCATTTCTTAGATCTTTGCAAGAGCGATCTCATCCAGTCTAATTTCTTCGAGTCATCCAAAGCTTTAAGGACGCTAACATTCCATGGTCCTTCAGCAATGCGCTTCAAGGCCTCAATTTGATCGTCAACAGGAATATCTATTCATCACATTAAAAACAAATAAGTAATGTATATTACGTGAATCCCTAAAAAAAATTAAAGGAACAAAAAAGTGAATACATAACTCAAAAAAAATGAACTAGCATAACTCAAAAAAATGAGAACCCATTTTTGTACCGTACATCCTCGTCCAAAAAGATTGAAAGTTCAAAGTACAAATACAATTATTTAACTTAAGAAGGAACAAAAACAGTGTTATCAACCATGATTTATTCATGTTTAAGCACTAAGCATGAGAAACTAGAGTAAAACCCAAAAAGGGGTTGCAATAAACTCACAATTCAAGACAACAAAAGTTATAATTTCAATAAAAATTTTCAAGTTTCATTCAAAACCAGAATAAAAATTGCTAAATTTATCCCTACAGATATCCAAAATCCTCAAATCCAGACAAAATAGGAGAAAAATTCCACAAAAAGCACAGGAAAATTTGTGTTCAAAAATAATAATTTATGAAAATGAACAGAATTTATGAAGTAAAATTGGAAAAGCTCATGAGTTCTTTTCACCTTATAACCTTCTCATAACCTTCTCATATTCTTGACCAAATTTCATTTTCCTTCTTGAGGAAATACTCAACAAATCAAAGACCAATAGAAAAGTCCATCACTACAAGTTTAAATTCTACGGACCATATTAATTATAGGATGCTCAACATAGGGGGGGGAAAAAAAAACTACCATTTGGTTGCTTAGAAAATGCAGAAAAAAAACTCTGTTTGGTTGCTTAGAAAATGCAAGAAAAAAAAGTTCCTTTTTAATTCAAGTAAGGACAAGTCCTTACTCTGTTTGGTTGCTTAGAAAACGAACGGAAAAAAAAAAAAAAAAAAAAAAAAAAAAAAAAAAAAAACTACTGTTTGTAAGCAAACGCAAGGGGGGAAAACCCTCTACTATTTGGCTGCTCAGAAAATGCAGAAAAAACCATATACTGTTTGGTTGCTTAGAAAACGCAAGAAAAGAAAACCAAATGAGCCCTAGAATCATGAAATTACCTTACGCTTTACACACGCTAGCCCTAGAACCACATAAATGAGCTCTCTTTGTCCTTGTCTGATGAAGAAACAGCAACCATGAAAATCTGCGAAATTTTTTTTTTTTTTTTTTTGAAGATGAGCAAAAGAAATTGTAAATATAAGAAGAAAATCATAAATATTTGAGACGAATCGTGAGGAATATAAGAAATTGACTGAAATGAGGAGAGAGAAAAACCTAAGAAATTTTCAGATCAAGAAAAGAAAACCATGGACGAGAGCGGAGAGAAGAACACGAGGAGCTCGGGATTGTATTATTAACGGAAATTTTACGTTTAACTAAGATGTTGAGTTTAAGCAAGAAAACTAAATGGGGGTGTGTATAATAGTAGTAGCACTTTTTCCTCTACTATCCTTGAGCTTGTGTTGCTTGGCTTGCAGACCATAAATGATTTGCCGTTGGAATCACACAGGCTGGTTTGTCCAAGTATCTCAATATATAGAAGATATGGTGAGCTTTTTGTAATTTACTTCTGGGATATTTGTTTCTTCAATTAATTTTATAATAACATTATTCACTGCAAGAAAGCCACACTATTTTATTTTCTTTTTGAAATGGAAAGCCAAACTAATTTATCTCTGCATTTTGTGTGTTACATATCTATAATCTATCTATCTGTAATTATCTTAAAAGAGTGAGTTACTTAAAAAATACTATTCAAAAACTTGATTAAGTTGTTGTTGTCTTTTGTGATGATGATTTTTTTTTTTTTTCTTCTTGATGTCTCTCTTTCTTTTTTTTTTTTTTTTTTTTTTTCCTTTTAACTTTTTCTAAATTTGTCTCTTCTTTTTTTTTTATAAAAATCTTTTTTTATTGATTTACTTTGTTAATCAAATTTGTTCCTATCAAAATATATTTCTAAATCTGTATTTACTTTCTTTCTTTCTTTTTTTTTTTTCTTTTTTTTTTTTTGCTAGCCTATCATATATGTAAAAAAAAAAAAAAAAAAATTAACCAATGTTAATAAATATTATATCACTAAAAACTTTGACATTTATATTTATAAAATAAATATTTAATAATTTTAGTATGTGCGCTTCGCATGTGCGAAACACGTGATTTCAACTACTAGGTGAGAAAAATGATTAAAGAGCACATTTTGTCAATGGCTTTGAGAATGAGTTAGCAGAGTTCTCCGAATGTTGTATCTGTAATTTTCTTGTTGGCTGCAGATAATAATCTGAATGTTTATTCTCCTACTTATCAACATCAGGCCATCGGCGGGAATTCAGGTTAATTAGTTGTCACTAATTAAATATATTTTCTAACTCTATATGGCATTTATCAATTTCGACATATATTATTCATGTTCGTAAATATAGGCTCTTAATGTCCTCTCACTCTCTCTCTAACTTTTTTTTTTTTTTTTTTTAAATGGGGAAATTGGGTTGGATATATACTCCTTCCATTTGTCATTGGATTAAGGGATGACCCATTGGACTACATTCGCAAAGCCAAGAATACCATTGATCGAAAGAAGCATTTTCTTGAAGTTCTTGTCACTTCTGCTTTTGCAAACTTGGTTCTCGGATTTTTTGGCATCAAGGTATCTTTTATGCATCACATTTTCCAACCTATAAACAAATTATTTAGAGCCAAAAATATGGACCGTCCAGCCCGATTCATGCTATATTTGTCTGCTAATCTACAGGATTATTTTTTGTCCTCCAACAAATTATGGTCGATCGTGTTTGTCTAGATCCAAGTACTAAAGCAATGTTGTTGGAGAGTAATTTGATATATTAAAACCAATAATCTACCAGATTTATTTTTTGAAATCACACACAAATAACCAAAAACCTCAGAAAAATACCACAAAATCATGCCTTGAATTGATTTTTGTCACATTTATAAAAAATAAAAAATAAATAAAAAAACTCTTAGAAGAAATACCATAACATGACATCATGAATATCATTTATCTTAGTATTTTAGAATACCAATTATAATTACTAGTTAGTATCCATGATGTACCCACCTGAATTACTAGTTGGTTACCGACCGTCGGTGAGTTTCCGATCAGTAATCACAGCCGCTAGCGGGTAACCAGTTGGTTACCAACTAGTAATCATTTGGTTACCAATTGGTAACCACGCCGTTGGCAGTTGGTTACCAATTCGTAATAAGTTGGTTATTGACTAGTAACCAACCCCTCCAACGGATAACCAGATAGTTACCAACTGCCGGCGAGTAACCAGATGATTACGGACTAGTTTTCAATCGGTTACCATCTGCAAATGTTTGGCTTCTAGCAAGCTATTGTAAATGGCTGAAACGTTTGGCTTCCAGCAAGTTAAGCCATTGAAAATGGGTGAACTATTTTATTCCTCACATGAATGCCTATAAATTGGCATCCATTCTTAGTCCAAAACACAACACATGAAAATACAAAGGTTTCTTTTCCTTTCTTAGTGATCTAAGTCTAGGCGTCTTAAATAGAGTTCAGGCATTTTTCAAGATCGCCGGAGGATGTAACATGGTGCTAAGTTGCTGCTTGTGAACCGTTGTATCTTGGGAAGCAAATGCCGATTGATCCTCGAGCACTGGCAGTGATGATGCAAATTTATTTTAAGAAAACCGTATTGCACATGGTTCTCAGTGTTTATCGACAATTTTAAATTTTGTTTTCATGTATATTTATATAATTTTGTTGCTAACAAATTTCTTGATCGTTTAATTTTTAATATTTGTTGGTTGTCTTTTTCATATTTAGCTAACAGTTGATTCCACCATCAACTGATAAAACTAATATAAAAGTGGGTTTTCGACAAATGAATCACTAGAAATCACAATTCTTCAGCTGACAAAGAAGCGTGAAATTGGTTAGCATGCCAAAATAAATAAATAATTAAAAGAGAAAGAAAGAAAGAAAGAAATAAAATAAATAAATAAATAAAAAAAGAGAATAGTAAACCAGTAGAAATCAATTCGTCAGCTGACAAAGAAGCGTGAAATTGGTTAGTAGGACAAAAAAAAAATCACAATTCTTTAACTGAAAAAGAAGCGTGAAATTGGTTAGCATGCGAAAAAAAAAAAAAAAGGATATATAGTAGTGGTAATAGTAGTAGTAGAAATCACAATTCATAACTTAAAAAAAAAAAAAAAATCACAATTCATCAACTGACAAAGAAGCATGAAATTGGTTAACATGCCAAAAAATAAATAAAAAATAAAAAATCACAATTCTTCAGCTGACAAAGAAGCGTGTGTGTAGTAGTAAAAGTAGGAGGAGGAGGTTCTTGGTTAGCATGAAAAAAATAAAAATAAAAATAAAAATCATGCATATCTCAACTGATCTTCCTATGATCTCCCTAAGATAATGAAATTTAATGTTCTTGGTTAGCATTAAAAAAAAAAAAAAAAAAAAAAAAAAAAAAAAGCAAGAAAACTAGTTAAGAGAAGAACGTCTTCAAGTTTCAACTGATAAAGAAATGTAGTGGTAGGAAACGTTCTAAAGAAATGTAGTAGGAGGAGGAGGATGAATTTCTTGGTTAGCATGAAAAAATAAAAATAAAATTCATGCGTCTCAACTGATCTCCCTAAAATAAAGAAGCGTTCTTGGTTAGCATGAAAAAAAAAATAAAAAATAAAAAAGCAAGAAAATGTATTAAAAGAAACCATACAAAAATTGGGAAATGCTTAGAAAATAAAAATACCGATTCATTTAAAGCATTTCCATTAGGCTGCTCAAGTTGATTGCAAATGCCATTGTGCCTTATCTCAAAGTCTTAAGTTGATTTTAATTCTTCCTCACAAAATAAACACCCACAATATTCTCCCGCACCCCAAAATTAACTTAAACATAAAACTTCATATATCATTTTTCTCTTATACTTATTAATTATCCTTAATTTCTATTCATAGAACCCAACAAGGGAATTCCATTCTTATAGCATCCAATGATTGAAAATTTGACATTTCTACCAATATTTCCTCGGAAATTTCCATATTTTGGAAGTATTGATATGGAAACAGGGGTGATGTATCTTTTTTGCAGAATATCAGCAAAATTTTCATGGAAATTTTTGTAAATATTGATTTTTTTACAGAAATATCAATATCCATGAAAAAATCGTTGAAATTTTCATGGAAATATCGACAAAATATCTGTAATATATCAATTATAATTTTTTTTTTTAATCTTTTGATATAATTAAGCTCATGATTTTTTTAATTCAAGCACAATTTTTTTTATATATGAATAGACAGTAGAGATTGAGAGACATGTGGCATGTCCAGAATTATATAAAATAAATACTCAAATATCATATCTTAGTATCGATATTGTTTACACTAATAAGATATTGCAAATACTTTCGTACATTCTAAAAGCTTTTTTAATATTAATATTTTCTTACCATGTAAAAAACAATGAATGTAATCTACCTATATTATGTTATGTTTCAATGATTTTACTTAATTGGTGAACCTCAACTTATCGTTACTGTATTATGCTCCATTCTTAATTTCTTACTATGTAATTTGTCATATACTTAGTATTTAATTGAGAGTTTTTTTTTTTTTTTTTTTTTTGAAAGTTTTAATTGAGAGTTTCTTTTACTTTATGTATTTATTAACTATTTTAAAGTTTCATAAAATTTTATTTAAAAAATTAGTATTTTAAAATGAATTTTTATATTTTATATCAATTTCCACCGATATCAATATTTTCGTAAAAGTTAAGTACCGATATTTCGGTAAGTATCGATAGCATCAAACATTTTCACTTTATAATTATGAATTTAAGTTCAGATTTCCTAAATCTAATGTTCCATATTAGCCATAACCACGCATGTTCTTGAGCTCAAATTATGACTTGAAGATTTTTAATAAATAACTTGTATATGTTAGAAATGCCAAACTAACTCCTAACATGTAGGTACTGAAATTCCCTAATTATGTCATGTGTTATCTAGTCTTGAGCAAAATGATGAAATAATTCACTAAAAAAATAATAATAACAAAACAAAATAAACGCATATGAAAGCAGGTCAAGACAGAAAGGTAGTATCACTGTTCTCTCTGAGTTCACATTTTCTAACGGTGGTCACATCCTTTATTCATTTTGCGGTTCACTTATTTTTAATGCGGCGGAAAACTAATAGGTTCGAATAATTGGTTTGAGTTCATGCTATCAATCAATTACGTATATTGATAGCAAAACAACCATGTTTTTCATACAGCCAGTTACGAATACTGTAAATCTTTCAAAATTTTTCCCTCTAATATATTTGTTTTCACCTCCTCTTATTTTAAAGAATGATTAATTTTATGTTTGCTTCTCGAAACTTTGGATATTGTTACAAATGCCTATCGAAATTTTAATTTGTAAAATCCATTTTTCTTGAATTTAAAAATTTTCCAAAATTTTCTATTCTATTAGTTTAGTTAATAGAAATTGAGGAAAAATCACAAGTTTACCTCCTGAATTTTCGGTCTTTATCACAAATTGCAGTTCCCTTCTGTTAGTTTTGTTAACAAAATTGCACCACATGTCATACAAAGGTCAAAATTAATATGGTAATTTTGTAAAATAAACACAAATTAATTTTATAAATTTCTCTTCCAAAACGAAGGAAAAAAAAAAAAACCCCCTCTATATATTAAAAAAAATTCTTCAACTTTAAAAAGAAAAGGACAAAAAGAAGCATGTAAACACATCTTTTCATTGGACGCCTTACTACCTCCAACGACGACGGTATTCCCTCCCTTTAGCCCAAGCTTGCTTCACGTCCTCCTCTCCCGTCCCAAATTTGCATCGCATTCTCCACCTTGTCATTACGCCCTGTTCGCCCCGTATCTACATCACCACCTCCCACACCTAGCTCGTCATCACCCCACTCCCCCAATCACTCACATGCACGAGAGTAAATAAACTCTCTTCTAACTCCAACTAAACTGTACTTTTCAGCTGGATTTTTATCTTTTTTTGAAAAGTCAACTTAAAAATTTTAATTCCAACCGGCAATCCAAACACAGACTAAGGCTAATTAATTCTTTAATGTTGTTATTAATATTCGTTATTAGGGATAAAATTATCGTTTTATATCTTTTTAGTTCAGTCTAGATTTCATGTATTGACACGTGGAAATTCTGTTAATAAAACTAACATAAGGGGAAAATTCAATCGTTTCAAAGTTTGGGGACAAGTTGTGAGAGAAAGTCCAAAATTCAAGAGGTAAACATAGAAACTGTCCTCAATTTCCATTAAGAAAACTAACAAAGCAAAATTTATAAACGTTTCAAAGCTTGGAGCAAACGAATGTTACAAATTTTAGTTTATAAGGCATTTTGTGATAATGTCCAAAATTCAAAGGGCAAACGTGAAGTTTGTCGTTAAAAGGGGTTGGAAGGACATTATCATGGTTCATATTGTAGACTTATTATGTGCAAATAACACAAATTGAGGACATTTTTGTTTTCAGTGGATGCATAATTATCTCCAAAAAAATTGTAGGCTGGGGCCAACAATACAGAGAGAACAAAATGTTAAGGATCGAAGATGACTTGACCTTTTCTTTATTTTATTTTTATTTTTTTTGGGCCCGCGGGGGCGGTTGTTAAAACACAATTTTTTGTTTATTTGTTAGTAGAGAGTAAGTAATGCAATATAGAACGGTATTCAAAGTTCAATAGTTCATCATTTATGAGTGGTACTGCCCTACCAGCTAACTATTAAACAAAACTAAATTTCTGAGTCTCAATTTTCTATTTACCAACACAATTATTTTCAGTAAGTTGATTAATTATTAAAAGAAAAATTAGACTACTTTAATCCTAGAAAACTATGTAAGATGATTTTGTTACCTTAACATCATGCCTCTAAAGAACTCTCTTTCCCCTTCCCTTTTATGAAGGGCTGGAGCTACGAAGAGCTGATTGGGGCGGCTGGTCCGACTTTTTGAAACTTAAAAATTTATGAATCTTCATTTTTTTCTCTAGTGGGATTGAATATCTTCCCATATTACCCCCTCCCTAATTTTACTGTTTTATTTTTATATCTATTTTTATATAGCGGTTCAATATAAAACCCTACTAGCATGATAAATTTTTTTTCCCCCAAATCCTATCATAAAATTCTCAAAATGTATATGGTAATTTTTTAAAGGCTTTTTTATATTGACGCACCCTAAACTTATTATAGAGTTATAATTTACACCCTGAATTTTTTATTTTGCAATTTGTACCCTAAACTTACAAATCTATAGCCATTACCCCATTGATAAACACTGTTGATTTTTTAATGAAAATTGATACTTCACTTGCATATAGATTGTTAATTAACAAAGATAACAATGATTATTTATGTCATGAATTAACAACCCATGTACAAATCACATATCAATTTCCTTCTAAAGATTAATATTATTATCAATGGGGTGTAAATTGCTACATATTTATAAGTTAAGTGTGTAAATTGTAAAAATTAAAAGTTTAGGGTGCAAATTGTAACTTTATAATAAGTTTAGGATGTACCGTTGCAAAAAACCCTATTTTTTAAAAAAAGAATTTAATACAATTTTTTTTTCATATTTAATTTCATTTTATTTACTTTTGAAAAAAAAAAATATATATATATATATATGCCCTATTGAAGTGGAAGGTTGACTTCACCATTGCATTGTATGTATAAGAAAGAATCCACACCTAGCCTAAAATTTAGTTGGAAAAATTAAAAAATGAATAACAAAAACTAGTTACTCTAGGCCAAAATAATTATTCTGTCTGATAAAGGTCAAGAAATACACAAATGACAGACAACATGAATACTCTTTGCTGAAAGAGTAAGTTCCACCGTCTCTCTCTCTCTCACACCAAAAAATAAAAATAAAAAATAAAAAAATAAAAAAAAAGTTTCATCATTTCAGAAAGAAAGAGAGAACTTGAACATAAGCTCTGCTGTGAGATAACTTGAATGTAGATTCTACCTTTTTAACCTTATTTTTTCTTTAAAACGAACTAAAGAATTGTCTAAATTGCTTCATTTTGTTGCATAATTAGGTAGTTCGACCCAACTTTGCAAAAGCAACCCTTTTTAGTGTAAAATACGTTGATATTCTGCGTCTCCAATATGCCCAAACAATAAATTAAAACGTTACCATGACACTTTTTGAGTTGGTAATTTTTACATGTTTATATTAAGGGGAGTCTATTGTCATCCCCCAATCTACTTTTCTCACACACATTCCCAAACCATCCACCAATCAAATTTT
The DNA here is from genome assembly GCA_009761775.1 of Ficus carica. Classification (NCBI taxonomy): domain Eukaryota; kingdom Viridiplantae; phylum Streptophyta; class Magnoliopsida; order Rosales; family Moraceae; genus Ficus; species Ficus carica. Next base: position 4,116 of record VYVB01000496.1, on the reverse strand, counting down.
AAGTTTTAATTAATATTTGTTACACCCTTTTAATATTCCAGAAAAATCCCTACAATTTAATTGAATATTTTTTTTTAACTCACCAACAAAAAATAACCCTCGTTTTCTAAACAAACTCTCTCTCTCTCTCTCTGTCTTCTTCTTAGAAATCCAACATTTTATTTTTTATTTATCCAGATATCCATGTTCTTCACAATTCCATTTGCATAATAGCAAAACCGATACTACATCTTTATAAAATAATAATAATAATAATAATAATAGTAATAATAATAATAATAAATCAATAATGCATCTTTTGTGAGATTCATAGTTTTTCTCCGTTTGATTTGGATTAAAAGGCAAACCGGTGGTTCTATATTTGTGGGATTCTTCACAATTCCATTTCGCAGGAAGGATATTATCAAACATATAGGGTATGGCTTTTTTTAATCCTTCATTGTCAAGAATCCCAAATGAACCTTCTGTAACAGACAGCCATGGCGTACAACAATAGGACTTTCAAATTCCAGCATTAAAATAGTACAAAAAACAATTAAACTTCAAAGATGTATTTTTTTTTTGCGCCCCCCCCCCCCCCCCCCCCCCCCCCCCCCCCCCCAATTATTAGAATGAGGTGTGTGAAGATGACTTTTTATCACTTTTGTCTTTAAAAGTAATTTTCTTTAAGGGTAGTTCAGTAATAAAAAAATTATTAAAAAGAGGGTTGAAAAAAAACAAATAAAGGGATATTAACAGACGTCCCTTATATTAATATCACATTTATTTATTTAATATATCACATTTATTCATTCTCCATTTTTTCTTTTAAGTAACAAAGTTTAAAAGGTAGTTTTTACCTTAAAAAAACAACGGAGGTGAATTCTAAGATATATCTATATATATAAACCATTTATCAATAGTCAAAATTATTGATAGTCAGATTTTCATCGACTTTAATTAAATTCTCATATTCTTTTAAGGAAAATTAGATTGGGTTACTTTTTTAATCACCTAATCTAATATATGGCCTAACTTTTTATTATTTAACAAAATGATCATTTGTTATAGTAAATCAGTGATTGACTATTAAATTTAATGATTTATGTCATGCTCAATCAGTGATTTATCATAATCAATTATTGATTAACCAAATTAAATATATTATGTGATCAACCACTAATTGATCATTTAAAAAAAAATTAACTAATTTTCAAAAACTTCGACTATTCATTAAAAAAATATTTAAAAAAAGGTTATTTAATTGTAGATCCTTTTTTTTAATGTCATACTTTTTTCATATCGATGATTAAAACTATCGAGTATTTTTTCATACCTGTAGAATATTCTCTTAAAATAAAAAAATAAAAAAATTAAAAAGCAGTTAGAAAGAGAGAGAGAGAGAGGCTGTTGGTAGTAAGTCGAGAAGAATTAGCTTGGCGGGAACCATGATTGCCCGCCATGACCAACCACCAGGGCCCCACCTTACAACCAAACTATTATTCGATCGAACCTTCAATCCCAAGAGACTACTACCTCCCAACCGCCTTCAACATGCCGTCCTTTTCACTCCCCTTGTGCTCCTTCCTCAACTCCCCTGCGAACCACTTGTTTCTCCGCCGAATCTCCTTCCCCCTTTGTCGGTGCCCGGAATGGCGAATTCGGGACACGCCTTCTCTGTTTTTCACTTCCTTGTTGGGCTCTGTCTCGTGTCTCTTGTCTTCGAGTCCGCGGTTTTCGTGTCGGCTGATGATGATGATGCTGGCTATGTTGGTGGAAATGGCATTGGCGTTAATGGCGGTTCTGGCGCCGGAGACACCGAGATTTGCAGCAATGATCTGAGCAGTTTTCTGCCTCCTCCTTATAGTAACATATCTAATGTTGTATGCAAGCCCATATGGAACACTTTTGTCTTGAGGGTAAGTCAGTCTGATCTAGATTCCGGTTCAGTTTTTTCAGTTGGTTTGTGCGTTTTTTTTAGTTTCTTTTTGCCTACGTACGTACACCAGAGTTCGAATCCTTACGTGCTCATTCTGTGGTCTAGTCGTAAAAAGTGACGTCTCTATAGACTGAACCTGACAAGAGAATAGTCGGATCTTTCACATGTGATTTTACTAGATTTTTAAATGATCGGTAGACAGAGGCACGAGAACACTACTAATCTCTTTCAAAAAAGTATAATCGGAAATTTTGTGTTTTTTAAATCTTTTTAACTAAAAAGCGGCTTCTTCTTCTTTTCTTTTTTTTTTTTTTTTTTTTTTTTTTTTTTTTTTTTTGCAGTATACACAAAATGAAGAGAATGTGGTGAACATAATAATATCAGCTGTATACACCACAGGATGGGTAGGAATGGGATTCTCAAAGAATGGAATGATGGTGGGGTCCAGTGCCATTGTTGGGTGGGTCACTAGAAAGGGCCAAGCAAGAATCAAGCAATTCTATTTGCAAGGTGCAAGGAAGTCCCAAGTCATTGCAGAGAAAGGAGAATTACCACTCACTGGCATTCCTGCTTCTGTTGTTCTTCATGGCCCTAGAATTTACTTGGCGTTTCAGTTGAAATTCGAAAACCACCTCGCTCACCAACCCCTCATCTTCGCCTTCGGATTCACATACCCGAAGCACCTGCACCTGTCACGACATGATGATAAGACCACCGTCTTGTTCGATTTCTCCGCAGGTATTGCCCTTTTCCTTCTAAGGTCTCTTGTTACTGCTAGGCCAAGCCTGCAACCACTCGTTGAATAACATTTTGCTAAAACCGGCAATAGCCAATTATCGTTGCTGAAGTTAAGAATAAAGAGACTAACCTTAGTCTTTCGCAGGTTCAGCAACTGCAGCACCGAGTGATCTAGGCCAGATGAAGAAGAACCATGGGATTTTGGCCATACTGGGATGGGGTCTACTCCTTCCTATCGGGGCGATAGTTGCAAGATACTTCAGAGACAAGGATCCTCTTTGGTACTATCTTCATTCGGTTATTCAATTTGTGGGGTTTGTCTTCGGACTTGCAGCTGTTGTACTCGGACAACAACTCTATAATAAGATCAGAGCCGACTTTCCCACGCACAGAGGGATTGGCATCTTTCTCCTTGTTCTCAGTATCCTTCAGGTTTGTCTTTGGAAGCTAAATTTGATGTAGCTTTTTTTTCTATATTTTTTGCCTTGAAAATATGTCAACGCTACGCAATAAGTAAAAGGAATGATAGATGCACTCATGAGTGTTGCAAATGCACGATCTAGACAATCATTTTCTGTGCGGCCCACGTGAACAAAGGGCCCACATCATCCACTTGCGAGTGCATTTAGCATTTCTCGTTCATGTAAACACGAGTTGAGATAATTAAATTAAAAGGATATCTACATGGTGATTTGATTTGTTCAGATATTAGCGTTCTTTCTACGGCCTAACAAGGAAACGAAGATTCGCAAGTACTGGAACTGGTACCACCATTCTTTTGGAAGAATTGCCCTTTTTTTTGGAGCCATAAACATATTGGTGGGCATCCAAATTGGGGGTGGTAGGGATGATTGGAAAATAGGCTATGGATTTCTTCTTGGTATTGTTCTTATCACAGTCATTGTGTTAGAAGTACTGAAATGGATGAAAAGGTCAGAGGACACAAAAATGGACAACCCGAACTTTCAGATGAATCCGGTACACGAGCATCGACCGACACTTTGATGAACGGTCTCTCTCTTTTTTATTTTCACATTTCATTAATTCTCATATGAATAACTGTAGACTAATACAATACCATTTTCATGAACCAGGGCTTTTAGTGAGGTGCTGAAGACAAATTCTAAGAAAAATTCGAGCTTGCAATGGTGACGGTTCTCAGAAAGGCGATGTTTGTATTGAAACACATTCCTGATTATCTGAAGATGCTCTTTACTTGAATTCCTAAATGTGTGGCTGTCTCAGTGTGGATGATAGAAAAACGACAACTAACGGGTTTTTTTGTTCAAGTTGAATAGTATGAATTTCAGTTTTCCCTTGGCCAAAGCTAACTGATCCATTGCTCCTCATTTTGTGATGTCATGGATGAATTTTCTTTGCCATCTCCACATGTAAATCCATCAAGGTTTTTGTGTTTGAAAATCACGTTTAGTTCTATAGTCACCGTCTTGTAAAGCACG